>VXAZ01007585.1:111863-275866 GCA_013399875.1 Gymnorhina tibicen
TTAATGAATTTTTCAAAAGATGTAAAGTTAATCTTTGCCCTTTCCTTTTTCTTTCCTACAGTTTCTTATGTCTGGCTGGGCCACAGGATACTCATTCCGGTGTGATATCGTTGATTACTCAAGGTCACCGACAGCTCTAAGAGTAAGTTGCCAAAGACAAAGACGAATTGTTATCATAGAACCATAGAATGGTTTGGGTTGGAAGTCACCTTGGAGATCATCTAGTTTCAACACCCCTGATATGACCAAGGACACCTTCCACTAGACCAGGTTGTTTAAAGTAGTGTGTTATACATTTACTTTATTTTTAGAAGTGCTTTTTGAACAGCCTGCTTTTTGAATGCACTGGTGTAGAGTGGAATGTGCTACATGGAAATGCCCTCTTGCATAATGTAGAGCATGTGAGTTAAGTAGAGGGATGGGTTGGGAGAAAGAACGAGGCAAGGAATTGGTTTAAAAATTCCTTCAAGTTTAAAAATTGTTTTTAGTTTTTAAAGAAAAAACAATAAAACTGTACATTTAAATATTTATGTCAATCTTGGAACCTCACTTGCTCCAGTACTTTTCTTTATATAGACACTTATTTGTCCTGCTCAGTTTTGTTTATGACTTCTATGATTTGACAATTTGATTTTTACTCTTGCAGATGGTGCGAACTTGTTGGCTTTACTTCTTTTCTAAGTTCATTGAATTATTAGACACTGTAAGTATTTGTAGCCTAATAAAAGAAGTGGTTCTGTTTCCTTTTCACAGCAGAAGAACTGGTGCTGTTCAGGGCTGAGGATATAAGTTTCTTTTTATTTAGTCCTCCAAGCTTCAATTATTAGATTAACATCATGAAGTTTACCTCTATTATCTCTTTGTATCTTATTGTCTTGTTACACTGTTCTTCCTTCATTATCAGGAAAAATGTTAATGAGGGAAGACACCTTTAAATATTTAGAAAGTCTGGATAACTTCTCTGTTTAACAGCTGAGTACACTAATCTGTTATTGTATAGCAATGCTTGTCTCAACACGACAGATAAAAACCAGGTGATTTTGCTGAATTTTTTTTTTCACATCATCTTCAGATTTTATCTTCCCCATTCATATCATCATCAGCTCTGAATGCAGGACAAAATTGCCATTAGTACTTGCTCTAGATTAGTGAGATTTCCTTGAATGTCATGACTATAGAGATGTTTGATGTCAGGCTGGCAGTCTAACCTGTTACAAAGAAAGTCTGAGCAGCAATGCATTGAAGCAGAATGCAGATCTCACTCACCACCAGCAGCCATCTACCTTTCTCTCTTCCCAAGACCAGCACCAAATAGGATTGACTGAGATATTTTCAAACCAGCTTCTGAGTGTTGGAATCAGCTGCACGTCTATTTGCCCTATTGTTTGGGGCACAACAGTGGTGGTTCAGGAGCTGACTCATGAGCAGTGAGGATGTTCTACATCCTCTGAGCAAAGCTGGCTGGCTGACTTTCATCTGCAAATGTTCATGATTCAACACTAGAAGATCTTATTGACTAAACCAAATGGAATGGTTATGAAAGTGTCAGGAATGCTAAAACTGGAAAATCCTGACAAGTTTATTCCTCGACTTGCCTTTATTCCCCACAGGTTATAGTGCTCCTTTTTAATTAGTCCTGAGCCTGATTTTTTAAAAAATTTGTTTTGTTTGAATACAGACAGTTAGGTACCTGTTTCTCATCAGCTTTTTTGGTTTATTGCAAAAGTAACTTCTTAGCTGTATTTAAATCAGCTGATTCCAAATGTTTTCTCTGGCACACCAGACTTCTTTTCTTCTGTGTTTGTTTGCTTGCCATCTGATACTACCCTTTCCACGACCCGACTTCTCCTTACAGTTTTCTTGCTGTCTTCCCTTAACACTTCCCTTGATGCCTGTCCTTTAAAATGTGGCCTGGCAATACCAATTAAGAATACCTACATATATACTGTACAATTTTAATGTTTTCCAATGGTAGCTAAGTCAGAGTTCATAATTATGTGCTATTTCTCTAACATAGTATTTTCTACTGTTAGTCCTTCAGTTAATTTTCTCAAATGGCCTTTCAAATAGGTTAGGGGACTTAAAATCTGATGCTTGTAGAGACTTCTCAATCCAAGCAAGTCCATCTTGCACTGTTTCTTTCACATGTGGGTGATGGCTCAACCTTTGACATTTGGTTTCAGAGCTTGCCTTGGCTTTTGAAATTTCACAGGTGGATTTTACATATTGGTTTTAAATTTTTTTTAAAACTAGTTTGCATAGCCAGACACTCACTCAGTTTTCTTTCTTCTCCCAACACTGTAACTGTGAAGAGCTTCTAAATGCATAGTAGTGAGCAACCAGCACTGATGCATACAGTTTTCTTTAAATATGTTGGGCTTGATTATCTTTTGTAACATTCTGTTCATTAAAAATCTGTTTCAGATATTTTTTGTGCTGCGTAAGAAAAACAACCAAGTTACATTCCTGCATGTGTTTCATCATTCCATCATGCCATGGACCTGGTGGTTTGGAGTCAAATTTGCTGCAGGTAGTGGAGAGAGAGTGGAGTTTTAAGTTGGGTGTATCTTCTGGTAGTGAAAGTTTACTTGTGGTAGACAAAAAAAACAGAAACATAATTAAACACCTTGGAAACATCAGTGGTTTTAAATTTAGATTTCTGCAGTATTTTATGGAACAACTGAGATCACCATAATTATTTAAATGGGTGGGGATTACTCATTTTTCCTATTTGACAGCATTTTGTGCAGGGTTGATTTCTTATGGGGGGAAGAAGTGCAGAGAAGAGAGTTGTGTACAAGCAAAAAACATTATTAGATGAAAAAGAGAAATGATTGCAAATCATAAGTGCTAGGAGAGATACGTGAAGCAAATAACTCTGTTGAAACTACTTCGAAACTGTTTCTCCCCCTGAAATGTTAGAACTGAGTTGGAGGGGAGGACGGTGTTAATTTTTTTTCCTGTTTGAGAAATTATTCAGCCTTTGTTGCAGTTATTTTTACTGGCTTTAGGCAGCATGTGTGGGATTTATTTACATCTAATACTTCAGCTTTCACAAAACTACAGAAATATTTTTCTGGATCTTCTTTATTAAAGAAACGTATTTGAATTGTTTTGAATTTAAATTCTTTGACCACTATCAGCTTACCTTCACTTTCTCCTTTCCTGCTCGGTGTCTCTATGCATGCATTTTCCTATGCTATATTATCAGTGTGCACTGCTAATAAAGACAACTTACCATGAGAATATTCTGAAAAGCACAGAGTGGAGAAATGCACAGTCATTTATTAATCCATTTCTGGGACAGCATAGGCTTTTTTAGGAGTTTCTACTGAAAAATAGCGGGGTTTTCTATATGTTTATTTATTTACTTTTCCTGGAAAAATGTTTTGTGTTTTTTTTGGGTTTTTTTTTTGTCCCAGAAAATTGGTGATGAATTGATGAAGCAGTTGTTCCATTGCTTTTCAATCTGATCTGTTGGTATCTGTTTTATGAATACAAAAATAAGACTTGGAAGCACCCCAGAAAATTTGCAGATCTTTTGAACCTTTCCAGTGTGCAGCTTTTCCTTGTGTATAAATGGATATACTTCTGTTGTATTTGTTGAGTTTCTGTTATTAGGAAAGTGGTGAATTGATTATGTATTTCTCAAATCATGCTGAGTAACTGGTATTAAGTTAATGATAAAACTGTGAATGGTTGTCTCAGCATACACCCCAGTGTGTTTATAGGTCTCCAAAGGAAACCTGCAGTAAATAGCAGTCCCTCCTCTTCAACCTTGAAAATTTTCCACTTATAGGTGATTAACTTTCTGCTTTTTATCTGGATGTTGGATCAGTATACCAGCTACAGGCTTCTGATTTGGCATCAGATTCAAATTTCCCATGTGATAATTTGACAAATACTTTCAGCAAAGTGTGCAAGAATTGTCTTGTCCTCTGCTAGTAATAGCCCCTCATATTTATGCAGAGCTGTGTTTATTCCAAAAACTCTATTGCTTATCTTTATACTTATCTTTCCAAATACTGTTGTTTGATAAGTTTAAATTTTCTTCCAAGAATTTCAGTCCTGCTGATGTTTACCTTGTATTCAGTTTCATCAGTTCTTGTTCTTCTAAATAGCAGCATCTGTCAAGTTTTCAACCTGTCTATAAAAGAAACCAACAGGTTTGGATAGAGATGCTGGTTTTTCCCTGATCTGATACAAATAGAGAATTATAAAATGGTGCTTAGTCTAGTGTTGCTTTTTGGAGCGTATTTTTGTACTGTCGAGTAGGTTCTTTTTTTCTCTGCTTTAGCTATTTATTTTTTCTTCTGAATATTCACCGTGCAAGCCAAAAAAAGTATGTATATTTGAACTGTAAGAACATTCAAATTATTTTTAAAAATACAAATAGCTAAGTTTCAAAGACAGTTTGCAATCACAGCTGGAGGAGTTATGCCCTCTCAAGCTGGAAGATTAGTATGAGCTACTAAAAACACAAAATATGTTTTATTTTTCATTGAAATGATTCTAAATGGGAAAATGGCACTCTTTTTTCTCACTAAATGTCTCCTTTTGTGTCATCTTGTTTTCTTTTTGATGATCATTGTTTTCATATTCATGTTTCTTTTAAAAATACTTTGCTGTCTGCTGCATCTTGGATCACTTTTACCTTTAATTTCTCGTGTTCATTAAAATAAAACTACTTTGAGCAGGATCATGTAGCTCCATGGTTAATCCAATGGAAAAGGAAGTGTTTCCTTACTTGTTCTTTGAAATGCTCATGTGTTACCTGTTTCAGTCATAAATTTATCCCAAAATGGGTCCTACTTAAGTTTCCCTTTCACTGTAAGTATGTTTTGAGATTGAAAATGGATTTGTGAGACCCGTGCTTAATTCATGATTACAAAAACTTACTGTCTGAAACTGTATTTCATTCCTTGGGAATCTGGAAATCTGTATTGAGAAGAGAGTTTTTACTTATCCTCTACAACTTTTTGAAATTTATCATGATGTGTAGAAATGAGGCAAAAACCAGGAGGAATGCTTTCTACTAAATTCTCTGTGTCTCCATCAAATATATGTTTTAATAAAAAATAATAAAAAAATGAACCAAAAGAACAAAAAGTTGCACTAAAATGTTTTTACAGGTAATTAGATCAGCTGGGTTTTACTGCTGTTTTGGAAATGCTTAGATTTCCAGGAAATCTAGACAGGAAACTGATATGATCTGTCAGAACTGAATTGGGTAGCAACCCAATTCAGGTAAAATACCTTGAGGGTTAGTCAAAGTCTAGGTTTTGTGGTACGTGTTTTTCTTACCCTGGCTCAAAACAATCTGCTAGGACCTGACTGGCTTTATAAATACGTTCTGTAATACTGCTACTACTATGTTTTGTTTTTCTACAGGTGGTTTAGGAACGTTTCATGCTTTGCTGAACTGTATTGTGCATGTTGTCATGTACACTTATTATGGAATCTGTTCTTTGGGACCAGCCTATCATAAATATTTGTGGTGGAAAAAATACATGACAACTATACAACTTGTGAGTAACTGTTTTTGACATATGCACCTCTCAAATATCTCATTGTAGCTAACACAGATATAATGCAATAAATTTGTCCTTTTAGTTATGCTCATGTGTGGAGCTTACAGTTGGTATAAGACTTACTCATGTTTTAATTGAGGATAACAAAAGGTGTGAGCTGTCCACAGTGATACACTTAAATGTCCTGACTTCAGCATTCACTATAATCACAGATTTAGACACAAGCTTTTCAGTTATGCAGTACTTGGCAAATATATTTACAAAACTTATTTTCTTGGCATAAATTTATATTTTAATAATTTTATGCCAAGAAAATACAATTAATGTACAGAATACACATGTAATTAGTAACTACACATAACACGTAGTTAGGAAAGGGAAAAAGTATTTCTTTAGAATTTGTTGTCTGTTATTTCACAGAAAATTTTGTGTTTAGAAAATTTACCTCTCTCCAACCCAAAGCATTAAAAACTACTCTTGCAGTAATTATGTTAAGTGTTTTATCAGCTTTAGGTCACTTTCAAAAGGTTACCCTTCTGGGTGCTTTTTCATGCCCACCTCTTTTAATAGATAGTTTTTCAAAATTCACCTTCTGGCTAAACAACTGGCTTATCATGAGCAAGGATGCTGATGGAGGAGGGAAAGGAGGACCCCGTCTGCTTGCACCAGGGCTGGTGTTAGTAGAATACTTCATGTAACCATGTGCAACTTTGAACAATGTAGCTTGAATATTTATAACTTGGTCTTTTTGACATGGGGACACTACCAGTGGACTATTAACTTGGAGTTCATGTGGAGTGTTTTTTTGTCACATGCTAGTGTGCAAGGAAGGTGGGAATTCTTGTTCCCCAAACCTGTGATGGTTGCTTGCTTTTCTTTTTTTTCCATGGCTAATTTTTTGTAAAGGAGCCTCCTGTCTGTCACTGGACAAACACTGTCTGCCTCCTTCCTTTTTATCTGACCCAGCCAGGGTAGAATCCTAAACTCCTACTACAAGTTTATTAGTTTGTCTCAGAGCTTCTCTTCCTTTATTACATAAACCTGTTTTTCAGTGGAGTAATATTTTGGGGAGATGGGCTAAAAAGGTGCATCTCTGTCATATTAAGAAGTTATATTGGTGTCCCTCTTGCTCCCTGCTTTCTTTCCACTCCACGCCTACTATCTGTTTTTCAGCATGAGTTATGCTGAATTCTTTCAAACTTCTATAGTAAGTTTGTAATTTATTTTAAAAGTACTTATGTTCTTCACCTTTTTCCTCCAGGTCCAGTTTATTATGGTTACAGTCCATATAGGACAAATCTACGTCATGGATGACTGTCCGTACCAGTATCCAATTTTCATGTTTATTATTTGGCTTTATGGCTCTATGTTTTTAGTCTTGTTTCTCCACTTCTGGTACCACGCTTACACGAAGGGACAAAGACTGCCAAAATTGGCAAGAAATGGCATCAACAAAGATCAGTGAAACAAATTCTTGTCTCTAAAACCAAAAAAGTGTATATGTCAAAGGGGAAGCTTCCACTACTTGACAATCAAGATGTTTAGGTGCGCACACTACATGGTGTATATTTTGTATGTTTTCTTCCAAAACAGAATTTGTATTTTTACCGTAAGTTATTTGGGATTCAGAACATGGGAGTGGGAAAGAACTGTGCATCTGTGATTACAAAAAAAAAAAAAAAAAAAAAAAAAAAAAAAAAGAAAAAAAAAAAGATAGATAGATAGATAATCTCTGTCTAGAAAAAGCACAAAAATAAAGATAATTGGAAAAACTAAAATGTGTATGACAAGTACTGAGTACTTTGAACACTGAGGGGGATAAAAATTACTTCACTTTAAATGTTGTAAGTTGCTAAGACTGTCAGCTGCATTTTATTATAAGAATGAATCTTCAGTAAGTACTGTTTATAGAATCTAGGGCATATTAATATAGTTAATACATAAACATTGTTACATCTGTTTATAAACTGTATTACTTTAAAGGCAGGATTGTATGTTAATCTGTCAAGACATAGCGCTTCATCTGAAGATCACAGATTTTTGGATATACTGTCTTTTACTAAGAGAACTTAATTCATTTCATGTTCTGCTCAGTTGAACATTATCATAAATGTTGGAAAGCTACTAATATGGGGATTATCTGAATTTTCTTGTAGCATAGTGATCAAAACATCTTACTGATTTGTTCGCTGTAGTAGCCAAATATACTTATTATTCAATGTGTTTATGGATATACTTTATATTGGCAGCCTGTGCTGTTTGTGAAGGGGGGCTAGGGGGGATTATGGAATTTTTCAATTCAATAGCCAAAATCTTAGTACTCAAACAGATTGTAAAAAAAAAAATTTTTTTTGATTTAAGCTTAAATGTCGCCTACTATGATTGTACTGTGCTCTACTTTCTTCTATTTCCATTATCTATTGAAATATACGCCTAGAAAGAGTTTGTGTCATTTTGGTTTTTTTTATTATTATGGCTTGTTTTTATCAGCTCAAGGTTAAAGTTACTCCAGTTACCTTGTCTGGGAGCAGGCAAAAAGATATGTGACATTCTCTGAGCTTCTGAAAGTGGGGCAGGCAGTGGTGACTGGGCATGGCTCCAGTCTGTGTAGAATTAATGAGTATGTTGTTTTCCAAGGTTAGGCAGATTGTTAGGGTCACATTTGTGTAGAAATGAAAGGAACTAGGTATTTGTAATTTGCATTTGTACTGCGTGAGTTTATTAAGGAATTGGTGCATGCAACGGACTTGGAAATGAGGAATTAAATGTATTTAGATTAACGTTACCATTAAAGTGACTGTATTCTACAACACCAAAGAAAAGAAACTTGCAATATTTGCTTTTTACTTGATCTGATCTGTGGGATTTTCAAGTACCCAAAGCTTTGGCAGATTTTAATAGCCTCCCTGTTGCACAATTCCAAGAGAGTAAGCTTTGTTACCTGAACACTTTTATTTTACTGACATTTATGGTGCATTGTAAACACTGAAGGAATGTAAACTTTAGGTTGGATGTGAGTTGCAAATGTTTTCTTTTGAGATTACATCAAGTTTTCTTTATAAAGCAAAGATATATTTTATCTATTCACTGTTTAACCCCTGTAGCTGTCAGCACTCATGGCAGCTTGAAAGTAGATCTCAGAAAGTATTAGGATGACTTGAGATCTAAATTGCAATCCCTGAATTTTAGATGCTTGATCGTAGCTAGAATCATCAGTGCTGGGTTCACGGCTCCCTGGCAGTGCATGTGGAGAGGTGCTTTATCACAAGATCCTAAACAGCTGTGATGCTGATCAGGGACCACACCTCTTTTTGGTGGGAAATGCAGTTCATCACTGACTCAAAGTCTCAAGTCTAGCCAGCCTCTGGCCCATAGGTAGGCCCTTAACTTCCAGTGTTAGGGGGGCTTTCCTTAAGGACAGAGACCTACTGGTGTTTTTTCAAATAGCAGGAAAGGATTTGCCAGTTTTATATTTAAAATGTTTTCTCTTTATACATATGTATATATATAAATATATATATATACATACATAATTATTTATTACATAGGTACTGATGAAGGAAGTGGGACAGTTTGGTTCTTTTAGGCTTTCTTGAGCCTGCACATTCCAATGTGTTTGGGAATGCAGGCCTTTTGAGGGAAAGGCTGTAACAGCTAGTCTGTAGGGAAAACTGGGTAATAGTACCCTCTGGTTCTTGTGCAAGGAAGCAGGCATTACTCTGTAGCCTTGCAGATAATTTCTGTGCTGGCAGGGGAAGTCCTAGTTCTGGTCTCTGATTTTGCAATCATACCTCCTTCCCAGCCCCACAAATATGGATGGAGGAATATATCCTGCAGCTGGGTGTGAAGGGACAGGTACTTCTTTGTTGGTTGTTGAGCTAGATCTGCAACTGATTTTTCAAACTCACTTGGGCTTAAGTAAGAGCTGAGACTATGCACAGTCAAAACTAAGGAGTGCTGCATATGTGTAGGTGCTGAACAGAAAGGAGCCAGGAAAACTTCAAATTCCAGCAGTTCTACACCAGCCAAAGGCTTCCAGAGTCAGTTGTTTGAGATTAAGAACTAATAAGCAGGAGCAGAAACTGGAGATGCTAATCATTCTGTGGGCTGTCAGCAAGTGCCGTGTCAGATTCCTGCTGCATAATTTCTTGCACAGTGGTTTAATTTTCTGTGAGTTATGAAGCATTTGGAGAAAGAGAATGCAGTGTTTTAGTGAGTTGTATGGATGCAGCCTAAGAGGATGCATATAGTGTAACTATGCCAATGACATCAGCTCAAAACAAATCCTGTCCTCCTACACACAATGGTGAGAATCACACAATCTTTATCCTAACCTAAAAACTCTGCATCTCACATACTTAAGCATATAATTTTGAGTTAGGCTAGAAAGAGGAGTACAACACTCAGCTAAGTCATCCATGTCATGGTGAATGTTGTCTGACAATGACGGGAAGGGGGTTGAAATTTTGTTTTCCTTAGACCTGGTGGAGAAGAAACACTAATGTTACTAGCCATTCCTCTCCTATGAGAGTCCTAAAAATTGACAGCGATAGCTCATCTGTAACAGGTATCACAGGAGTTTCAGTTACATCCCTGCCCATGCAGGACAGCTTTTATGAGCTTTTATGAAAATCTCCTACCTTAAAATGGAGGTTTCCTATTTACTTTCCAAATCACCCTTTCTTTAAAATGCTCATAAAAAGCTAATATACAACAACTCAATCGGTTCTGTGGCACCAGCATCAACCCTTGTCTTCTGTAGGAATAAGATCAAATGTAATTGCAAGTAATTATCATCCCACACACTGCCTGAATTCAAAACAAAATTCTTGAACAAGAAATTTGCTTGGAAACAATTTAAAAACAATGAAAAGTGAGGGTTTGGAGGGTCTTTTTAGTTTGATTTTTTTATTTGTTTAGTTAATACCAAGGCTCTGTTCTCTTTATTGGGGCAGCAGTTCACTGGCCAGTGTTTTCCTGACATAGTTTAAACTGTTGCCACACACAGTCACCGAATGGGTCAGGATGGAAGGGACTACAGTGGATCATCTGGTCCAGCCTACCTGCTCAAGCAGGGCCATCCCAGTGCACATGGCACAGGATTGAGTCCACATGGTTCTGGAATATCTCCATGAGGGAGACTACACAACCTCTCTGCGCAATCTGTTCAGTGCACAGTACCCACACAGTAAAGAAGTTCTTCCCCATGTTCAGCGGGAACTTCCTGTGCGTCAGTTTTCTGCCCGTTGTCTCTTGTCCTACTGCTCGGCACCACCGAGCAGGGCCTGGCTGCACACCCCGAGCCCACTGCCGTCGGCTACCTACCCACACGGACACTGAGGCCCGCAGGCTGCGGCGGAGCTCCGCCGGCCGAGGCAGCGCCACCAACAGCGCCCCCTCACGCTCGTCTCCAGGCCCGCGCCCCACAGGGGCCGCCCCCGGCCCAGGCCCCGCCCCACTCCGGGCCCCTCCCTCGCCCCGCCAATCAAGGCCGTTGCGGGCCCGTCACGTGCCGCTCCCGCCACCCAATGGGCGAAGGCGGCGGCGCCCGGAGCGGATTCAAACGCGGCGCGGAGCCGGCGCGGCTGCGCCCATGGAGTCGCGGCTGGTGGGGCCCGGACCGTACCGCGCCACCCGCCTGGTGAGTGCCCCCGCCGCCGTCTCGGACACCGCCGCCCGCCCGCTCCTCTGTCCCCGGCGGCCACTCTGTGTCGGGCCTCCTGGATACCGGCCGGTGCTCCTAGGCCGCGTCTCTGCGGGGCGGGGGCGCCCGGGGCTGGCGCCTCGCAGAGCCCGGCCGGGCGGAGCGGCAGGTTCAGCCTTTTGTCCCGGTAAACCTAAGGGAGGCTAAAAGGCGTATCCATAGATCCCCAGGTAGCATGGGGCTCTAAATATTTCAGCCTCCTAAACCTGGTGTTTGTTTTCGGGTCCCGACAGTTTAAACCCCGGACTTGGTTTCGATGTTGTTTTCGGGTCTCGACAGTTTAAACCCCGGACTTAGGTTTCGATGTTCTTGTGAACTCAGATGGTCAAAAAGTGTGTAGTTCTGCTTGCAGAGCTGGCTGCGTTCTGATCGAGCTGCGGAAGGAAAACATGGGAGAAGAGCTCCCGTAACGATTTGCTTTGTTCTTCTTCCCCAGTGGAACGAGATAATCGAGCTCTTCCGTGCGGGGATGCCCTTACGGAAGCACCGCTGTCGTTTCAAGAGCTACGAGCGCTGCTTCAAAGCCTCGGAGGCAGTGGACTGTTTGCATGAGCTACTTGGCTCTAACCAAAATTTTGGCCCAGAAGTGACTCGCGATCAAACGGTTAAGCTGCTTAAAAAATTCCTGAAAAATCATGTTATCGAAGATATTAAAGGAAGGTGGGGCAAAGAGGACTTTGAAGACGATGGCCATTTATATCGGTAAGCCTGTATAGGGTGGTAGAAAAAGTTTGGTTTTTTGGAAACAGTATATAAAAAACTCTTGCTCACGTCTTACAAGTATTTTTGTAGAATGCCTCTGAAAATGTGTTGGCATGTTTTTCCCCCTTCCTTTTAAAGACTTTAATTTTCTTAGTAACGTGTAATTGTCATGATTTAATGTTTGACTTCAGTTTTCTTGTCTGTTTTTTGAAATATTTTTGAAGGTCACTTCTATTCAGTTACATTCTTTGAATATCAACAAAAGCTTTTGCAGCTTTCACAAGTCGAGTTCTGATTGCTGATGGCAGACATCAGGTTTGTTGGTGCTGGAAGCATGCATATCAAGACACATAGGTGGAAGTGAGAATGTCATTGATCATTCATCTCCAATTGTCCTCCTTCTCACCCAACCCCCTGACTATTTTGGTTGCTGTCTCCCCTTCTGAGAGAAGAGAAAGGCTTTCTGAATCTAAGACATTTATGATGTAAACTTTTTTTATGCTTTTTGGTTTGTAGATGGACAAGAGACAAAGCTTTATTTGCTTATCCTCAAGGATGGTTGCTTACTTATCCCTGTTTAGCATCTCAGCTGATGGCTTGTTAACAGAGGAGAAGAAAATTCTTTGTAATAAAAGCTTAGCATTACTGGACTGGATTCTTTGACCTCTTGTGACCTCAGTTAAGATTTGGATGTCCAGAGGTTGCAGGTTCTGAATTTGTACCATCTTTTAGTGTCCTGTTTGGTGCAAAGGTATTATAAAGATGACCATTACTTTAAGTATGGAATTGTAACTTCTATCATGGTGAGTCTTCTTTTGAGGAAATGGGAGTTCCCTTCATGCAAATCATTAGGGAAAATAGGTTAGCAATAAGTTTATGCTTCTACTTAGATCTACTATTGCATACATAAATTTTACATATTAATTTTTAGGTAATGATTTCTTAATATTCTCGTTGGGGAAATAGATAATACTGAATTCCCACTTGCTATGTATGAAGTCAGTTTTTCATTTTGCTTTATTGCTCTTTTGCTCTTTTTTTCTGGGCATTAACCCTTGTCAAAAGATTTAGTATGTGTTTTGATAACTGCTGGTGTTATGCTATATTTCTTTGGTTTGGTTTTGTCATGTTTGTGTGGCTGCGGGGTTTTTTGATTATTTTTCATTAGCACGTGTACATATTTGAATTATTTTGTTGTTTTACTTCTTTGTATTTTCAGTCATGACTTTACTGAGATGCAGGCTGTGGAAGTTGGCTGGGTGAAATATTTCTGTTCTTTTTATTTTCTAGATGCTCTGTTGATCTGCTATTGGACAAGAGAACTCTTTGTTGTATACTTTGCTATGATGTTCTTTCTCCCCCTGCCATTGAAAAGATAACTAAGTTACTAATTGAACTTTTTTCGATTAAAACTGCGTATCTTTCATGCATCTTGAACTGGAGCCAGCTTTTTCCTCACTGGGCTTGGTGCATAAACAAGCTATGTATGTCACTCACGGCTTTAAGTATCAAAACATGCTTCTCTCCTGTTTAAGTAGCTAAACATTGGTTTTCCAGCCTATTTTATTCGTGTATTCAATGTCCTGGCAGCTCCCTCTGGTGGAGTTTCCTAATGCTATGTGTAAAATACAGGTTTTTTTCTCATAGTGCTGACGGAGGTAGTGGTATGGGTCAATTCTACTGACAGTGCTTACTCTGGAAATACTGACATGTTTCATACCTTCTGTATAAATTTGTGTTAATATACTGTGGTTCACAGTTGTGTCANGCAAAAGAAATGTTGCCAAAAGTTGATTTGCATGAGAGTATTTGGCAAGTATTAAATGTGAAGATGGGATCTAATGTGGCTTCTAAAAATAGCAAAGACTTAACTGTGTGTCCTGACTTACTGGCTCAGTTGAGTCTACAATAATGAATGAGAAGTTACAGTTTTGGAAGCTGTTGGGCTTTCACTTCTTTTTTTTTTTGAATTTAAGCCATTCTATTAAAAGCAAAACAGGTAATACTCTTGCATTGATAGCAATCTTTTGGAAATTCAGCAGTAATACTTGTTACACCATGAACATCAGTGTTAGTTGACCTTGTTCTGTATCCTTTTTCTGGACATAAACAGGTATCTCTAGTTCTTCTTTTTACAAACTCCCCAAACTAGTGTTGCTGGCTATAAACAATTCTGATTTTGAGGTGTCAGCCTTGGAGTGCTCTTCAGTTCTTTGCTTTGAGTAACATTAATCCATCTCCATCTGGATCTTGCTGTAATGCTACTTGAGAAAGGAGAATGTACCTCCTTTTTCTGCTTGTAAGAACTTATTCTTTTACTGGTTGATTGCAAATCAGGGCAGCAAATAACGCAAAGCTAAAATTTGTGGAGACCTGGAAAAGAAACAGGAAACTGTTGAGAATAGTGTAAGGCAAAGGAAAAAGTCTCCATATATGTGGATATGTTTTATTTTAACGTTAAACTCTTAAGAAATAATGAATATCTGAAAAATGGTTGAGAACATTCAACAGCTGAATACCTGCCATCTAATCTGGCTTACTTTTAAAAAACTGAGTAAATCTTTCAGGATTAGTGTGAGGTGCTTGTTGCTAGTTCCGAAGGTTTGTCTGATGGAAGTGATATCTGTGTTGCAGATGTGCTGTTGAACAGCACTGTGGAATGTGCTCAGTGTATGTGCTCAAAACAATCAGTGTGTTTAACCTATACAGTGTAACAGTACTGGACTAACCAAACTAAAATAGAAATTTAAATTAAAAATTTATTAAATGTTTGAAGTGCCTTTAGAGGTCGGAGTGATATTTGGAGAAACTTGAGGATTTCTCAAGCGTAACTTTCTGGTAGTATACGTATGCATGCTATCCAGCAGTGTACAAGCTCTTGTTGCAGTGTCACAGACACATCTGTCTTTTACATTCTGATTTAAAAGAGTGAGTGAGGCTTAAGCAGTTTCTTGACACATCAAAAATCTCAGCATCTAAAACCTGGGAGTGAAAGCAGACAAGATTGGATCTGGGCCAGTCTGAAGGGGTGTTGCCATCTGACTGATTTGTCTTACTGATATGCTGTCATGAATTCCTTTGTACATGCTCTGACCTAAGCTAAGCAGTAATTTGATTCTGGTCAAGCTGGATAGTTTATTTTCCTTCTTTTCTACAAGGGCTGGTTTAGGGCTTATTTCTGCTGATTTCTCCAAGGCACTTCTTGAAATGCCTTAAGAAGTCAAATAGTTACCTACAAAACCAGCTGGAAAAAGACTCCACAAAAGAGCTGCAGGATATGATCTTCGCACAGAAAGCATGTAAACACAGAACAACCTGGTAATGTGGACAAAACTTTGTGTGGACACTTGCATGTACTCTAACTAAATCCAAGCGTTAGTCATGCGACTTAGCTATGTAGCTTTGCTTTAGGAAATGCATGCTAACAATGCACTTGACATGGGGGAAAACATACAGCTTTTTCAGCAGAATCAACATCTTCTAGTGAAGACCTCTGTCATTGTCTATGCATAGACAGCTGGTGCTCTATGAGATGCACTGGGATACCAGACATTCACCCAAGGCTCAGCTATGTCATGGGAGGTACAGAGGACCTGAACTGTTCTGAAGCAGCAGCTGGAGGCCAAACAAGACACTTCATGATGTTTTACATACCATGTAACACCAGTCTACGGGGAGCTAAGTTGGGCTGTGAATGTCCAAAGCATTTGTTGTATTTTTGCATGTGAAGGCGGACTACAGTTTTGCATTGGTAAATAGGGACTAGGTTGGCATTCGGAGACTTTAAAAATGTTCTCTTATTGTAGATTTCCTCCTTCCTCACCACTGAAGTCATATCCAAAGAAACCTTCATGTGGAAAGGAAGTAATTAAATTTCCAGACTGGAATGAACCGAAGGCTGGCACTTCTCAGGAACACATTCCAGTGAAATCCATCACAGTGGTAAGGCACCCAGTTTTTATTCCCCCAGACAAAAGCATATTTGGAAAGCAAAACTGAACTAATGACCTCTACACTGTGTCACAAAATACTTGGTTATAACATTAAATGGTAAATACTTTTATTTTTAACTTTTGTGAAGTAAAGCTTTTCTTACAATTTGCTGAAGAAGTAGGCTTTGAGTGTTCTTTCTGCTACACATTGTAATGCCCTGAGCAATCTGAGTTCAGCATGGGTATATTTTTGCATTTTTCATTCCACTTTGCTCAAATTCCAACAGGGCATGCCTTATATTACAAGACAAAATAGTCATACTGTAACTCTTTATTTGGACACTTCATGTATCAGAGTATATACAGTATTACACCCTTCCTAGCTGCTGTAACACTGTTAGTGACTCAGTTTCCTTTTTCAAAAGAAATATATTTTGGCTAAGGAGAAGCAGTCCTGATTTTTCAGTTATCCTTTGTAAGCTTGGAAAATCATCCTGCCTCATACTTATCTGGATTGATTCAGCCTTTGTAAAGTTGTTGAAAAAAATTGCTTTTATTAGTAAACCAAAATTGTATCAACTCTGGTCACCTAGACATAGTAAAAGACTAGGCTTCTGGAGTTATGCATATTCTAAGCCTTTCCTTCAGTGTATCTTATATGTGTGTGTTCTCATAGTTTGTGAAACTCAGGATTTCTTTTATGATTTTTGCCCCTTTATTAATGCCCTTCAGAGTGGGACACTGGCCTTGGATTTCTTGATTAACCATAGTCTATTTGAAAAAGTAGCTCCTACCAGTTTGCTGGACATCTAGGTGTTCCGAATGAATGGTTATTCCATATTTACAGTCCAACTATGTGCAAATCAAGTGCTCTCCTCATGTACAACAAGCTTCTGAAGAGGAAAAACATGGTCCTTAGAACTTAGTAGTACATAGAAGATTAGGATAGAAGAAAAGATGATGCCAAAGACAAGAAAAGAGAATAGAGTATTTTAGTTACTGAGCAAGTATCTGTTGAAGGTGTAATATGTTACAGCCTCCAACTGTGCTCTAAATTTTCATCCAGGCATCCTGGCCTGATAAAAGTTAGCAAAAGTCCGCCTTTGCATCTGATTCAGATGCAACAGCATAGAGTTTGGTGTAGCTCAAAATCTCTTCCATTGGCAGTTTGGATTAATACAGTGGACTGTAAGTGGAAGAAACTCAGGCAAAGGTATTAGCTTCTTTCTTGCTGCCTGTTTTATAATTAGGTCTCACTTCCACTGGAATGCTGAAGTAAACAGCTGAAAATTGTAGTACCATGAATTGCTTCATCATCAATCTGAGCACTTACTGTCTGTGTGTTGATTGATGAGCATGGGTCTGTGTCATGAAATACTGATGTGGAAGACCAGACTCTTAATTTCAGAGGGTGCTATTTGCTTCCAACTAGCTCTAGTCTTGTCTGTCATGGAACGACAGACAATTAGTGCTTGAAGTAATTAAGTGCATTCTTGCATTTTGTGGTTTGGTTGTGATCACAAGGAATACTTTTAATGTCCTTCAGCATTGCTCTATAGTGTAAATAAAAGAACTGGAATGATTAGGAGTTTTGCCTTGAGAATGCTGCTGATACAAGCTGCAGTGTATGTCAACCATTGATACCTTGATGACCATCTTCAAGCATCAAGCTGGATATAAAGGTTGCATAAAGGATAGTGGTCTGCATTCTCAGCTTTGCTTTACACTGTTATAATGGTGGACTAAATCTGATGGGTGCCTTCAGATGTAGCTATTTGCTTTTACTTTCTTTATGTAGAGAACCTGTTATTGAACTTAATGTTTAGTTATTGTCAGTATATGTTGAACAAGGATGAATTATTTCTAATTCTCTGGTATCTCATCTTAAAATTCTGTGATAACTTTTCCATAAACAGATGTTTAATCTTAAAATGGTAGATGAACTGATTTTAATCATGGATTGAACTTGAACATAGGATTAAAGGCCCTTGACACCTGAACTTTAATGGCTATTCTGACACATGTAGATTTTCAGCTTTGGGCAAGTAATGGAATTGAGAAAAGATGTGTGTGCGAGACTGAGAAAATGTTTAATTTCTCTGAAACACAAACACTTACTTGCATCCTGAAGACTTTACTGGAATTTAGGAACGCTTGAAATGCTGTACTATAAATGTTTTATACTGTTTAACACTTGAAAAGTCACCAGGTAATGAGGAGAGTTTTTTCTGATTTCAGAACTCTGAGATGTGGTACAAGCGACACAGCATAGCTATTGGGGAAGTACCAGCATGCAAACTTGTGTTCCACAGAGAGCTAACACAAACAAATATAGAAGACATATGGAAATCCATGACTTTGTCACGGTGAGTATACTTATGAGTCATTTGCTGTTATAGTAAAACTGTGTAGTAGGTAATAGTCTTGTCTGTCTTCTCTGGTAACACTTGTAATTTCACCCACTCACTTTTCATTGCTGCCTTCAAAGCCATGGTGTCTAGACTAACTCTACCACTTGTTATTTGGCTAACAAATTCAGCAAGTAAAGTCTGCAAAGAAAACTTTACTGCACTTAGTACTTTTTGACTTTTGCATGTTGTGTTATACAAGTCTTTGTTGTGTGGGCTTTGTCTTGTTTCATCACTTTTTTTCTCTTTTTCTTGTTGCTATGAAATAGAAGCACTTATGTAGAAGTGCTATGAAACCTTTCAATGGCAAGTACAATACTTTGTATGAGATAAAAGGAGTAGCTAATTGAGTGCTGAAGCTTTGAGATTCAGATATTCTGTACTATATTCAAAAGGAATATCCTATGCAAAATTAAAGTCGTTGCTTTGGACTATTTCTGCAGAGGAAAAAATTAGTGTACATTAGCTGATATTACAAGCATAGTTGACGTCTTACTAATGATCACTTTAGTGTAAACCTGGCACATTATCTGCATGTAATGAATGCACTCAGTGCTGAGGCAAGCAGCTTTGGTGACAGCATGATGGGGAGCAGTGTGGTTTAGTGCATGTGTACTCCTGGGTTTCCTGAACCAAGGAAACCTGAGGGGAGTGGAGAGACCCTCTGGGAGACCCTCTGGTAGCCTGGAGCTCACATGTAGCAGCTGACAGGACCTGGGCGGTGGGACCAGGGGCAATGGAGGCCAAGTCCCTCCTTCATGTAAAGGGCCCTATAGAGCTCTATCAACCAAAAGACCAGGGTGGGCAAACAGGGTTGGCACAGCAGGTTGTGTGGAAGGGTGCTGAAACCCTACCAGTTTGATCAGGGAGCAATGGTATTCATGTGGCAGGAAGCCATGGCCTCTCTAAGTTTGATAATGGACACTGAGACTCCCAGAGCTCTGTGTTGGAAGAGTATGACTGTGGGAATGGGGAGACTCACAGCTGACCCTGAATTTCTTTGAAATTTTCTTCTCCAGCTGGATGTGCTTAAATCTATGAAGCCCGGTGGAATTCATCCCAGGGTACTGAAAGAGCTGGATGATATTACCGCAGGATCTCTCTGTTTTTTTCATTTATCTTGGGAGTCTGGAGAGGCCCCAGTAGTCTGGAAGCTGGCAAATATTTTCTCAATTTTAAGAAAGCAAAGAACAAGGACCCTAGTAATTACAGGCCTGTCAGTCTCACTTCAATGCCAGTAAAATTATGGAAAAGGTTGTTCTGGGAGTTAATAAAAACATTTGAGAGACACACAGTCATTGGTCATAGCCAGCATAGTTTCAGAAGGGGAAAGTACTGCTTAACCAATTCAATTTTCTTTATTGCGAGGTCACTCATCTAGTTGACCAAGGAAAGCCAGTTGATGTGGTTGTTTTGGGTTTAGCAAAGCTTTTGATACTGTCTCTTGCAGTATCCTTCTAGATAAACTGTCCAGCATGCAGCTAGATGAGTCCATAATATTGTTGGGTGAGCAACTGGCTCATGGGTCAGGCGCAAAGGATTGTAGTAAATGTGGTTATCTCTGGTGAGCAGTCATCAGTGGGGTTCTGCAGGGCTCCATTCTAGGGCCAGTGCCCTTTCTTGTTTTTATAAATGAGCTGGATGCAGGAATTGAATGCACATTAAGTTTGCTGATGATACTCGGTTAGAAGGAGCTTTGGGCTCCTTCAAGGGTAGACAGGGCCGGCAGCGAGATCTGGGTAGAGCAAAGAGCTGTACAGTCACCAAAAGTTTTGAGGGAGCTGAGGGGGCTCATTGCAGCCTACAATTTCCAGGGAGGCACTGAGGGAAGATGTGGAAGATCTCTAGTGACCAGCAACAGGACACAAGGAGGTGGAATCAAGCAGTGTCTGGGGAAGTTCAGACTCCACATTAGGAGAAGATTTTTCACTCAGAGGGTGACTGGGCACTGGAACAGCCTCCCTGGGGAAGTGGTCACAGCACTGAAGCGTGACAGAATTCAAGAAGTGTTTGGATGATGCTGTCAGGCATGTGGTATAATTTTTGGGGTTGTGCAGTGCAGGGCCAGGATTTGATCTTTGTGTGTCCCTTCTGGCTTAGGATATCTATGAATCTAGGCAGTCCTGTGAGGAGCAGGAGTTCTACTCAATGATCCTTATGGCTGCCATCCAGCTGGAGATATTCTGTATGAAATGGAGGTCTCTTTTATCCAAATTGTGTCCTAATACTTCATGTTTGCCTTTTCCAGATTAGATGATGTATGAACTATATGTTTATGTATTTTTGCAGATTACAAAAGGTCTTAGGTTTGGATTCTCTGGATGAAGTGTTAGACACAAAACTTGTGAATTCAAAACATATAGTTCAAAATGTATACAATGTCAATAAGCAAGGCATTGTCACTTTAGAAGACAAATCAAGTGAGTATTTTAGAAATCTTCATTTAATTTTTTTATATTGTAATCTACTGGGATTTAAGTATTAATTCTAATCTACACTAACCAGTTGCATCTTTGTACTTGTGTGACCACATCTATAAAAACCAGAATTTTTACAAAGTAAAATGCTATTGTTCTCCTCTGACATGTCAGTAATAAACAGTCAGGGTTTATTCCATATTTACTGTCTTAAACATATTCTGGCTTTAGTAGGTTTGAAAAATGAATATGAAACAGCAGGAACTTTCTACCATTTATAAATATGGGGATATTATTCACTTCAAGGTAACTTTCTCAGCCCTACTCTTTTAGCTGCCTGAACTGGAGTGTTTAATGAAGAAAAAATGTATTAAAAATTGTGAGAGAGCCAAAATGTACATTGAGAGAGTTTTGAGATTTCAGTCAATGTGTTTTGAAGAAAGTACCATGTTTAAAACTGTTTTGCACATCAGGGAGAAAAGAAAGCATCTTTGCTGCTCTGATATATCACAATGTTATTGCCACCATGTTTTTCATAAGATTTGTAGAGAAATTAAATATGATACTGAAACCTAGTTTCGTTGTGAATGAAACTGCCTTCAGAACATATCTGTGTTCATTTTAAAGGCAGTTGGACCATCTCAAAATATTAACTTCCTCCTTGCAGCAATGACAGAACTGAATATATGAGTGCTTTTCATCATCTTTGGTACAAAGTAAACACTTTGCTGTATAGCACTGGTGAAGGTGTATCTTGAACTAGCTTGGTCTGATTTTTTTTTTCAGAGTAGGTTAAATGTTTGTGATATGAGCTGTTTTGCTGATTGAGCTGCAAGGGCAGAATGTATAACTTTGATAGTAGTGGAGGTACTGAAGTATAGATGTGATTCAACCTATATCCTACATTAAGGTATAGACTGCCTCTGGAATCAGCTGATTTACTACACAGAAAGAACATGTTAAAGTGTTTTCAGCTTTGCTTTTGTCTAACAGTTGAATATTTTTCTTTTTTTTTCTTTTTTCTCCTTTTAATTTCTATTTCTACCCTGTACAGAGGAGCTACCTCATTGGGTATTATCCGCAATGAAATGTCTAGCAAATGGTAAGTAAATTCAGAAGGGGAAAAAAGATCCCACAAACAACCCACCCCAGAAAAAATCATTTGAACTGATTGTGTCTTCACCACTTTATTAAATCCTGTTTATATTCACCTTCAGTATTTTTTATTATGATTTTCTAAAACAAAGTTGGAAAAGACATGTCAGCATGTATTCCCCTTCCAGTGCAGCTTATTTAAAAGAAATATATAAAGGCTTAACTATTATATTAATGTTTTGCCTCTGCTATGTATCTTCACTAGACCTATTGGGAATAGATCAGTCCAGTAGTAGATTAATAAAATTTCACTTATTTTGAAGAAATTTTAATAGACTGGATTAGAAAATACTGATCTGCTTGGTGGCTGAAAATCAATGTTATCTCTCTCTCTTCTTTGCTCCGTTTTGTTTTGTTTGTTCTTTATAGGGCCCAGCTGCTCAGATCTGAAGCAGCCTACATACTCAGGCTTTGAAAGAGATGTCTTCAAAACTATAGTGGACTACTTTGGCCAGATGAAAGAACCTCTTCTCACATTTCATTTATTTGATATTTTTGTTAGTGTGTTAGGTAAGTAGTTTGGGATGTGATGAAAAAGGTATTCTTTAGAGTTAATTTCCTGGAGTTATTTTACCTTACTTAAATACTATCACAGCTGAATTCTTTAGGACCTGTCCTTTCCATTCTACATAGAAAACAGTTTAATATTTAAACTTATTTCATATCACACGGTGGTTTTATTTTTGTATCTTTTTGATCACATTAGTTCAAAAGTCTTCCATTGCTTGTCGTTGTAATATTAAAGGCCTCTGTTCATTACTCAGCACCTAACAGATGGATTTTAACAGATTTTTCTTTTTTTGCAAATGCTTAAATGTCTTAAAAACTCTCATAAGCTTTTAGAAATTGCTTGACTGAAGTCTAGATTAGGAAAGATTAGGGGATAAGCACTGTTTTTAACTCTGGAAATAGAGCATTTGAAGGGAATTGAAATACTTTGTTGCTTAAATTTAGAAATGACATTAATTAATATAGGGCTTTAAAGAAGCAATGGTTTAGTTATTAACTATAACTTTTCAGGGGTTCACACTATATTAAAATCAACAATTCTGGCCGTATAGATGGCTTATTGAGAGACAGTAAATAGGAAAATATTTGATTACATTTTATGTAATCAAATTTCAGAAAGAATGATTGAGTTGAAAAGTAAGCATGTTTTGTAGCATGTTAGTTTTTTGAGCTTCTTTCTGTGTGAACAACACTGTTTTTAGTAAACTACTGAGATGAGAAAGGAATCCAGAATAACACTTCTGTTTCTGTAATTTAATATTTTTATACTTTGTGTGTTGTCAATCTTGCTTCATAACCAATGTAGTTCCTTTTCTGACTTCTTAGGCAACTCTTGTTGATATCTTTAAAACTTATTCCTCTGCTTTCATACTCTACTTTTGTTTGCTTTTCCATTGTTTTTCACATCTTTTAGGTTTTACTACTTTTATTTCACAGTATTTCATAAATGTAAAACTAGAAAAAAGATATGCCAGTCTGTATGTGAAAATCAATAAAAATTGTGCAATGTTTCAAGAAGTCGAACATTAATTTTGTGGTGTCTTTAAAAAAAAAATGAAATGTTGATATGGAATCATTCCTTACTCTTCTAAACATATGCATTAATATGCTTGCCAAATTTTCCTTTGAAATTAGAAAAAGCTTTACTATAAAAATTAACTTCAGTGTTTTATCCCTCTCCTTGGAATACTGTCTCTTTTGACTGCCTTACTTACTACCCCACACTTGTTTTTCGATAAGAGAGTTTCCACTTTTTACACTGTGGACTTGACCAAAATGGTGGATGATGGGATAGCAGTAGATAATGTTTATGTTGAGAATAGTAAAGCTTTCAACACTGTATTCCATTGCATTCTTATAGGCAACCTGAGGAAGTACAGGTTGGATAAGCGGTTGGATAAGTTACCCTGAGTGAGGTAACTCAGAAATCAGTACAGTTGCTGGGCTCAGAGGGTTGTGATCCATGGCACAAAGTCTGGCTGGATGTCAGTCAGTGGGGAGCACCCCAGGGCTGGTAGTGTGGCCAGTAATGATTAACACTTCATTAATGACCAGGACGGTGGCACATTCTGTCCTAAACAAGGGCATAGCGTCCTAAACAAGCATGCAGATAATTCAAAATGGGAAAGAGTAGCTTATGCAGCAGAGGGCTGTAGTGCCACACAGAGTGACCTCGACTGGCTGCAGAAATGGGTGAACAGGAATCTTATAAAGTTCAGAAAAGGGGAAATGTCAAGTCCTCTCCTGGGGAGGAATAACATCATGCACCAGTAAATGCTGGGGGTGACTGATTTGAAAGCAACTTTGCTGAGAAGGACTTGGAAGCCCTGGTGAGCACTAATGTGACCATGAGCCAGCAGTGTGTCCTTAGGCAAAGAATAACAGCAGCATCCATAACTGCATAAAGCGGATTGCTGGTAGGTCAAGAGATGTTTCCTCAGCACTAGTCAGTGAGTCCAGTGAAACAAATCAAAAATTACTAAGGTTTTGGAACATGTTTCATATGGGAAGAGACTGAAAACGGGGACTGTTCTAACCTGGAGAGGAGAAAGTTCAGGGGGAATTGAATTAGTTTGTATAAAAGATTGATAGGTGGGGAGTAAAGAAGGAGCCAGACTTCTGTTGGTTATACCCAATGACAGGGCAAGAGGCAATGAGCAGGAACAGAAGTACAGAAAACTTCATTTTTGTAAAGGGGAATAGCATTTTAATTGGAAGGTGATCAAACAGTGGAAGTAGTTGACCAGAGAGGCTGTGGAGGCTCTGTCTTTGGAGCTATTCAAAACTTGACAGGACATAGTCCTGGGCACCTTCCTGTGGTTGAACCAGCTTTGAGCTTGTGAAGAGGTCTGTATAATCTCCAGAGATGTCTTCCAACTTCTATAGTCCTATGGAAAAAAAAAAAAAGTCTGTTTTCTTCCTTGTTCCTTTTCTAGTAGTCCAGTTCTAGGCATATCTTTCTAGTTTCCTTGGGGAGTGGAGTTCTAAGGCAATCTTGAATGAGTAAGAAAGGAATTTGGGGAATTAGATTTAGAAATGTTACGTTAAATATTATGGAAATATATAACTGAGAAATGTTGCCCAACCTTCTGATCTCATGTAAACCAGGACTGCTGCAAAAACCCAGCAGGGCTGTAGAAGCTCTTCAGATATCTTGTCTCCTGCTGCCACCAGAAAATAGAAAAAGACTACAGCTGTTGGTGAGAATGATGGCAAGAATTACTCTAAACCAGGATTTGCCACCTCTTTCTGAATCAGTGAGGACCAGAACTTTGGTACGTATAAGTGTAAGGTAAAAGGTCTGGATAGGCTTTTGGAGTAGTATGGATTAAAGATTCTTACGGGAGAGTATGAACAAAATACAGCTTGCTTGTTTAAGGAACTGGTTTGTCTATTCCAGCTATGTGGAAAGCTAATCTGAATTTGAATAAAATGGGATCTCATGGTAGTTTGTGAGCACACCAAGAACTTGCTCAGAGTTTAGAGGTTTCCTTATCTTTCAAAGTTAAATCACCACTGACTTCACTATTTAGTAGAAAAAAAGCATAAACAAACAAACTACCCCAAAAACAAGCAAAAACAACAACAACAAAAAATAGAGGCGGTCTCTGGTGTTCTTTATCACTACAGACAGTATGAACAAAAAAGACTGCCTGTTTCAGTCATAGCTAGAAATATGGAGCTGAATGTTCTGATTTACCTGTTTTCAGACAACCATTTATTTAAGTAGTTATGCTTTCTCACCACACAGAAATCTCTTAAAAGAGACTAGTTTTTGCTAATGCTTCTTCTGTAAGACAATATGTAGAGATATTGATGATGCACTGATGTTTGCAACAACACCTTATTACAAAGTTATTAGGCATAACTTAACGATTCCAACTAGCTAATAACATGTATTTTTTTTGGTTAATTTTGAAGTCTTTGAAGTTTAAGTGCAATGGAAAACTAAGCTGCAGAGCCATTCTGTAAAAATCCTATAGTAGCATGCACAAATCCAAATTTGCTCCACAGCAATTAAGTTTTTAGTTAACTGTGAATAGCATTTGATTCAAATAATTAAATTTTTTACTTATAAGGTTATAATTTAATTAACTGTAAGTGGTCTTTCATTAAAATAATTGTTGTAATCGAAATGTTGTTTTTAGAAGTGAATCCTTACAGTCCAAGTATTTTGTACTAAGTTTTAATTCAGCAATGTAATCTATGGTACATGACTGAAACCTTTATTGCCTTCTGTGCTTTTAATGTTGCAAGTGACTGAGCCACAGACAGAAAGTCTTGTAACTGAGTGCTTGAGCACAAGACTACATGATGTGAAATGGACCTGAAACTTGATTTGATGATTTCAGAGTAGTGAATTAAATGAATGAAGTTTTCCCTCTGGTGCCTAATTTCCATTATATTTCCATGTTATTTTTAAAAAATCTCTAAATACATATGCCCTCTTTAAATAGCTGTGTCAAGTGGCTTTTTGATAAAATCTTGAGAATAAAATGGAATTCGTCCATTCTGTACCTAAAGTCAGGATTGGATTATCTGTATGAGGCAGGAGCAATCTTCAGTGCACTCACATAATGTCACTGTACATAGTATATCTTTTAAAATATTAATATGTTTGAAGTACAGTAAGTATTGTGATGTTAAAATATTTGTTCGAAAAGATCACTTTTTAAATGCAGCCCGATTCTCTACTCCTTACTCCCAAACAGAAAAATCACATGATAATGATGTTGTTTTTTTTTTCTCAGATAGTTCAGGCATTTTCCCGTTGTATTCTTTGCTCAAAGGATGAAATAGACTTGGATGAACTTCTTGCTGCTAAACTAGTATCTTTTCTCATGGATAATTATCAAGAGATCTTAAGTGTTCCTTCTGCTTTAAAGTCTTCCATAGAGGATCATGTTGTACATCTTCAGAGAGTCCAAGTAAGTATCAAGTGAAAAAGCCTCTTATGTCTGTTTCCAGATTGAATTTATCCTTTGTTCTCTGAAGATCAACAGTTCTTAAAGAGCTAATCAATTTTGACTACTGATATTCAACCATAACTATGTGTTTAAATGAAACTAAACAAATCTTGAATTTGTTTGGAGACAAGAACTCTAAAATATATTCTCCTGTTTGTCAGCACTATCTTCCCATGGAATGGGCAAACAATATTTGTGGTAGTGAAGAATTCTGTGAATGATTATAAAGTTTTTCCATTAGTGTTTTGAGTTTTTTTTCTTTAGAAGCATCCTTACTTGCTCAGTTTTTTCATATTTCTGTTCCCTGATACCAAATTTTGTTTTTGTTCAAAGCTGATTTTTAGTTCCTCTTTATTTTCTACTGGAAAAGTAACTTTACATTTATTTCAAGAGTGAACAGGCTTCTTTTGTGTTGTATTTTTTGACTTACTGGAACTCACTCAATTAGTGCTGGAGATAGAAAGTACAGTTTAGGGTCTCTATTCAATATTTCCTCTACCTAATGTTGTAGGGTGGTCAATTGATTAAGCTAGTTTATGCAAGTTTTTTCAGAAAACCTAGCTGCTCTTTTTTTTTTTTTACTATTTCTTCAGATAAAATACACGGCAGCTGATAGTGATGCAACACTTCCTCCTCCATCATTTTGTCACCAAATCAGTACAGATGAATTTGAATACCAAAGGGCAACTGGCTCTCAAGAACCACTGGCAGCTTTGTTGGAAGAAATTGTAATGAATAAAGAAATATCTGCGAAAGATAAAAAGAAGAAGCTCAAGCAAGTAAATAAAAATTTCTCCACAGTTTCTAATTTCAACTTAAAAGGATTTATCAAGTCTTAGACATGTATTCTAGAAAAATACTGGAATTTAAAATAGTGGTTATGCTTGGGGGTTTCAAGATTTATAGTAATTTAGAATAAGGATGATTCAACCCAAATCAAAAATATTGCCTAATTTTCTACATAAAGTCATAGAAAGTCCATCAGAGAAATAATTTCCTTGCTCCAGAAGTGAAAGCTACACTTTAATAGTTTATTGTATACTTTTGAACAAATTCTTAATTTGAATTAATGTACTTTTCTAGTTTCAGAAATCTTACCCTGAAGTGTACAGAGTACGATTTCCTACCCCTGAAACTGAAGCGATGCTATTTCCTGAAAAAACTAAACAGAAACCACCAATACTGATGTGGGCCTTAAAAAAGCCTTTTCAACCATTTCACAGGACCAGAAGCTTTCGGATGTAAATGGTTTGAAATTTATCAACAAATGAACTGAGACTGTGTATTGTCAATGGATCTCATGCAAAAGGAGCCTGAGCAGCACATGGTTCAAAAAAGCTACTGGGGATACTGCTAAGATTATAGAAAATGTTGAAAAAGAGGAGAGTATTGAGGTGGTAGAAATATGAACCATTATCAGTATTTTTGTAAAGCATTATTTTTTTAAATATCTGTTACTTTAAAACAAGCAGCAGAAAATGGTAACAAAAAAACCCTAAACAAACAAACCCACCACACACTCAAGGGGATTATTCTATATATGGGTGATAATGTACACTTGCTGTGGTTTGGTTTGACTATTATTTTAAGGTCTAAATGTATTTGTATGTAATGTATTCTTTGCAACTAGTCAACAGCTTTTATTTTCTCCCTGAAAATTAATGTCTTGCATAAACTAGGCTCTATTTGTGCACATATAGTGTGAGGAATTAACTTGCTGTACATGCTTGAGTAAGTATGAAACACTGGATTTTGCTTTGCTTTTTGTGAGAGCAATATTAAAGGTTAATGATGCAACCAATCGGCTGTTTGCAAAAGATGCAGGTGCTTTGCTGAGGCTGGGTTTGCACCCCTCAACCAGAGGGGAAGGGGAGAGTTTTTGGGTGTGTGGTTATGAAACCTCTAATCTGCATAAGAACAGCCCAGGTGCAGAGGGGATGAGCACCCATCACCAGAGCATGACCATGACAAACCCACCTTTGTGTAGTAACAAACTGGGGTTTGAGACAGATAAGGGAAAACACCTCTAAGAAGCAGATCCTGCAATGTGGGATACTGCTTTTTATTGTGCCAATTTTCTCCCTTACACAACTAGCTCCGGTGTAAAACTCTCCCCCATCATAAGAGAGATACAGGGGCATTCGCATCTAGGCCTGAAGGTATTCATCCCTTCTGTTAAGGCAGAACTGGCTCAGCTATGCTGGTATGACAAACAGGGGTCATGTCTTTGCCCCTAGACTCATTTCTTGGGCCTTCTGCCAGAGGACTGCACATGATCCACAGTCTTACAAGAGACTCCTCCCTGAGGAGAACTACTTGGGCATTCCCACCTGAACGTATTGAACCCTTGAACTTTGGGTTTCAGGGACTTCCCCTACCTCGATGGATCAAAACTGTAACCATCACTTTGACCACTGGACATCTAAATTGCAACAATCAGATCTTATAGGGTGGTGATATCTTTCCTCTTCACTATCTGCTCCTATCCCTTCTTTTTGTCGTATATTTTCACAAGTGTAATCATTATAGTTTTATATTGCTGTATTTCTGTAGATAATAACCAAATCTGCTACATTCTTCCTTTCCATTTTAACCAAATTATTCCAAAATCAACCTGTTGTCTGTCTGTCTATCTTTCTATTTATAAAAACCCCACCATTCATTCAGTGTTGCATCATGCTAGTCTGCCCTGAGGGATCTATTAACAAGAACCTCAGGGGCAGGTTGTAACATTGCTGACCCTGACATGGCAGATTTATTTTTGAAAACTAATTCTCAGTTTTTTCATATGGTGCATTACAGCTTGAGTGAATTTCTGTTGAAATTCCATTAACTTTATGTAATGCCGACCCATTATGATAGGCAACCCAGCCTTTTTCCCCTGTGCTCTTACTGCATATTGCTGTACAAAGCTGTGTGGTTGACAATAGAATATACTTTATCAGAGAAATGTAAAGCCTTGAGCTTCCTCTAAAAATGGAATTCAGATATTGAAGTGACATTGCAGTATACATGCATTTATTGATTTGATCAGTTTTGCATTATGAAATCTAGTGTATTTATAACCTTACCGTACATATTACATAGTTGATCCTGAGAGCACTTTTTTAGCTATTAAAGCATTGCCATTTTCCTGTATGTACCTGGAGTCGTGATTTCGTGCTATCCATTAGAGATTTGAAGGACAGCATTTCGTATCATATTGAATGTCAGGGTAGTCTATGCTGGAGAGAAGACAGCTGACATCTCAACAAATTTCTGACATTTTAGTAGAAAATGTAATGCAATATTGACAGGATTTTTACCTTGCTAGCTTCCTAACCAGTCAATAAGTTTCATGATGTACGTTACAAGGTGGTTGCTTTAATAGATTGGGTTATTTCTTGGGCAGTGTAATATTGAGCAGTACATGTTTTCATGATCTGTTCTCACAGAGATACTTGGACTTCATATCAATAATCTTTTTCTTAAGCAAACTTGATACAGAAAGGTACACTTTTCAAATATTAACAAAACATTGAAGGTACTTTTAAAAATGGTCTGTGGCCATTTCTAACCTTTTGTGCTAGGTCTTCAAGGGTGAGAAAATCTTTTAGATGTGCCATAGTATTCTGTGTATGTTTAGATGCTGTCAGACTTTGACTATAAATAGACTATTCACACATATTTTGTTACTTCACTAATCCATGAAGTATAATAATGAGTAAGGTGGTTAGAAGCAAGCCTTGCATAAAAGTGGAAGCCCATCCTAAGTGATCTCTGCCATCACTTCCTAAATTGCAGAGAAGTTGAAGTCAATCTATCTGCCTATTGAAATAATCTTACTGTCTGCCAATAAGTCTTCTACTGTCCTGCTGAATTTTTGCCTGTTGTTACTTTTAAAAAATATGTAGTCTTCCTGAATGTATTTTAAACAACAATTAGAGTTTACTAATTAGTTTTCATGATGAGATGTTGAAGATATGCCATATGTTTCTATGAATCAATTGTTTTGTTTCAAAGATTTAGTTCCATGACTGTGGTAAAAACAAACCAAAAAAGTCCATTTGCTCTTAATTCCCAAGGCTGTGAAAAATACAAAATATCTTTGAAAACCTTGAAGGGACTGTAGGGAAGGAATTTTACTTGAGATCATAATCTCACAGACTGAATTTTAACCATGCTCCTGTCTTGGGAGACACTTAGAAAAGCTTATCTCAGTAATAGAAGGCATGTGAGTATGGCTCTTTCTTAAAGCTGAACCATGTGCAAATATGCAAGATGAATATAGTAGGAACACAAAAGTAAGGTTAGCTAGGTAAATTTGCCTATTCCTTTCAGGGTGGAGGTTAGAAAAAGTAAGCTTGAAAGTTAGTTCAGAGTAGACTGTAAACTTGATAAAATATCTCAGAAAAAACAGATTCTCTAACCCTAAACTGCAGGCAATAGAAACTTTGGTTTTGATATTAACTTTCTCAGGAATTTAACATTTACTTCTGTCTTAAAGCCCTGCGGTGTCTTGATATTGCCAAGACTGAACATCTTGGCCTCCCCTGGGTTTCTTTCCATTGAATTATGAGGCCCACAAGCCAAACTTTGTTTTGCTTATCCTAGTGACTGTTATGAGGAGCCTCACTAAATGGAGGACTAGCTGACATTCTTTTAAAGCACATCAGGTGGAAGACTCCATAAAGGCAGAAAATGTTGCTGCTTTTTTGGTCTGCTTAAACTTCTGTCATCTAAGTGGGGCATCAGGTGTATCTTGCATGTAAGTAGGAGCTAATTCTTTGTAAATTTCAGTAATATTTAACTTCATACTACTGAAACTTCTAGTGTTATGCTATTAGTTGTCATGGTAGTAATTAGACTTTTGGGTAAGATCTTTGAGCAGAAACTTATTGTGTTGGAGGGGTATTTCTGCATGTGTTTTGTTTTGGGGTTTTTTTTTGTTGTTTTTTTTTGGGTTTTTTTAATTGGGGTTTTTTTGTTTGTTTGTTTAGGGTGGTTTATTTTGCTTTTTGGGGATATTTTTGATGTTGTTGTTGGTTGTTTTTTTTCTTGCTGTGTTCTTTGCCCCCTGCAGAGCAATCTGTTTTCCCTCACCCTCTACTCCACCTTGAGAATAACATCTCTCCTGACCTACTGGTTATTAGTGACACATCTGTGACACTTTTGCTCCAGCACTTCCTTGAAGAGGAAATAATGGTATTTATCTTACTTTCTTGAGAGGGGAGCTGAGTCTTTGCTTAACACTGCTGTTTTTCCTTTCACAAAAACAGCTTCTTCCAGTTCCTAAATTAATATTCAGTCATCTGCAAAACCCTTTGGTCTAGTCTTGTGCTGTTAATTGAGTACTAGCTGCTATTCTTATTTGCTAATACATAAGTATTATTTAATTGCTCGTATTTTGTGAGAGGTCTCTTTAAATCCTGATTGATTTGCCAGGATTTTGATATCAGCTGTTTACACTCACAGCTACAGAGAATGATTGATGACTAATGTTATTTTCTTAAATTATTTTCAGATGTTACTTCACTTGATATCAGAGGAAGCTTAGGCAAAATCCTTGTGATCTTGCCTTCATATTCTACTAAATGGAAACAGTACTTAAAGTGAAGAAAATAGTATGTTAATATACCACACTTTTAAATTTATTGTGGTGATATGCCATAGCTTTTTTTGCCCTCTTTTCTAAGATTGTAAGAGCACATTGTAAGAGCATCTCTTTCTTTCACAGAGACTGTGGTAACTCAAATAAACTGCTCTATTTCTTGATCACAATTTTTAAAGTTTCCTATTGCCTGAGAGTCTAGGGTTCTAGCCCTGGATAAACCCATATGTCTTAGATTTAAAATCTATAGGCTCACAGATACAACTCTGTAGGTATATTATTACTTCGGAACTTTTGGTGTACTTTATAATAGCTGTTATGCATTAACATTTCTATTTTTATAAATTCATTAGTCTTGAAGCAGAAGTGTGAGGAGAGAAGCTTTTCAGAAAAAGAAAGCCTGTAAAATGGGTTTTTCAGTTCTATTTCCAAATATTTGCAGTATGATGTTTTTTAATCAAAAAAACATCTCCTGTATTAGCTGTCAAATTCGGGGTTTGAATTTTTTATCTTCCAGAATCTCAGATTTTAGTATAGTTGTGCATCTAGGACATCTTCTCTTTCTGTATAAATCATGTTTTAGAAGTGAAAGTTGCATTCTACTGACTAAAACAAATTGACTGATTTACTAAGTATAATGATGTAAAATTATGTGACATAAGTTCCTTCTCACGAGTTCTTGTTTGTATGCTTAACTCACATTTAATATTGCGAAGATAATTAAATAACAAAGAGGAGAAGATTGTGTGTGTTTAAAAGGAAGGAAGCTGATACATGTTTCTGAAGTCCTTTTAAAAAGTAGTTGAAAGAGGCAGAATATTTAAATAGTGTCGGTTCCAGACAGTAATTTTCAATTTCATTGCTTTTTTTTGAATGTTTGGTATTTAAAGCTGAAAAAATCTCTTGATTGTCCTGACAAAGGCAGAATAATAGCAGAACAATTTCAAATACACCATTTTTCAGGAGGATAATTGAGAATGACCCAAATAGCCAATAGTAAATGAGTCTGATTTGCAAAGCTGGGCAAAATGGGAAAAACTGATTCAGAATTCTAGTGGGAAAACCTAAGACACAGTAGCAGACCTAGAGTCTTGAATGACAAAGTTGCTTTCCTTAGTGATGGAACTTACACGCTTATTTTATAATGAAAATTTAATGAAGGTGGGTTATTTATACAGAAGATTTAGGTAAACTAACAATAGACTTAGCTCTTATTTGTCTTTTATGGATTCCTTGGAAGTACTGATGGAACCAAGGATATGGCCAAATATTGTGGATACAACAGGCTCATTATAGCATTTCATTTAGTAGCATCTGATAAAATTATTCCTGGGTAATGTCAGTAAGAGTTTAAGTGATTAAGAACTGTCTAAAATGTACAGATAAGGGATAAGGGATCTCATGGAGAGATGCTCTATGGGTTTTTGCATCAAATCAATAGATTTTCCTATCTGTTGGTTCTCTTTGAGGATGTGAAAATAAAAATCCGTTGGCATCGTTAGCTAATCTTATCAGTGTTTTCAGACTATTCAGTAATAACAGAAGCGTTAATATGGAAGAGTGCCGGTTGAAAATAAGTTCAAACATGGTCACTTCTAACTCAAATGTCTGACAAAAAGATACGTAGGTCATGTAAGAAAGAAAAAAAATGGAAGGAAAGACTGTGTTCTGGAAAATCACAGGTCTGTAAAAAGTTTCTTTTATAGTGAACAAGGCTTCCTGACATAATGCTGAGGCAAAGGAGCTAATTTTTGATAGTCTAAATTGGAGATTGTTACATAAAATCAGATGACTCATCTCGTGACCTCTACACTTAGTACTGACTGACATTAGAGAATTGCATTTTTTGCAGCTTTTATAAAACTGTAGATTATGCAAGGTATTTGGAATTATTTCCTTCAGCTGAGAATTTGCATTACATCAGTCTTTCCCATTTATCAGAAAAAAGAACAGAATCACAGAACATTTCTTGAACTCTGTCAAGCTTGTTCAGTTCAGTTGATTATCTTCTGGGATACATTAAAATAAAGAAGTACTTGAGATGCAGCAGATCTGAGTTGGGAAGGGAGTGTAATACTCTTGGGTAGAAGATGGAGCTGGATGTCTTTTGCGATTTTTTTTTTTTATATTCAGGCTACTGAATGATGGAAAGTGGTGAATTTTAACTCTTCCTGGTGTCTTCAGAAGACTTTTTGGTAGATATTTACTGAAACCCAAGTCATGGTCTCAAGGCATAGTGAGAAAAGGGGTAAGTATAATGAGTCATCATGTGTAGAAAACTGGACAAAATCTCACGGCTCCCCAGTCTGCATGCTATGGATTTTCACACGTGAGTCACACATCTATTTAAGTTCATTAGCTTCAGTCGGTGGCTTGATATTTAGGGGGTGGGAAACAGTTGATTTTTCATTCCTCTCTTGATTTTTGAGGCAACTAAAGAAAACAGCATTAGTTTCTTTTGTTCTTCAGTCAAACCCCAGTGTTTATGGCAAATAGGGGTCACATTTTGTGTTGCTATGGCACAAGTGCTTTTGGGGATAATGGAAATAATCTCTGCTCTGCCTAGTAGTCTGGTCAAGGAGGGTAAGGTATGTCTCCGGTATGCTGCAGTTTCTTTGCCTGGGGTCCAGGCAGAGAGTAAGATACATAGAAGCGTGATCTGGTGGCTGGTATGAATTACAGTTACACAGATGCTAATTTAAGACTGTCTACTGCTACTTCTTTGAATTTTTTACACTTTATAATTGTGATTTGAAATCACTTCAAGGTTCTCTGAAACTTTAGTGGTGACTGAGAGAGAAGCTTCTGGCAATAATTTGTGAGCTTTCCTGCTGAATAGAGGAAGAAACTGACCTTGATAGTTCTAGGCAGACTCCAAAGGTGAATAAAAGGCAGGATGTAATGTATTTATATTTCTGCAAGCCTTTTTTTTTCCCTTTTTTTTTACCTGAGCACTTATTCATGTGAGGATCTGGTCTTGTGAATGACTAAGACTTGTGTGATTTCAAAGGATATTTGCAGTGATAACTTTTAAACTTCATTTCATAAAAAGCAGTAGTTCTGAGTCTTTTAGCTAATTTTATATTCAAACACTGGCAAGTGAATAAGTAGTGGAATCATTAGTTTCTTGTTTATTTCAATGACTTATGACATATTTACTTTCTTCCTGTGAGAAACTGTGAAGAATAATGTCCTTTTTATGTTGAGATCTGTGAAAAGTATTTTGGGATTCTAAAAAATTCTTCATTTTTTTCTCATTTTCTCATAAAAATGATACATTTTTAATATTTGTGTGCCACTCCAGATGCTTGATAATTTATGACCCAGCAGAGGTCAGCCTTGTGGCATTTTTCAAAACATGCTCAAAGAAAAGAAGTAGAGCCAAAGTTATTATAATAAGAAGTCTTTGGAATTTTGTTTTATAAAATACATTCCTGCTAATTAGAGTTGATATGATATTCCTGTCTTGTAGCTAGATGTATGACTTAAATATCTCAGTGAAACTTCTATTTATGTAATAAGAATGTTAACAGTTTTATAAAATTCTTACAAATAGTTTCAAATGTTAGCCTTTTTGGTGTCCTGAAATACCTACAAACACAGCATTTTTTATTTTGTGATCCTTAAATAAATGAAAATTAAGGAGTTGAGGGCAATCAATGTTCATACCCTACACCAGCTCAAAAGCACCAATGATTTGTTTACATTGTGAAATGCTGTTCCCATTTTGTATCTCAATGATCAGTGGTGGTTTCTTTGATACTAATAAGGGTCTAATTTCATATATTGTTGATGACTTAGATCATAATTCTCCTCAAGAACAGTGGCTGTCCTGTCTTAAATTGGATTACTACATGGTTTGTAAGTTCAGTTTCAACTGACAATCTCAGGAGTGCCTGATTTAATTGCTCTTTACTCTGGTTGAGCATAATCTCTGTACCTTGAACTAACACCAAAGTAGTTTTCTCCAGGTAAACAGGAGAACCGAATATGCAATAACACCATTGTCAAGGCTGCAGCTGACATTTTGCTTCTGCAATAGAAGATGATTAAATTATTTGAGCGTGACATTGGGAACTGGGAAAACATGTTGCCTTTTGTTTAGCCAGTTCGCTTTCTGAACTGCTCAAAGATGTTTTACTCCTTTATTGTTACTACATTTTTTGTGTACTCTGGAGTTGGTTTTCAGACATTAAAAACACCTTGATGAGAACAATATTGTCAGGCTTTGGAGTGGCTGATAAAAACATATCCAGTGTCTGTTGCAGCAGCTAGGCTGCATGTTAAAATCAGTCTCAGGAATAAACACTCTGCTTTTTAGTGCTTGCTTTTCTTTAAAAACCTCTTCCCCTCTTCTCTGTTTCTTTTTTCAATTTTTTAAAAAATTTACCATCAGGGAGTCAAGGTCAGTTTGGAGCAAGAGCAGCTCCTATCTTCTGCAAAAGCTGGTTACAAACCACCCAAAAACTGTCAATCAGAATATTATATTACAAAAATCTTCTCCAATTAGAGAGAGAAAACAAGAGTTTTCAAATGAAAGACTTTATTAACCTGCTGTGACCAGAATACTGGAACACATTCTTTTTGAATATGCTATTTGCTGGATATTAGAAAAATGAAAGTATTAAGACAAAGAATCCTATTCAATATTAATCAGCAACAGTGATGTTGTTCTTGTGCCTGTCCACTCTATTGAAATGAAAATAGTGTTGAATGCTTTGAGCAGCCTGTGCACTTAACTGTATGTGCTTATCTAATTAAGCCCTACCCTAATGGGTGTGTAAAAGAAAAGATATTGTGAAATGATGTCTCATGAATAATTATCATCTTATGTGCTTCCTAGCTCTTGGCTCTGGTAGCTTAATATGTCATGTTTTGTCCACAGCACAATGGCTGTTGCCCAGTACTTTTGTTGTTATATAGAACCCTCAGGTTTGTGCAAAACTATCCTGTTTAATAAGCGTTCATTTAGCAAAAAGAAAGGGAAGTAGGTACAGGAGCAGGTGCTCTAAACTGACTTATCTTGGGTCCAGGGGAACTAAAATTAACACAACTGAGCTTAGACTGTCTAAGCAGAAAAGCACTGAGACATTTGCACCGTACTGCCCTCCACACCTTTGCAGAACACAATGAAGAAGTGCCTGTTTTTCAGCGAGAGGCCTGCTTCTCAAGGTGTCACACCAGGTGTGTAATCCTCAGATAGCAACCCCTTCAATCTGCATCCAGAAAGGGTGCACAAACTTACCTCATCCATACAATTACTTCAAACAATTAATTTGTGTGAATGGAAATACACAGCTATTCTTAGGTTCTTTTGGGATGCTGTCAACCAAGAACATCCTAAATCTTCAAAAGATCTAAATGCTTTTACCCAGTATGTGTTTCCTGAATTTTCACACATAGAATTAAACAGAGACAACATCAACCCATTTCTGTTCTTAGCAACAGAGCATGGTAGATTGTGAGGCAGATAAACAAAATGGCTATTTTTCTTGCAAAATCCAGTTCCTTTTTTCCCACCTTAGGGCAAGGGGAGGGTGTGGCTGGTTGACCCTGCCTGCTTGCCCGGTGCCCACCAAAACTGCTCTCACTGTCTTCTCTGCTGGACGTGGCAGAGAACAAATAACAAAAGGCTTGTCGATCAAGACTAGACCAGGGGCAGATAACTCACAAATTACAGCCATGGGCAAACAGTCTTGACTCGAGAAAATTAATTTATTACCAATCAAATCAAAGTAGGATAATGAGAAAAATAAAACCCAAATCTCAAAACAACACCTTGCCCCCACTGCTCCCTTTTTTCCAGGCTCAACTTTACTCCTAAATTTTCTAACCCCTCTTTCTCAGTGGTGCAAGGGGATGGGCAATGGGGGTTGCACTCAGTTCATCACGTTATCTCTGCCACTCCTTCCTCTTCTCACTCTTCCCCTGCTCCATCCTGGGGTCCCACCCACAGAAAACAAGCCTCCATGAACTTCTCCAGTGTGAGTTTCTCCTATGGGGGATACAGTACTGCACAAACCGCTCTAGTGTGTGTCCCTCCCACAGGATCCAGTTCAGGCACAGCCTGCTCTAGCGTGGGTCCTCCACAAGTCCTGCCAGCAGACCTGCTGCAGAGTGGGCTTCTCACTCCATGGGGCCTGCTCCAGTGTGGGTTTCCCATTCACATCCTCCTTTAGGCATCCACCTGCTATGGAGTGGTGTCCTCCAGGAGCTGCAGGTGCATATTGGATGATGTTTTTTCTGTAGCCAGCTAATTTGTGANGGCTGGTTGACCCTGCCTGCTTGCCCGGTGCCCACCAAAACTGCTCTCACTGTCTTCTCTGCTGGACGTGGCAGAGAACAAATAACAAAAGGCTTGTCGATCAAGACTAGACCAGGGGCAGATAACTCACAAATTACAGCCATGGGCAAACAGTCTTGACTCGAGAAAATTAATTTATTACCAATCAAATCAAAGTAGGATAATGAGAAAAATAAAACCCAAATCTCAAAACAACACCTTGCCCCCACTGCTCCCTTTTTTCCAGGCTCAACTTTACTCCTAAATTTTCTAACCCCTCTTTCTCAGTGGTGCAAGGGGATGGGCAATGGGGGTTGCACTCAGTTCATCACGTTATCTCTGCCACTCCTTCCTCTTCTCACTCTTCCCCTGCTCCATCCTGGGGTCCCACCCACAGAAAACAAGCCTCCATGAACTTCTCCAGTGTGGAGTTTCTCCTATGGGGGATACAGTACTGCACAAACCGCTCTAGTGTGTGTCCCTCCCACAGGATCCAGTTCAGGCACAGCCTGCTCTAGCGTGGGTCCTCCACAAGTCCTGCCAGCAGACCTGCTGCAGAGTGGGCTTCTCACTCCATGGGGCCTGCTCCAGTGTGGGTTTCCCATTCACATCCTCCTTTAGGCATCCACCTGCTATGGAGTGGTGTCCTCCAGGAGCTGCAGGTGCATATTGGATGATGTTTTTTCTGTAGCCAGCTAATTTGTGATGATGTCCAGCTGCTTGCTGTGATAGTGCTCACTTTCTTACAGTTAGGAAAGAAAAAGGAGGGAGTCAAGCTTTGAGCCAGGTGTCTTGTTTTATTGCCTGATTTCCCAAACTGTGCTGGATATTTGCTTGACATTGTGTTTGATTATACTCATAATATTTGCAAAATATTAACTAATATAAAATGACTAATGATTTATTCTAGGCTACCGGTATGCTTATTTTACAGGTATTTAAGAGCATAAATAAAAATTTTAGCAGGTTTTAGCTACTTTCATGCAGGAAATTGAACCAAAGCAAAAAAGTCTTTTAGTGTATTTCAATGTCAAATGTGTAAGGAAAGACAAAACCAGATTTGGTTTATAATATCAGAAGAAGTTTTCTTTCTATAAAGCTTTATTTAATCAAATTCAAATTTATTCCAATTCTGTTTTGAAAAACACTTTTGAAAGACTATCATTACCTGGCTTCCATTAAGAAAATATCCTTGTTTAGACACTTAATTCTATGTTGGAATAAAATATTCTTGGATATAACATCAGTTTTGTAATATTGGTGTAAAATACTATTTTTTTTCCCTTGCTACCTTTAAATTCAGTTGGAAGTGAAGCTTGCACTGTCAGGACAAATTCACTACCAAGTATTGCAATCCTTTTTTGTACTTTTACTTGACTTTGTTAATTTTTTTCAGATTCCTGTTAATGGGAAAACTATTGTCTGAAGGCATTAAAATGAATTGAGTGAGTTGGAATTTTTGAGAAAGCTCGGCAGGCTAATTATTCTTATTGGGAATCACAATATGCAAGTATGGGACTGTCTCCTCATCATAAGTATATGTGTTTAGGAGACAGGAAATTTCAGAGGGCATCTGACCAGAAATTTTTGATGAACACAATAATTCAAATACAAATTTGCAGATTATTGTCTTAATTTTTATGAGCTTACTTGTATATTTAACTTGCAAAAAGCTTAGTAAAAATTACATGTAAATACATATTTAAGAAAAGGAAGTGGTAATTATACATGACTTATGAGAAAAATAAAGATTCTTCTCTCTTCTCTCTCTCTTCTGTTATGATGAGTTGCAAACTTAGAAATATACCTAGGGAAAATGCAAGGCCTGAAAATAAATTTTGTACTCTGAAATTCTCTCTCAGTCTCAGTATTTATCTATTCAAGGAGTGCTGTGCAGAAAAAGATTTTGTTCCAGTTAGGGAAAAATCAACCTGACACAGAAATCATAAGAGGGGTACCCAGCCATTAAATAACTGAAGGGAAGTTAAAAAACCCCACCAAAACCCAAACAAACTTTGGATAAGTATTTAAAAATTCAAACTCTTTAAGTAGAAGACATGGAAGCAGGAGAGACATTGGCCTCAAAAGTTTTGATTGCTTTCTAACACGCAGCAGAAAATTTTCTTTTTCCTTTGCTTATTATTTCTGATAAACTTAAGGTCAAAGCAGAGACAAGGGTAATTACCCTGAGTGAACATCATTGTTCACTATTTGACATAGTTACTATTTAATTGTTACTATTTTGACATAGTAAGAATTTGAATATTTTTGCCCTGTGTGGATATGAGTCAATAAGAAAATGAAAACTATATAGTGGTTCAAAGCATACATACAATTAAAATTTTTCCCTGAAGCCTTGTCTCTTGGAGTACTTTATTGACATGTAAGAGCATGTAAAAGTAGTGTGATGCTGCTTGAAGGGACTGGTGTTCACAGAGGAGGGACAGGTTTGTGATGTCATAGATTGCCAAACACAAAGAGTATGTGGATTTCTCTGTTTTGCATTGTCTCTGTTGTGTTACTTGACAAATTTCAGGATTCTTTGTTTTTATTTTTGTTTCGAAAGTAAAGAAAAGGCTATTGTCTGCTGACATCCAGCTGGACAAAGGAATTACCCTAATGCTTGTGTGTGTGAGGTGTCTTGAAAATGGTGCTGCAGCATGCTATGGGTACCTCAGGGTGCAGTGGCCACCACCTTAGGACTGGTAGATTGTCTCAGCAGCAAGACAAAAGTGGGTTTAACCAACACTACTGATACCAGTCTAAAGGCTTGCACAAAGCAGAAGCTGTCTTGAGACTAGTGTTGAACAAAGGAGGCTGAATGCTATCCGCATATTCCAGATTGAGGACAAAACCACAAACTGTGAATCATTCCTTTTTATAAAATTTAGGAAGAGCTTTGGATGATTTATTTTGAGCATATATTCTCCAATATACTTTTGGTGGGAAAGACTTTTCAACGTATGTGACTGTCTTTGCTTGGGGAACAAAGTCACTGTAACCACAAACTTCTGCCAAACAACTTCTGTCACTGCAAGTTTTAAGAAATTGGGAATTGCCTAACCATAGTATTGCAGAGTTTAATTGCATAGCATTCACATTTTTTAATGATGCTTGTATATCGAATACTTAGACATGTTCCTTTATCAGAATAAGGACCAGACTCTGTGTATGACCTCTATAATTCCAGCTCCTAACTTGTTTCTCATGAATCAAGTTCTCCAAGTATGATTCTGTGATTGCATTTGATTGCCTACATGAGTAGCAAGACCTTGTGAGTGTTAGCTTGAAACACTGCACAAGACCGTAGGTCAACAGAGCTGGGGAAGGGTCTAGAGAGTGAGTCCTGTGAGGAGCAGCTGAGGGAGCTGGGGGTGTTTATCCCAGAGAAAAGGAGCTCAGGGGAGACCATATTGCTCTCTACAACTGCCTGAAAGGAGGTTGTGGCCAGGTGAAAGTCAGCCTCTTTTCCCAGGCAACAATGGCCAGAATGAGAGGGCACAGCCTCAAGCTGTGCCAGGAGATGTTTAGACTGGACATAAGGAAGAACTTCTTCCTTGGAAGGGTTGTCAAGAATTGGAATAGGTTGCCCAGGTAGATGATGGAGTCACCATCCTTGAAAGTGTTCAAGAGATGACTGGACATGGCACTTGGTGCTGTGTTCTAGTTGACAATGTGGTGTTTGGCCAAAGGTTGCCCTCTATTTTGGAGATTTTGGAGATCTTTTCCATCATTAATAATTCTGTTGTTATGCAAGTTTGGAAGAATAAGTGAAATTGTTGAGGGGAATGCAAAGGGGGGATAGGGGAAAAACAGGTGCAGGTAGAAAGGTGAGGCATGAGAGTAGATATTGTTTGGACCAAATCAGTGGAGTAATATTAAATGGAAGGAGCTGAGCCTTTTCTAACTGTCAAGATGTCTGTTATAGTTATGTGGGAATTCTCTGGCACTGTTAGTATTTAATATGGTTTCATTCAGCTTTGTACGTGAACATATGAACAACAGAAATTAAAAAAATACACAACAGGGTAATCAAAAAGATTCAGTAATGAGACTAGCTGAGTTTGATATTCTCTTAATGAATATTAAACTAAGAGAAAACCTGCAAAGCAGAGATGTATACCTGTGGATAGCTAGGGAATTATCAGGGAAGAGGAAAGCCCATTGTCTCTTACTTCTTTTCGTAGATCTCTTTGAAGGCCAGCAGTTGGCTGGGTTGTTTTCTACTGGGAACATGTTTCTGTCTTTGCCAAAATGAAATATAAAACTGTGGGAGGGAAAAGGTGTCCAACAGTTCTTTGTGAAGAACTGCTGAAAGCTAACGAGTTCAGGAGGCATCTTTCATGCAACTTTTTAAAGTATTGTTAATTTACAATAAACAATAATGGAACCATGTGGTGTTCTGTTACCAGAAAAACCCTTGCAAGCTTACTTGAAGAGAGAAACAGAAAAACTACAAAGCATTTTCAGGAACTAAGCTGAAGCTATGAATGATTCTGCTAGGATTAGAGGCGTATCTCCACTGTTCCAACCTTACCAGTATCACAGTCATTTCCCTATCTAAAGGATATGAGGGAAGTTGAAATAATATGCCATCAAGAGTGCTTTTTAGTCTTGTAAGTATTTGCCTTTCTAAATTTTGCAGAAAGTGTTTTCTGTAAGGATGTTTGCTTTGCAATGCTGTGCTGTAATTTAAATTGTATTTAACTGCTGTAGGTTTCAAGAAAGAGATTGATGGGTGGTCTGCATCTGCAATGCCTCCACGAGCAGAGATACCTTTCAATTTTGGATCCCATTTTAGATATCTTTGTAGTAGTAGGACTGTTATTTCCTCAGATTGCCTTAAAAGCTTAACAGGTGCTAACTGTTACCTTGTTTTTGTGAAATCTTTTTTGGGAGATACAAACTGGTGGGTTAAATTAGGGACTTTTTCACCACTTCTTTTTCATAGTCATCTATCGGTGTCTGTGGGGAACATTTTGCTGTCACTCTATAGCTGCCTCAAAAATATATGGAGAATAGGTATGCTATCTTGTAGGTAATACATGGCATGTTTTGTGTTCCTGGAACCTTGATCAGGGCATTATCTTCTTTGTTCAAAAGGTCTAAGGATTTTGGCACTCATAATTGTAACTGATGGTTACAATTCTTGTAAAGAAACAAAAATCAGTCCAGGTCCTATTTGCCATTCTTTTGCAGGGAATATATGAAAATGATGTTTTATTACAGGTAGGAGTTCAAACTATATGACAGTAACAGCAATTTTTGTTTCATTTTTTATGAAAGAAGTATCACTAGGATGGTCTGTATATGAATAGCAAACTGCACAGGATTTTTTCATGTTTTAGTTCTTTAAAGTATACTGTATTATTACTAAAGCTCATGCAATCTGTTAGTATTTTGGATTTTCTTTTCCTTTTTAGGCACCCCATTGCACCTTTTCTTTCTCTCTCAGACCTCAGTGATGCTTCTTTCAATGAGCCTATTTCATTGCCTGCACTTTGGGAGGGCCTTAGAAAGCTTCTGATATTTAGTGCAATTCTAGTCTTTCCAATGCTGCTGAAATACCTTATGTTTGGAATTCTGTTCTGTTTCATCTTCTTTTTCCAGTGGAATTTTGAAGATACTGTGCGTCTTCTAGAGCGTTACTGTATCTTTCGGGTCCTGGCAATGGCACTAGAATATCGGGAGAACAATAATTTTACAGCAGGCTGTCCTGATTTTGCAGGAAGTTCTTCTGAGGCATTGCCCTAGATGGTAAAGAACCAAAATGGTTTTTTTTATCTTACACACACACACTGCTAGTAGTGCTTGAAATGCCTTGCATTAATCATCCTTTGGTTTTTTACTGAGACATGGGTTTTCCTTTGCTTGGAGCAGTTGCCTGTGAATCTGACTGAATTGGCACCATGCAATTGCCTTTGCAGGGCTGCCAGCCCTCCAGTATGTGCCAAGCTTGTGCCACGCCTTTGAAAAGCACAAGAACATATTTCCAAGTTCTGTTTCCAACTTCATTTCTTTCAGTTAATGGGTAAGCTTTTATCCAGAGCCTCACACCAGTGAGATTCATACTTCTTCCGGGCTAATGTCCAAGCATCAAAATTTACATTAGCTACAGCTGTTCAGCATCAACCCCAGTGTGCTACATCTCTCTCCTTGCAACAAGTCTGCTGTTCACCTGCCACCCCGTGGATTCTTTGCCTCCCCCATCTTAAAAACCCAAACTGACTTTGCTTCTCTGACTACAGCCTCTTGAATTATTTCACTCTTCCTCTTTCTTGTGAATGCTTCTGGTTGTAGTGACTGTATTTCTTTGTAACTGTTTCCTAATTGTTGCCTTGGTTAACTCCTTTCTTGGCAAGCAAATTTAGGAATCCTAACAAACTGTCCTGGGTAAGGGCTGTCATGTTTACACAGTTACAAATTCTTTGACTTCAATCTGGGTTGCTTGTCCAAAAGATTTAAGTGTGTATTTTTTGAGTTGAAATTTTGAAAAAAAAGCTTGTCCCCTGTATTATATAAAAGTTGGGAATATTCATCTAGTATGCCTAAATGTCACTATTTCCTTCTGGATATGTCCTTTTAATTTATTGTATAGTTTGTAATGATGTTAAAGGTCTGCATCACATTCAGAGTATTTCAAGAGACAACTGCATCATGTGGAGAGAGAAATTTTAGTAACAGGATCTCATTGCCTAAGAGATGAAGCATAGCAAACTAAATAAGTTAGAAATCCAACCCAGACAAATCTGGATTAGAGTTTAGGAGCCAATTATTTTTTATGTTAGTGGAAAAAGATAACTGTTAAAAATGCTTACAATGGCATTGTAGTGGACTTTTCAGTCAGAATCTTAAAAGAAGTATGAAGTAGTACTTGAAAAGTTTATATAAAGTTTTACTCTTTTTTCCCAAAGCTCATCTTTTTCCTGTTCTGAGTCAGCCATTATTCTTAATTAAAACAGGAATTCTTTTACCTAGGATAGGTGTTGCCATCTATACTGGACTACCTAGGTCCCTTACTTTAATGAAACATAAATCTTTCCTCTCTCCTATTGCCTGGCTCATTAGTACAATTCAATTTCAAATGTCTCTCACATTGGGTAAATTCTTCAGCAATTAAGATACTGACAAATACACTTACTAAAAGCATTTAAAAGTTTGTCCTTAAAGTTTGTAGGTGATTTTCATAGAACAATTTCTTTATTTATAAATAAAATTAAGTATGAATTAGTACCTCTTTAATTAGACCCCCTACAATATTAATCACATAGATATTATTGATCTAACAAACTCTATCGCAAACGCATGCTTACCCTGGCTTATCAGGGCAAGACAAGTTCCAGCTGTTAAGTTCTCTTGAGGAAAAAGACAGTAGATTCAAAAAAGTGATACCTTCTCCAGTTCATTATTAGCCTGGGAGAATGAAGCACTCCTTTGTGCTGATGTTTGCTGGCATTAAGGTGAGACGCAGGAAACTCAGTAAATGGAAAGCTATGCTTCAGCCATTGACAAAGGCTACTTTGTAAGGTAAGGTTGTGGTTTGGCATTGTGGGGTGGTTGGTTTTTTTTGGTGGGTTGTTTTTTTTTTTTAATGTCTCTTATAGGTCCTGAACTTCATCATTTGTATTATGGAGGAATTATGCAAGAATGTGTCTAGTGCCAAATCCATACATATTGAAAAGTGCCTGATAGTCAAGTAAATACACTTTAAAGGTCAGTTGGCTAGAATACACTGTCTAATATTTTTATTGCCAAGTAACTTGAACAGTATTTTTTTAAAAGAGGAAAAGATATAGTGCTTTTCTGTTGTGACACCTAAAAAGGTTATAGTATAAATTACATATAAATACCCAGACACATTTCAACACTGATGATTTTTCCTCATTTTTTTAAAGAACAAATAATGCCAGTGAAAAAAACTCATATTCTGTACTGAAAATGAAAGATATTTCTAAAGGTGCTCACAGTCCTATTCATTACATTGTGGTTTATCTGTAAAAGAAGTCTTTTCCTTCCTGGGATATTTTTTGAAGAGACATTTTCTTGAATATGAGAAATGGAAAGTTATTTAAACTTTTATATTGGACATACAATAATTTTATTGACATTTATATATCTTTAAGTATGTTTGGATTGGGGAACAAGATGCTGGAAAGAAGAGCTCGGAAAAGGACCTGGGGGTTGAACATAAGTCAGCAGTGTCCTGGCAGCCAGGAGGGCCACCCTCCTGGGGGCATCATGCACAGCATGGCCAGCCAGGCAAGGGAGGGGATTGTCCCCTCTGCTCTGCACTGGGGCGGCCTCACCTCGAGTGCTGGGGGCAGTTTTGGGTGCCACAGTATGAGAAGGACATTAAACTATTAGAGAGAGTCAAAAGGAGGGACAGACACTGAACTCTTCTCTGGTGACCATTGACAAGACCGAAGGGAATGGCCTGAAGTTTTGTCAGAGGAGGTCTAGGTTGAACATCGTGAAAAGTTTCTTCAACCAGAGGGTGACTGGACATTGGTACACAATCCCCAGAGAAATGGTCACAGCACCAAGCCTGACAGAGCTCAAGAAGCATTTGGACAATGCTCTCAGGCACGTGATGTGACTCTTGGGGTGTCACGTGTAGTGCCAGGATTTGGACTTGATGGTCCTCTGGGTCCCTTCCAAATCAGGATGAGTCCCTTCCAACTTCTGTGATTCTAAGCACTTAACTTTGAACATGTAATCACAAACCAAATTTTTGAGTTTGTTGCCTTTTAATTTTAGTACATGTCCACCAGGTCTGGGTGTTTTTTTTGGAAAATATGTTTTCTGTTATCCAAAGGCAGCTAAAATTAAGATTTTCCTAAATCTCTTTTTGTATATAGGGTTCTCAGCAGCTCTAAACTCTATGGTATTTCCCATTTCCTGTTTATGTTGTATCTTCTTGATTACTGAGTGGCCAGAACTAAAGAGATAAGAAAATAAAGTGGCACTGTAACTCTCAGTTCTTACTCTGCTCTTTCCCAAAAGCAATTTAACGTTCTCTCTCACATTTGGCAGCTTGCACAGTTTGTGCCAATTGTTTCATTATGTTGTCACACTGCTAACTTCTTAGGATACACAAATGTGACCACAAACTGGTTTTGACTCATGACTGGCTGAGCCTATAAAATGCAGTTGGCACAACAACATAATGCTCTCCATTTGAATAAGATGATTTGCTTACTTTTGTTGCTGTGTGAATATGCAAAGAGGTCGTGGATGCTTTGCAAGCCCTTGCTTGTGGCTTGCAATATACTTTATGGGCAATGTGATCGCCAGTGAACCATCAACCACTTTGAACTCTAACATGAAATTCATCATTGTTATCAACTTGTATACTTTTCTCAAATTATCATAAAACTTAATGTGGTTCAGCAGTATTTATCAGAGTTTACTCTGTAAATATAGCTTTCTTAGAAACATATGACAGTGAATTAAATTTCTTTTTTTGATATCTGTATATTTCAGAAGTTGCCATATTATTTTGGTTTTTAAAAAGATGACTTTTTCCTGTTAGCTCAGAGAATGGACAATGGCTGCCTAAGACTACCCACTTGTCACTTCTTGCATTTTCAGACAAATCTATGCGAATCTGTTTAAATATCAAGGTCATACAGTTTTTCTGTGTGATTTCTATGGCTTTTTTGTTATAGATTTCTGGTTTTGTGTGTGTTTGGTTTTTTTTTTATGTATCCTGACCCTTCTTCCTGACCCTGGGTATTGTAGTTAAGGTGCTTAAGACAGCCTAAGGGTAATTGAGTAGCATTCTGCATACTGTATCAATTTATTTTTAAGGAGTCTATAGCAACAGTCTTCTGTTTTCCCTTGCTACTATAAAAAACAGGCCACAGAAAGATGGTTGAAATTTTCAGTGATTACAGAAATTGGTGTTTTGTAGTACAAGACAATTAACATTCATGGAATAGCATGAAAATTTCTCCTCATATTGACTAGAAATTACAGTATCTTATATTATTTCTGTGTCTGTGTGAATGTAGTAAAATGTTTCCTCTGTTAGGAGGAAAGATAAGGAACCAGTAAAGACCATATGGTTGCTGCTCATCTTATGTGTATAATCTTCAGAACAAGTTATTTTCTGTTGCTTTATATAGTTCCCCAGGGTAGTGGGTTGACCCGGGTTGGATGCCAGGTGCCCATCAAAGCCTCTCTGTCACACCCCTCCTCAATCATACGAGGGAGAAGAAATATAACTGAAGTTTCATGGGTTGAGATAAGATCAGGGAGAGATAACTCAGCAATTACCATTACAGACAAAAGAGACTGGACTTGAGGAAATTAACTTATTACCGAAGTAGTGTAATGAAAAACAAAAACAAACTTTAAAATACCTTCCCCCCACTGCTCCATTCTTCCTGGGTTTGACTTCACTCCAGAATTCTCTACCTTCTCCCTTGCAGCGATGCACTGGGAATGAGCAATAGGAACTATGGTCAGGAGTTTTGCTCCTTCATCCTTACTGTCCCCCCTGCTCCAATGTGCATCCCTCCTACGGGGCTGCAGTTATTCATGAACTGTTCCAGCATGTGTTCCTCCAACTAGATGCAGTCCATCATTAACAGCCTCCTCCAGTGTGGTTTCCCTGAAGAATAACAAGTCCTGCTAGGAAACCTGCTGCAGCATGGGCTCCTCTCTCCACAGGGTCACAGGTCCTGCCAGAAGCCTGTTCCAGAATGGGTGTTCCATGGAGTCACAGCCTCCTCTGGCCATCCGCCTGCTCTGGTGTGGGGCCCTCCATGGGCTGCACGTGGATCTTGGCTCCACCATGGATCTTCATGGGTTGTGGTGGAATCCTCGCTCTGGCACCTGAAGCACACCTTCTCTGCTGACTTTGATGTCTGCAGGCTGTTTCTCTCTCATATGTTGCTCCTCTCTCCTAGCTGCTGTTGTGCAGGTTTTTCCACCTTCTTAATTATGTTACCGCAGGGGTGCTACCACCACTGCTCATGTACCCAGCTTTGGTCAGCAGAAGATCTTGGAGTTGGTGGTCACTGGATTTGTGGGACATAGGGAAAGCTTCTGGCATCTTCTTACAGAAGCCACCCCTGTAGCCCTTCTCTACTAAAACATGTCCCTGCAAACCAGTACATCCAGAAACTTTAGATCACTGAAAATACCACTTCAAAGCTTTGGCTTTTTGCAGCTTTACACAGAGTTTAATCTATTCTTCTTCCCTGTTCACTGATTAAATATTTGTATGTGAATGACAGCTGCAGGACACTGATGAACTGCTTTTAAATATGAGGCACTTGGTTTGGCCCTGAAGTATGTTTTCAGCCTGGAAGTCAACTCATTTTATTTTGCAAATACAAAAATTATCAGTTATGTCGTTCTCAAATCTTTAGATGAGTAGTGTGTTGAGAGGAATTGTCTAAGAATGGAAAATTTAAAAAAAGTTCAGAATATGATTGGTAGTGTGATAAATTATGAAAATTGAGATTTCTTCCTATTCTCCAACTCCAAGTAACCATACAGCAGGGAAACATTAAATTAGAATGTACACTTTGTCTTCTACAATGTTTGATCTTTGCTTCAGAGATCTGGCAGCACATAATGAGCAACAATTTCATGGGAATTTTTCTTAAGCACTTTTATCACACAAAGCTAAAAGATGTACAAAAGGAAATGGTTGCTATTCCAAATGTGTCATAATTTTTTTAAGGAAGAGAATCTATTTACATATATTTACCAATGAGAGAGATGTGCAGTGGAGAGTTACCATCTTAAACTTGCAACAGAGAGATACCATCTTAAACAGGCCAGCCAGATATATGGTCTTAAAGGCCAAAGAACTATTTCAAGTGGCAGTTGATTCTTAAAAAACAGCTTAGAATTTTTAAATTAATGTGTATGAATTTATATTCTTAAATTGAGTTGAATGCCTTGTGTTATTTATGTGAAATTGTAAGGGTTTTCATCACATCTCTCAACTTGTTTGCTCTTCAGCTTCCAATAACAGTCTGAACTGTTATATTATTACTGTAATAATTCTTGCACTCATCCAACTCTATAAAGGTCAGACTGGTGCCTGCATTTTCAGTGTCTCCTGTCAAATACCTTGTCGTGCTTTTGGACGTGAAACAGGCTTAAAGGTTTAGTACCAGACTTAAACAATGGTCTTCCTTTCTACTGAAGCTTCAGATTTCATTTAGGGGCTGATTATACAGATGCCCTGAAGACTAATTTCTCCCAGTCAACCTGTGCTCAAATGCAAAGGTCAAGTTCTCATTGTATGTGACAATAAAACAAAACTAGTCATTATTCTACAATAAAACAAAACTAGTCATTATTCTGTCTCTCAAGTGGGATGAACAGATTTCAGTTCCAACAGCAACAGAGAGAATCTCAGAGAATATACTTTTTCAAGACTTCAGCTAGTACACTGTCTCTAAAAATGAACAACACTGAATCCAGGAACTTAACCTTTGATGAATTTAATAACCTTTAAAAAAGAAGTTTATCACAAGGGTGGTAGAGAAACTGATAGCAGAAGGAAGACAGCTATTAAGACTGCTACCTGCCTGCCAAAGCAACTTACACTAACAGGGAAAAATAATAAAAGTGCCGGAAAAGATCTACCAAAAAGATCAGACTCAGCAAAAATGTTAACAGTATGATGTAGCTTGTAAATTTCTTATTCCAAGCTTAAAAAGAGGAATACATGGAGTTTCTGAAAGTGACCTTCAGTGAGAAATAAAAGTCCTTCTATCTGTGGTTCACATTGCTGGTCCTTTAGTGTAAATCAAAAATTCTGACAGATACAGTGCAGCAAGAGGCTTTTCTCTTATTTTATTACTACAGAAGAAGGTATGTCCTGGTTTTGGCCATCCCACTCTGATATAAGGGGGAGGAGAATGACGATGGATGAGAACCTCTTTCAGTTCTGTAAAGAGTACAAGTAGAGAATTAATTGTTTGATGGGTAGGACATTTTTTTGTTCAGTATAGGCTATATAGCAATTTACTATGAAAAGAATATTGTTATGCCAGTATAGAAGTTGGCGGTAGCCATATAGAGAATATTGGGAGGGCTTCCACATGAGAAATTAATAAAGAGATCAGCAGTTGTCAGGTGAATAGATGGTGGAGGAGTAGAATTGATGTCTATGATATAATGAGAGAGAATAAGGAACAATTATTCATTTCATCTTCAAATAGAAAAAATGGAAATCATCAACTGACCTTTGGGTGAGGTATCACATTTGGAACTAGAAGATGTGGGTTTTAATATGCTCTAGTTAAGCTGTGGACTTCTTTCTAGCAAGTTCCTATAAGTTGAAGGCTTATGTGGATTTAAAATGGGACAATAAAATAAAGGAAGAAAAGAATTAATCAGGAGTTACTATTATCCATGATGTTTTGTCTCGGTGCATTGCTGATCCACCACTTGCTGAAGTACTCAGATGCATTCTGGAGAGTAATTTTTCACATGTTCACTATTTTATTGGCATTTTCTACTTGCCCATATGAGAGAGGATCGCAAACTCTTTGAAACTTAGGTTTGATGTGTGTGGCCATTCCTACCATACAGCTGTCCACTGCTATGGAAACTAGTGAGGTTTCAGTCCAATGCAATTTCAAAGCCTTTACCTTCTGTAAAGTATTATAGACCAGACTGTTTCAGTTGGAAGGAACCTACAACTCTAGTGTGACCCGTGGTGTCCCCTAGGGCTTAGTGTTGTGCCCAGTCCTGTTCAATATCCTTCTTGATGATCTGGACGGTGAAAGGATCAAGTAAATTAGTAACTTCAAGGACAGCACCAAGTAGGGTGGGAGTGTCAATCTGCTGAGGAGTAGGAAGGCTCTGCAAACGGGGGTTGGAGAAGTGAGATAGATAGGGCAAGATGTACAGTGTGAGGTTCAAAAAAACCAAGTGACAAGTCCAATACTTTGGCTGCAACAACAATGCCAGGCAGCACTACAGGCAGGTGGAAGAGTGGCTGGAAAGCTGACCAGCAGAAAATGAACTGGAAGTCCTTGCTGAGAGTGGCTGAATATGAGCCAGTGTGTCCCCAAGTGGCCAAGAAGGCCAGTGGCATCCTGGCCTGGATCAGCAATAGTGTGGCCAGCAGGACTAGGGAAGTAATTTTCCTGCTGTACTTGATACTGGTCAAGCCACACCTTGAGTCCAGTTCTGGGCCCCTCAATTCAGGAAGGACATTGAGGTGCTGGAGTGAGTCTGGAGAAGGGCAGCAGAGCTGTGGAAGGGTCTGGAGAGTGAGTCTTGTGAGGAGTGGCTGAGGGAGCTGGGATTTTTTATCCTGGAGAAAAGACGGCTCAGGGGAGACCTTATCGCTGTCTACACTTGTTTGAAAGAAGGTTCTAGTCAGGTTGTAGTCTCTTCTCCCAGGTAACAAGTGACAGGAAGAGAGGACATAGCCTGAAGCTGTGCCAGAGGATGTTCAGGTTGGACATGAGGAAGAATTTCTTCACAGAAGGGGTGATTAAGCATTGGAATGGGCTGCCCAGATAGGTGGTGGAGACACTGTCCCTGGAGGTGTTTAAGGAAAGACTGGATGTGGCACTCAGTGCCACGGACTACTTGACAATGTGGTGGTGTTCAGTGGGACTTGATGATTGCAGAGGTCTCTTTCAATATAAATGATTCTGTCATTCTGTGAACAATCACCCAGTCCAACTGTCTGACCACTTCAGGGTTGACCAAAAGCTGCAGCTTTATCCAAATGCCTCTTAAATACTGACAGACTGGGGGCATCAACTAACTCTCCAAGAGGCCTGTTCCAGGATTTGACCAATCTCTTGCTAATGAAGTGCTTGATAATGTACAGTCTAAACCTGGCTCAACTTTGAAGCATTCTCACACATCACAGAATCACAGAATCGGTAAGGTTCAAAGGGATCACTGGAGATTAACTAGTCCATCCTCCCTTGTCAAGCAGGGTCCCCTAGAGCACACTCCTCAGGAATGTATTCAGATGTTTTTGAATATCTCCAAAGAGGAAGACTCCACAGCCTTTCCAGACACCAGGGAGAAGAGATCAGCACCTGTGTCTCAGGTTCCTCTCCTCAGGAAGGGTAGACAGCAATGAGGTCATCCCTCAGCCTCCTTGTCTCTAAACTAGAAAAGCCCAAAGTACTCAGCTTTTCCTTGTAGGACATTCTTTCCAGCCCTCTCACCAGTCTTCTTGCTCTCCTCTGGATGCATTTGAGTATTTCAACGTCCTTAAAATGTGGGGCCCAGAACCACACACAGTACTCAAGGTGAGGATATTTATAAATTTATTGAAACTTATGAAGACAGAAAGACATTGCCTCTCTTTAGGATAAGGGTAAGAGGACACAGGATGTTCAAGTGTTCTTTCCAAACTTTTCAACTCTGTATAAGTTGAAAACCTCTGACCAGAATAGGCTGTGTATGATCTATGTCTAGACAGGGAATGTACTGTGATGACTTTAAAGAAGGATGAATTGGGCAGAATGTGCTTTAAACCACGACTTAGCTTGCAGGCTATTGCTTTTTATGAGCAGAGCAATAGAGAAGAAAGGTTGAAAGGAAGAGTCAGCATTGTTTTGCCTGTCACAGACTTGCTTGTGGTTTAAAGATGATACTGGTAGTTCTTAAAAACTATTTCATGCTCTTAAGACAATTATTTTCAGTTAATGTTTTGCAACCAACAGTGTGATGAGCTCTGCTTACAACTTGATTGCCTAATATTTCCCACCAGAGAGAAGACTCTTCCTCTTAAATCTCTTACATCCTTGTTCACAACACTTGTTTGAGAAAAAGAATACCAGGACTGAGAGAACTGTTTTGTTTAGGGCTTTTTTTTCTCTACTCACTCAAATCTTATCCAGATCTAGCTCAGCTATCCAAAGTATTTAATTGCCAGATTTTTTTTGAGAAGAAAGAAAAAGGCAATGTGCTAAAATAACTGCACATATGAACTCAGTCAGCTGGGTTCACACTGCTGCTGCCAGAGTGACAGCTGCCGCTGCACTGAGAAGATCTGAGACTGCCAGAGGGGGCGAGAAGGAAGACTGGGGCAAGAGTCCAGCCCCTTACAGATTTGTCTCTACCACTGAACTTGTGGGACTCCCAAAAAAGGTAAAGTGCAGGCTGTTTTTTATTCCCCTCCTCATCTCCCCTGACTTGAAAATTTACTTTCTTCCTGACAGCTTTGCACTTCTCCCTTCTCTCTCCCAGTGATTTTGTGGGGGTCTCAGAAAGTACTTTTTTCCCCCTCTGCTGTTAATATCACTCTGCATGGATATTCTGACTCATGCCACCTCTGGGAATTGCACTAGGCAGAAAACATGCTTGTTTAATCTTCCCCATTCTTTTGTACCTGGTTCTATTTATAGGAGATCAACATACAAGCAGTTTGAATATTTCTACTTTACCCAACTGGAAGCAATGAAATAAAAGCCTGATGTTCCCAGCTTCAGACAGGGAGAGAGGTAATGGCAGGGGTTCATTCTTCAGTATTCATTCTCACTGCTTGAGAGCCAGTGCTTGGCCTCAGTGATCCATCCATGCCAACAGGCTACCAAGTTCCTGGGCTTGTCAGTAATATCTTTAGATGGTAACTGTGCTTCAGTGCTTACTCTGCTGTGTAGTTCAGCAACTATCAGTTCTCCCCAGCCATCACTGATGTTTTAAAGTGGCAGATGTAACACACAGTGTTGTTTTCTGAGTATAAACTTAGGAGGCTACATACGAATCACTTTCAACCTATCAAGAAAAACCTCCTCTGAAAATACTGTAGGAAATACTTTCTGCAATCTAGTCTCAGAAGTTGGAAAGGCCAGGTTTTACAGTTTTATAACTAGTTTCTAACACAGTTGCAATCCCTTCTCAGAGGACTACAAACTTCCTTACTTGTGGAACTTGAACACATCAATTTTGTGCATAACTCTATAGCTGTCATTTTTAAACTTTCTAGTGCCTAGATTGGTTCTCAATGCAAACAAGTTCTAGCACAATCAGGTTTTTCCAGGAGTAAGAAAATAGAAGCTTTGTAGGGCTTCCCCAGCTGGATATTTACAAGGTTTGTAAACAGGGTGGCAAACATAATGGGGCTGGTAGGTGCTGAACTTCAGTTAGCTGCTTTCTTAGCTTATCCGGCATATGTTTGAGCATAAGGTATATCATTCTTTTAAAGACATGCTTCTTAGTCTCTTGGAGACATCATTTCTGACCAGATGTTACTAATTATTATGGAGAAAATGAATTCTCTGGATTATGGAGTTTCCCTTCCATATCTTTATTTCTTACCACTGTGGGAGAAAGAATATATCTAAGAGAAAACTTTTTTTTAAATGCATATCTGTCTCCTGTGAGCCTGTCCCTTGAGCTTCCTGTGTATCTGTACGAGTCTGTAGTTCTCTAGCTAATGAGACTTCTAATGTTGTCCCCATATTTTCTGCTCTTTCTGAAATAATTTTATTACTTTTCTCCCTTCATATACTCGCCTTTGTGGGTGAACTGGTTTCCCTTGCCTCCAGCCTCTCCTTAGTCTAAATGTGACTGCTTTGCAGCAGACAAATGAGATTTAACAATCTTTCATCATTGCTGCTCTGGGATATAGGTAATACAACTTTGAAAACATTAAGCTGATCCTACACATACAGGATGCTCAGTCCTACAGAAGCAGTTTATACAACCTCACGGCCTCATAGGTAGTTTTTAGCTGTAAATTGCTGCAGTACATAGTGAGGGAGGTGGGTATTTCTGGCTTAAATTCTGGAGTAAGAGTCAGAAGATGGAATTCCATTCCAGAGTCAGTGATCATGGAAAAAGTTGCTTAACATTGTCTCTCAACGTATGTTAAACTGAGAGGAATTCTACACTCCTATATTTTTTAGTAGATGTGGTATAGACTGTGTGTTTCCATTCTTTGTACATGAAATGAGTTCTATATCTAGGCTTTATTAAAAGGAAAAGGATGTTTTAATAAAACCTTTTTTCTTTCTTTTTTATTCTTTCTTTTCTGTTTCTTGGAGATGATGGTCATGTCCTCCACTAAGTATCCCATATAGCTCACTTTCAAATCTGGGACACTGGGCTAAATTAGTCAGTCTGACTTAGTGTAATTGTTCTATTAACAAAATCAGTAATAACTTGTTAGTTAACTACTTAAATAAGAGTATTTACTAAATATAAAGTTGGTTTAGAAGTTCTTTGGGGTCTTGAAGTATCTCCATTCCAAGCAAAATACAAGCACATGTTTGTAATACAGCATATTTTATACAGGCTTAAGGTGTGCAAATAATACAGCCAAACTCTACAGCTCTGTTCGTCCTTTATGCAGAAATCAAAATTGCTTATATTGTTTTCATTTTGAATTTGCCAGTTAACTGTGCACCTAGTAGCAACTTTAGCACTGGTTGAGCTTTTTCATGAGCATCTGAACCATTAGTACAGATAAGCACCTGGGTTACTAAACGAATATATGTATATTTTCATTTTTTATTTATTTGTTTCCACAAAAGTTTGCTATGTGTGCAGTGTTTCTTCAGCTTGTTTTTTGTAGACACATAATGTAACCTGAACTAAAGTTTGGTCTTGTTTACTGTAAGCAGGAGTTTCACATTCTTTCATATAGTGGCTTACTAAGTCTTTATAGAGTTACATGCTGGATGAGGTCCTTCTGCTTCTGACGTACGATGTGTATTCATGGATCATATGTTCCATTCCTTGCATATTTTCCATGTTTCTTTGTGTGCAGTACAAATGATTTCCTTCATGAAACTACCATAAAGAGTACAAAATTGTTTTATGATGTGGTGTTTGTTGGCATTGCTGCTGTATGAAATAAAATCAGCATCTGGAGACATGAACAACTTGTTTATTAAATACTGTATGCTTGCTTATACCTCAGCTTCATTCAGAACACAGTGTTTGTTCCCAAATAGTATCAGAGCAACCTTATTCTTCATGTAATGTTCACTAGCAGGTTATACCTGCTGATTAATCAGATGAATAAACAGTCACAATTTCTCTTGTAGCCTGCTTGTAGATCTCTACTTCCATTGTTCATATCTGCAATTATTAATGTGCCCTAGCTTGTAGAATTTTGCTGCTGTTTTTAGAGCAGGGTGTGATAGCAATATGCCTATCTGTCCATATATTTCATGTGTGCACTGCAAGGGGTGATTTTGTAGCTTATACCATTAGCCCATGCAGAGAAACTGGTGACAATTACTTCTGTATCAACTGCATGGATTGCAGGTAACCCTAAGAAAGCCAAGCACAAACACATTTTGCTGGAGCAAGTAAATCTGTAGACGTTTAAGCTTGCAAATACCTTGTCATCAACAAGACACTTTTGGAACTGCAGGAATAAAGGAATGTGAAACCTAAGGGATGAGCAGCAAAATCCCCAATGGGGTTGAAAGTGTGTTGAGAAAATTTATATATATATATATATATAGGAGTGTTACTGTTATGGTTTAATATCAGCTGGCAACTAAGCTTGTTCACTCCACTAGAATGGGGGAGAGAATAAGAAGAGCAAAAGTGAGAAAACTTGTGGATTGACATAAAGGCAGCGTAACAGGGAAAGCCACTTCCTGAGGGCAGACAGGCATTCAGCCATCCCCCTGGAGAGTGGGGCCCCATCACGTGTAACAATGATTTGGGAAGACAAACACTGTCACTCCAATCATTCTCCCCCTTCCTCCTTCCTCCCCCAGCTTTACATGCTGAGCACCATGCCATATGGGATGGGATATCCCTTTGGTCAGTGGAAGTCAGCCTTACCAGCTGTGTCCCCCGTGCAACTCTTTGTGCCCCCCAGCCTCATGGCTAGCAAAGTGGGTGAGTAGCAGAAAGAGCTTTGATGCCATGTGAGCCCTGCTTGGGAATAGTTGATGTATATCTCTGTTATCAACAACATTTCCAGCAGAAATCCCAAATATAATCACATGCCAGCTATTGTGGAGGAAATTAAAACCAGCATGTTAACTTAACTGTGCATTCTTCTCTTGGGAAACCTAACTTCCACTGACAAAGTAGTCCTTTTTTCACAGGTCCCAACTTAGCTAAGGAGAGATGAGGTATAAAGTTCCTCCCATTAGCACTTTCCATATAGACAGCTGTAAATACCAAGCTGCCTCACTTATATCTAGGCTGTGCTTGCCTCTTCCAGCCAGATCACTGCATCACTTAATGTATGCAAATGGGATTCCCCTTCAGTTTGCCAGAAAGACTAACCTCCAGGCAGATAAGTGCTGAAGTTCCTGCTTGATGTTTTCCTTTTAAGCTGTATGCTACAGTGTTTAAAAAAGTTTTCAGCTAACAAAATAATTTCAAACATTGGCAAAGAGAAATAATTTGTGGATGAACCATTTAAAAAAATTGTAACTGACAGAGGAATGCATTACTTTTAAGGGTGCTGACTTTATTAGTTGACGTGAAGTTGATATCAGTGTGGCAGACTCAAAAACACAATAAATCAAGGAGTTCTGAAAGGCAGCCAAGTAGAGAAAGAATGAATTACATGCAGAAAACTCCTATTATGGAGATGAATAATTTAACAAGATAGATAAAAAGGATATGTTATCTTATGTACTGAAGAATTAACTGTATTACTTTACCTCAGACAATCCACTTATTCAGTGAAGTCTTTTCTCAACTGCAGATATTATTTCAGTTAAGTTATTTGATTTTAAATTGAACTACAGTAAACTGGCAATGTGATACAGTCCAGAGTTATACAGCAAATAAGGGAATGGTACCAATTTCTTGTGGTACTCAGTGGATTTTGTTTTCAAAACACTGAATGTGGGTGTCAGGCTACATGTATAATCCTGCTCTGGTGGACATGGTAGGAGCTAATGCTCTTTGTGATCTTGAGAAGCAAAAAGAGAGACTGCCACTCTTGCAGGGTGTATCTGAGAGTTGTGGTAGGTTTCTTTGTTGAGAGACTTAGAGCTAACACCTTTGCATTTTATTTCGGAAAGTCATAAAAATAAGCAAAAGATGTAAAAAGGATGTTTTTGACATGGATATGGGGGAGGTATTCCCCCTCCTAACCAGAGCCTTTCATAAAGACAGTGTATGGTGGGATAGAAGGGACAGTTTGGAAGCCTGTTTGGAGGGGGAAAGGCAGACCACTACTTGAGTTAATCTGAGAAAAAGCACTTCTGTGTACATATATTCACTCACCTTTTCATTAGCAAATGCTCTTCTTTGGAGGAGGCTATTCCTCAGCCATCATGGAAAGAAACCAGCTGGTAGTTGCTTCATTTTCCTTACGTTTGGAAAGAAGGGAGCTGAAACTGAAAATTATAGAGATTTCTTTTTCAGTTCAGAGACATGACTTGCAAGGGTAACTAAGTCAAGTTCCAAATCTGTGAAGCCGTTGTGTTTATCAAATAGAATATGGGCCAGTGGTAAGGTTGCCAATGAATATAGATAACTGAAGATTTTGTATGCAACCCATAGGTATTACTAGAATATTTTCAAACAGGTAGGTTAAATTGTGTAGTATTACCCCTTTAAAAATATATTTTTATTTGTTATTATTTGTATGCTATCATTTCAACTTCGGTTTAAAAATGCTGTTCGTTGGAGGTGGCTGTTCTTTAGTCCTGGTGGAATTAATAGACTCTTGGAATGAAGTTATTCCTTCATGTTTTGCTCAAGAATCTGTGGAACACTGAGAATTTTTTCTAATTAACAGAAACAACACAACTGAACATCACTTTCAGTATCTGTTACAAATTGTTCATTTTCAGCATACTGGGTTTTTTTTTCTTTTTGCATTTTAAGTTTTCATCCTTTCATTAAAAGGATGCAATGCTGAAAAATCTCATGATTACTATGTAGACTGTAAGCCTGGGGAGGGGCCTGCCTAGGTATGCAAAAAGAAATGATTCATGAGATTAAAGGCTTTGTCTCTCTAATTCAAGTTATGGTGCCCAGCAGGGGAAAGTGGTTCAGATGGTCATCTGCAGCTACCAGCTGTCTTCTGGGAAAGAATCTAAAACTGCAAAATATCTGTAGAACCTGTTGAACATGGTACCATGACAGCAAATACAGGAGTGGGTTTTATGAAATACATTTTGCCCAGGAGATTTTAGAAATTATTATGGCATGGATTACAAGAGGAAGAAGAGAAAGAAAAGAATGTGAAGAATAATTGTATCTAAAAAGGATTTAGGGATGGACAAACCAAACTTACATGAGTTCCATTCTTGTCAAATTCATGCTAACTCATCCCAGGTTATCCGTGTTTTCATTCAGTATCATCAGGATTTCTGTATAAACAGGCCAACAGTTCTTTTCAAAAACTGTAGCTTTTTATGTATTAAAGATAATTTCTTACTTTATTTTAGTAATAGAAATTTTATCAACACAGAGAACTCAACAAATTTTATCAACACAGTGGGTACATATATAGGAAGATAATTCAGTAAGCTTCAAATTTTTATCTTGACAGATTTCTCTGTATTTTTCATTAGATGAAAGTATAAATTTTATTTTATACTATTTTATAAAATAAACTATAATAATAAATGTTTCAATATTCATTTAATATTAAATATTTATTAAATATTATTTAAAAATAAATTACTTTATCTTAATCTAAAGCACTTAATTAAAATTATTTATCAGAAAAAATTAAAGTAATGTTAGCTTCAGATTGGTCAAACCCAGATTTTGAAACCATGGAATTTCCCAGGAAGGACAACTTTTGCTCCATATACTCTAATATGTCATTTCTATTCTGTTCATGTGTTTCAACATGTGTTCTGTTCTGTTCAGTGTTTCAACACTGTTGAAAGTGTTTCTTTCTTGCTTATTAATTCTTTTGTGCCTCTTATCTTTCTTGTAAATGATGGTTTTTTAAATCTTAAATCCTAGGACCATGCAGATGGCTTTCCAGGAAGGATGGCTCGTTAATGTACTGCCATCTGTAAAAAGAATAATCTTACTCTAATCAGATTTTATGGAAAGATGTTTCACATTTAGCTGTAAAATTAAATTAACAGCACCAGAACAGTGAAACAATTGCATAAGAAATATAAATCCAGGTTTTATAGATTTTCTGTCAGTATTGTGAAAAATAATCACTGCTAAGGAAGATGGTGGTCTTCTGAAATGTTTTAGCAGATGCTACAAATGTTTGACTACAGTACTAGCCATCTGACTGCAATGGAGGATTTGCATGTTGACTGGAATTTATTCTGTTCTTTTAACAGTGAAACTGTGATTTTTCTGTCTTTTTTTTTTCCTCTCCTTGTTACATGCTTCCCTCTCTCTACACAGAAGGCAATCCTAGATAAGCAGATTAACATGTGGGATAGCTCCTCTTCATTGTTCTGTGCGGCACTTCCAGCTTTTCATAGCCAGTTGGACTTGTTAGGAGAAGCTGAGCGATTGGTTGTTTCCTGGGCTCCGTTTCATAAATTATAGCCCAGCATGCATGAGCATGATTCCTACAGTTGCAGTAATCCAGAGGCCTGTCAGTTCCTGACTTTATGCATGTTTATTCCTACTTGTTTTATAATATTGCACTGGAATTTCCTGTCTTAGATAGTTTGCTATTGCATCGTCAGGACTCTGTGAGTAATTTTGACTTTTTCTACTCTGTTAATTACGTACCGTAAACAAGAATGCTTGTGTGTAGGAAGTAGTTCACTGGCAGCTAACGTTTGAGATTCTGTGCTGTTTAAGATCAGGTAAGTTAACTTTGTAGCTCTTCTCTTGCTAGGTTTAAAATAGCTCCATGATGTTACATGTGGCCAGTGCATTTGGGGTTCATTCACGTCCGAAATAGACTGTGTTTGGTTCCATAGTTTTTGTTCTGCTATAATAACATATAGTGGTGTTGCATTACACCTCATTTGTGCCTAATTAAGACATGTGGCATGTCTCACATTTTCGTAGTATACTGTATACTAGCAATTGTGGCAGAACTAATGAAGAAATGTACACAATTCTGAGCTTGTAATATGATAAAAAATCCCCAATCCTTTCATACTCCCCCCTTGCATCTCCCCTAAATGAGAACAGACGTATCAGTAAAAGGCAGGATTCTGTTAACAACTAGTATGTTAAACAACTGCAAAGCTTACTGCCCTCTCTTTCTCCCCCCTCCTCCCAGCATTTTTAAGTGCTATGATGTTTTCCTTAATTTGTAGAGATATTTTTTGTGGCAAGCAAAATGACAGCATGTTGGAGTTCAGACTTTTAAAAGCAAATTCAACCCACAGTGAACTAGAAACCTGTGGGAAATGCTGTACAGGATCTGTGGTTTAATCAGATGGAGTTATCACAGTGACTCCCCAGTTGGTTTCCTGAGATTGTCAGGTGTTACCTCTGCACAACTCAGGTTTAAGACAATAGAGCAACAGACTGAAATCTGAAATCAGAAAGCTACTAAGGTAATGCTCTACACTTCTCTCATAAATGATATTAGATCATATTCATTGCTATAAACACACGTCCATGCAAAGAACTTTCCATGTTGCTTTTTTTTTCCACTGGAAATGTCACTTTGCTGTGTGGTGTAATAAAGCTAGTGTTTGCTGGAAAAAGCTTGTGTTATACCAAGAAGCACAGACATTCTGCTAGCAAGATATAAAACCTATGCTCTTTCTTATTAGCTTTTGTTTTTGAAGCCTTAGCTTTTCACATGGAATTGTGCGACTAAATAATTTCTAATAGTAAATATTCTTCAGACAGCTGCCTTGCTCTTTCTAACATATATTATTGCTCCAGGGCATATAAAATGCCCTTGTAAGACTTCACTAGATATTTTTTTTCCTAGCAAAGAGATTATTTTTCGACCCCGAAATAGAAAACAGAAATGTAATTTTAACAATATTGCTGCTTGCGTGTCTTACACTGTAACACCCAGATGCATGCAAGATTAAAGTGACCATCACAAACTGAAAATGAATACTATGGTGATTCTGTCTCATATATTTTTGTTAGATGTGGATCAGCAAAATGAACAGCTCAGCTTCTCTAAATGGCTTTACAAAGTTTAACAAGGGGTTTGCTTACTATTTTGCAGATAATATTTGAGGTAACTTTTGCCAACTTTACTGGTCAGATAAAGCAAGTACATACGCTATTACCTTTGGTAATATTAAACCTAAACCACAGTGAAATCAGCTTGATTGAAATGATATGCATTAAGTGAGATAGTGAATTGTATTATAAATTATTCTTTCCTATGATATTGGTGGAATAAGAAATAAGAATCCAAAGTTCTCTTAGATGTGTAATCTGGTTTCAGCAGAGTTTCTCTGACATATGTGAAGCACAAGGAATTAAGCTGGTGAGACATTAAACTTGGAGAATGTGGTATTGTGATGTGAATAGCCATGTGACTTGTCATGTCACATCTGAGGGGAAGTTATTCCTGCTAGGAAAATATTTTTCATATAGTCAGGTTATTTAGCTCTGAACATTGCTACTTTACTTCTGTGCTCAGTGAAAAAGAGGGACTACGGAAAAACACTTGCAAGTTTAAGTGAATTTCTTATGATGCTGTGTTTGCTGTGGTTCTAAGGCGAGCAATGTGCTGTAGCTGAGCACATGGACTGCTAACAATACTGTTAATGTCATGTTTCCAGCTGAAACTGTATTGAGACAGAATTCTATACGTGATATTTGGAATCTAACGTATCACAGGCAGTGCCTTCAGGCTGGATCAAAGTCCTGTTGTGCTGGATGCTGTTCAAACAAGTAGTGAAAGGAAGTCCCTGCCTTTATGAGATTATAAGCTAAACAGGGTGGTAGGTACAGGACGGGTATGTGCACAACTTAAACATAACCTTGGGCAAGTCAGAGCAGGTCAGCAGCTAAAGAAGGAATGAAATTCTGGAATATATTTGCAATATGATGTTGTATTAGATATATCTGTAGCAAAGACCTGAGGCAATGAAGGTCCACATTAGGACACCTGTTTGATCCAAGAAGGAGCATAGGTGCATTGTGCCAAAGCTAATTAGGCCAGAATTAGCTTGCACTGAACATTTTACTGCTTCTTGTCTAGAGGCTCCCATAATTCATAGCTCAGGGCCCCTGATTCTACTTGAAAGAAACTTTTTGTCTTCTCTTAAGTTAAATAATTCTTGCAATATTTTACATCCACTTTAGGAAGGCTAGATAGCTAGATTTTTAGAACTGTTTGGAAAGGTTTTCCCAAAAGTTTAGAAGAGAGTCTCAGGTTTGCAGTCTTGTGTAAAACATGCCAGAGGCTCTTCTTTATAAATGCAAGGGAGCTTAACTTCACAAGGAAGACAGCACAAGTTGTAGCTTTTACGTAGTACCCACCTTGAGTCCTTCTGTCTGTCTTGTTTGTATCGGTGTTTGGCTGAAGCAAGTAAAATTTTTGTGTGTTAGTCTCCTTAAACTTAAGGTTGATACGAAGAAATGCTTTATGTAATTTGAAAGAACTTATAAAAAGAAAGAAACTCCTCCTTAACCTTGAAGGTCTGGTGCTTTCACTGTGAGTGCAGATATCCATGTCAGGAAGAGTTAGGCCATATCCTGCTAATAATTCATGGCAGCCTTGGGAATTAAATACTGGTCAAAGTTAGTAGAGGATCAGACAGGGCCTTCTGTTGCTGTTGCTATAGCTATGTAACTTTGTTTGAAAACATTAAGTGACTTTGTGTGTGGCACTGCTTGCCTTTGAAACAAATATTTTCACATACCTCAATTTTACAGATCTAAAATACTTTGTGTTCAAAGAAGAATGTATTTATGTGACTGTATTGTCATGGTTCTATGTTGTAATCTGTCATACAAAATATTATAGAATTTGTAAGTAGAAATTTTGCATTCACAAAAAAAAAAAAAGAATTTTGCTTAGCTAAATGCACACTGAACTTTTTCTTCTCTCATTTACAGTGGTCATTTAAATTTCTAAATTAACTGTGCACTATATAAAGATTATTCCAGAGCTTGAAATAGAAATAAATAGGTTAAGATACCAAAAAATAGATTACTTTTTTCTTTTATTTTTGAATGGAAGATGTTTTGCCCTCTTCCTGGATGATCATTAAGTATTTAAATGATCTTGGGAACAAGCGAAAAAGTGTAATCATGTCAGTATGATAATGTTTTGTATCCTCTTAAAACAGCATAAACATACATCTTTGATGTCTGTGTTTTGTGGTAGATCATCCAGCAGACTGAAAAGTGTGGAATGAGGAGGGCAGAGAGAGAGAGAGGAAAGAAAGAGAACTAGGAGGAAAAACAAGTGCGTTCCTATCACATTTGGAAGAAACCAAAGGGAATAACTGGGAATATTGAAATGAAAATTAGCTGTTCCAACCAGTATCTTCAAAGTATCTTAAAAATATCGATTTATAGTATTAAATAAAGTATGTGGTGCAATTAGGCCCAGAAGGGAAAAGAAAAAGTCTCCAATTCATATTAATGAACCAGGTCTTGGCTTGCTTCTGTAATTTTGTCTTTGTAGCCACTTTCTGTATGATAGTTATGCTGTGAACTTACTGATAATAAAACACACCTCGAAGATTAATGTGTGGATGTTCATAGTAGGTGAGAATTTACATTTGTATAGAAATGGAAAAGTGTGATTATTTGTGGGTATTTGCATTCTCAGGATCAACAGGATTGGTTTTGTTGTGTCAGGATTTCAGTTTTGCGCATCTGAAAAAGTAATTCTCTGTTCCTGTGTCCCAGCTTGCTCTGCTTGAATGAAAGTATTGTTACCTAAAGTAGAATGCAGATGTATTTACATTTTCAGGCAGTAACACAAACATTCTGCCCAAGTAGCATAGCTCCTGGCTTGTGTGCAGAGAACATGCTGTTCACTCACGGCTCGCTGGAACTTGCTGTTCTCTGCATGAGAAATGATGGTGCCTTTTGCATTAAATAATTTGCTAGCAAGTTTTACCTGTCATGATGATTCGGAGAGCTAGCAAAGCTCAACTTTTCCATAGCCTGGAATCTGAATTATAGCCTGTAGAAAGTCCTAGCTTTCTTGATGCATTGTACTCCAAGTACCATCTCATTTATATCTCCAGTTCTGACAAAGCAGACCAAAACCTTTTTGAATTTTCATGGTCAGAGGCTCTTGAGTAAGGACTGTAAATATATATTATGTAGGTTGCAAAACTAGAAAATGAAATTATTCTAATTCAGTAACAGATTTGAAAAGCTAAAGGGAGAAAACCAACTTTTTGTGTATTACATATATGAAATTAGTTGTGTATAAATTTTTTATTAAGGTGTGGATGACAGAAATTGTATTTGATATGTGTTTGGATGTGGTCTGAGGGTAAGATGGGAACTGAAGTGGAAGAAGGTGGAAGGTGGTTTTATGGCCTGTGACAGAAAAGGATATAGATGGAATAAAGGGACTCTGCTGTATAAATTGAGCTGACAAAGCTTGAAAGCTGTTTTATACTCTGTTTCACTGGTAAACCAGAATTTTGAGAACATAAGGGATGGGCATGCTGTGAAGTGTGATTAATCGAATCCATGTTTGTCTGTGGTTGTAGTTATCCTGAACAGTTCTCCCAAATCTTTTCTGCTTAGTTAAGAAAAATTGCATTTGACTGAAGTACATAAATATCTGACACAGTAGGACAAAGCAATACAGCTGATCTTGCTATCAAGTATTTCAATATGTGACTTAATCAGTATTTGGTGATAGCTATATTTCCCTTAAGGTACAACATTTTCCAAATGCAATTAAAAATAACAATGTTTTGTTCATTTTATCTTAGAACTTTGAACACATAGGTCCCTTTTTAACATTAAGTGCCTTAATATATTTCTTTTTACACCATTTTAAGTACTACATGTGATAATTTATGATGATTTACCGACAAACCAGAGTTAGTGTGTGGTTATACATGTATAACAATTTACATGCACAATTAAAAGTTGAATTTTTTTTATGCTGATTTTTCTTGCTGTTTTTAAACCTTGAATATAAAATTTCATGCAATCTCCATCAAAACATTTTTAATTTTTCTTTAAAATCAGTATCTGACGGTTAAGATGTTCAAATGTAGTCTATTCCTTATCTTATTATCTAAGGATCTCCCTAAACTCTTTGAGCTCTGGGCATTGATGTCAAAGTTTGTAGTTTCATAAATTTATTGCCAAGGAGTCTGCACTGATTCCTATCCTTCTGTCTCTTCTTTCTGGCTCCATGAGCAAATTGATACAGAAAAGAAGATATATTTGTATGAAAATGTATTTTCTACTTTCTTTACTCTCAGTATATACATACACTGATATCAAATTAGTGTGGTGATTAGATATTTATGTGCACAAACCATCACTTACACAAAGAAAATCAATAAAATGCAAATTATACTTTAAAAACCTCTTAAAAATTAAATCAAGGGGTGAATTTTTTAATATTTGTGCTTTTCAGAATCTGAATACTATATGCAGCTTCTGGACTCAGCTTATGTGGACGTTTGAACATCTGTGGCTCATCCATGTAAACAGATGGTGAGATCTGTGATGTCCCAGGCTCTTGTGGTGAAATGTGGTGTCTGGCAGAAATGTGTTTGTACATCCACCTCTCTTTGACCACTAAAACAACTAGCCTTGCTCCAGCCTTTTTGTATATGAAATTTCTAGAAGTGTGCTGCCCTTGATCTTCAGGGACATATAGTCTGATATTTGCCTCTGTTATCTCCATATGGATGCTTCCTATCAAGATATTTAATTAGAAAGAGAGGGGAAGTTGTTAATCATTAACCTTTTTTTATAACAGATTCCTGCTTAGTAGATATAGCACTGCATGTGTGTATACAGTAAATGAAACAACTAGTTGAGACCTGAAAACACCAGTTATCAATATGCTTTGAATTTAATTAAAATTAAAAGTTATAGGAACATGTACCTAATGACCTGTTAATTGACATTGTAGGGTATTTTTATTTAAACATAAATCTCTCCTTTGAAAAAGCATCTGTTGCTCTGAATAATCTCTTCAAGTTTATTTTGGATGAAGCCAGCTATTCCCAATAACAAAACAGTCTGAAAACATAAATCGTGGTCATTACCATCGTTTCCTGAAGCCTTCTCACAGAAATAACACTTTATTCAAATATTCAAATTGAATTGCTTTTTTCATGTGCACAGCTGTGGAAATACTAATGTATAGGATAACCCATGGGATGATATAATCATAATACCAATGTTCCCAAAAAGTGCAATACAGAATCATCAATGGTCTAGTAATTTTTCTGTGCAAGAGGAATAATGAGAGATGACTCTTAAAATCCAGGGAAAGTGTAGCACTAGAAAAGAGTTACATCACTGTAATGGGAGGAATCTAGCCTCTTATGACCAGGTTGGAGTGCAATAGGAAAATCCAGCAACAGTAGAAAGGGACAAAAGGGTTTCCTGTATGTTGTTTAGCAACATTTGGCATACTTCGCAAGGTGGGAAATGAATAGGGAAAAAGGTGAAAAGTAACCCTTTCAGAAACCATTTATTGAAAATCCAGGAAATGTCTTCTTTTTGCAATGAGTTAGACTGAGAAATTTGAAGATGATGTTTATGGACAAAAGACTTGATTTTTCTTACATTATCTTCTTTCTGAATGTGCTGTTTTAACAGAGAAAGCATTGCTTACTTTTGGATGTTGTTTGCTCTAGCTTCAGCTACTGATTCTTAATTCTGTCTCTTAGTGAATCTTATTGCAGCTAAGAGCAAAATATCACCTTCAAACTCTGTAATTAACATGTGATAATATCATTTTAAGTACTTTCCAGTCCTGGCTAAGATTCTAAGCTTTTTAATATAATCCCTGGGTTTAGATATTCTTGATCCATCTAAACTACGTTGAGCATTACTTTAAAAATTCCTCTCTTCACTGAGGATGCTTTTCAACCTTAGAAGGTTTTCATGGCTCATTGAAGTTTCTGCTTTCAGAGATACTAAGCAATATAGCATGTCAGCTGTATTAGTGTTAGGATGGCCTGTTCTAGGAAACAACTGTACTTATTCTCTCTGGAATTTGCTCTTTCACGGTTGTGGTTTCCTGCAAGTGGACCACTAGGAGTTACAACTGTACTTTGCTGACAGAAAGTAAAGTCTGTTTTGCTCTTGTGACTTTTTTTTTTTCCTTTTTAAAACGTATCTGTCTGCAGGACTGCATGGTTAGAATGCTTAATAATTCAGGTATGAATTTCCCTATGAAGTTAGGACCATGCTCTCAACCATGTTATGCAGCTCTGTGGTCCTAAACCAGTTCAGGCTTCATTTGTTTATTTATCTTTCTCTTCACTCCCCATACCCACCTCCCTTGTGAAAAGTATCTAAAATGATGTTGAAATTATGCTTCCTTGTGGAAAATTTCCTGCATGTGAAATTTGAGAAGTATGAAATCTGATATGTCCAGTATGCTCTGGAGTCTGGTGATGAGAGTACTTAAAGGTCAAACACCAGTCTAGGACAGTAAGAGCTGGGGGAGACAGACACACTGAAAACTTGTCTGTTCTTCCTACTGGGAATGCCTACTGGCAGCTTCCTACTGGGTCCCACCATGTCCTACCTTCCAGACCACACTAGCAGGCAGAGCTAGTACAGTGCCAGGAAACATGTTTGTAGTTCCTGTAGTGGATCAGTGGTCTAGGGTTCAAACTTGTGCCCCAGCCACACTTTGTCTGGCTTTTGGGTGTTCAGTCTCTCTGCTGTGTTTACTCATCAAGCTGCTGTGTTACCTTTTGTCTGGATGACTTCTCAGCCTGCTTCCTACACCAGCTGACCAGCTTCCTGGTCAGCTGCTCTTTGCTGGCTTGGAAAGGCAGGTCCTCCCCAGCCAACAGCCCTCTAGATGTCCAACGAAGGGCAGGTCCCTGAAGAAAACCCCCACAGGTAAGAGGAAATGCTCTCTCCAGAGCAGGGACTGCATGTGCAGGATGCACATTGCCAGGGGAGCCCACTGCATGCTTTTTACAAAATTCGTATGTGAGGGCTTTGGGCACAGTCTGCAGCAGACCTGAGACCCAGGGGTGTGGCTCCAGAGCTGTCCCCTTTCTGCTTCAATTGCGTTGCTGCAAGTGCTCTGGGAGTTTTGTGTAAAAAGACTTAAGAAAACTGTGAGTTAAACACTGGATTGAGACTTTGCATGGGAAAGTGCATATGAACTCACAAGTTGTTTATGTTTACAATTATAAAGATAGCAAAAAGGAAAACAGCACAAAATATTTTAAAGTTTAAACAAGAAGTTAAGCTAATGGCTTTCAGTAGAATTGCCTGCTTGGAATTAGGTACTAATGCAGTTCCTTACTGTTTTGGGTTAGTAATGCATTTTGGATACTCATGGAAAAAAGTTTGAAGAATGCATCTTTTGCCTGCTTTTGTACTTTTCACTATATTCGTATTAAAGCCTGCAGGTTTTTTTCTGTTCATCATAGACATAACCCATGACAACTTAATGTCCAGGAATTTTTTCAGCACTTTTTATTTTCTTAGTCTGTTATTGATTTGATTTACACCATTATATGTCTAACTATTCAATATTACATATGTACTTTAGTTTGGATAGAGTTGTTCTCTCATGTGGGGAAAAAATATTATCATTCAGTTTCAGGGAACTGTTTGATATGTGCATAAAATCAAAATTAAAAAATTTGGATTGGTGATTCCCTAGGAGATCTGAAATTATGTTGTTTGAGAGAGTTAATCCATAAACAGACAGGCTGTAAAAATATAAATACACATACACACATACAACACACAGATGTATCACTGAGTGAAGAAAATCTAAACCCAAATCTGAACCCTACTATTGAAGAACCAAATCTTACAGGTACCGATTTATGAGCAAAATCTTGCTGACATACACTGAAAATGTTTCAAAGTGTGCTGTACTCTGAGATGATCAGATATTCACTACTGACTGAATTTAAGGACAACTGAATTGGAAGGCAAACCGTGTAATTGTGACAGAATGAAAATTTATAGTAATTTATAGGTTTTCTTCTTCTTCTTCTTTTTTCCCTAGTTGCTACTTGAACTCATCCTTCAGATTTCTAAGTCATCCACTGTCAAACAGTAATTTTGGAATTCAATTACACTTTTACTAATAAAATTTGGTGAAATAGCTTATGTAAAACAGTATAAACTATCAAATTACAAATAGTCTATTTTAAAAGCAGTACAATGCTAAAATAATTTGCACTATTAATCCATTCATGAAATTACAATTTAACTTGATAATTCTAAAAGTTTAAACAAAGCCAGTTCCATGACAAGATTTTACATGGAAATAGATTTGAAGAAATATAAACCAGTGTCGGATTGTGACATGTTGTGCAGTTTGTTCCCCACTAATTTCAATTTAAATCTATGAAAGCAAAATATAGGTAAAACATGAGACTGTGGCAAAATTTTAGGACTCCTACTGTCAGTTACTCCTGTGCAGATGATTGGCAAAGGGAAAAGAAAACAGATGTGGTCAGCAGTTTCATCTGCATTGGCTGCCTTGGGACAGTCCCCGCTATGGACCCTGGAATTCTGGGTTTATTTTCAGGTTTTCTGGTGTTTTCTTATTCAGCCTGGAGAAGTCTCTAGAACTTTTTATTATTTAGGAATATTTGCAGAGGTAGTTAAAAGCACATTCCTATATGCTTCACTTATGAAAAATTTCTTGTTACTTTCTCCATATTAACTGAGCTCTTTGGCTAACCTGTATCCCAAAAATTCAGTTTGAAGTACACATCTGTTAAGGGAAATTTCACTCCAAACAAATGAAGATTGGCAAAATTTACCAGCAACTGAAAATATGTTCATATGAAAAGACGAGTAAAGGAATTTTTATCTAAGAAATGTAGCTGGAGGGTGCTTAGCAGTCCTTATCCCATGATCCTTGTGTGGTTGTACCCGTAAGGATGACGAGGCAGGCATCAGACTCTTCAGAGAGCAGTGGGAAAGGGGAGGCCCTGGTTGCAGCCGAAATTCACAGTGGAGCTGGGGAAGATGGCAGCATCTTCACGGTGAGGAACCATGGCAGCTGTGTCTGGCGGTATTTGCTGTCTTTCTGCCTCCTGTACTGGGAGGTGCTTTACACACTCACCCCTGAACCAGGACAGGCGTGTGTCTGTTGTTGTCTGACAAAGCATATCTATGTACCAGCATTAGCCTGCCTTGAGATGCAGCTGACCATCTGGACCCTGAATTTCTAAAGCATTCTTTCCAAATCAGGCTTAGCATTCCCCTCTGCTCCATATTCATCTGATTTTAATTCTTTTCCTTGGGAAATTTGTTGCTGATATGTACTGGGCAGATTCTCTACAGCAGGAAGTTTTCACCTTCATGTTTTAAAGAGCAAATTATAATTTTTAATCTAAATGTTTGCAGATTTTTAAAAGATTTTCTAAACGAATTCCAATAAAAACATGGTTTTGAATTGAAAAGAATTTTTAAAACTTTGCACAAGCTTTTCAGAGGAAATGAAGGTTTTAAATTCAAGTTTATGGGTCTAATTCCTCACAGCCATTTTTTTATATGTAAATGATTAGGTTATATAAATGATGTAAATATTAAGTACCACTGTTATGATACTTGTAATAGTTTTGTCTAAAAACCGCTGAGAAAAAAAAAATATTTTCTTTTTCCTGCTTTGATACTGGGTGAATGATGAAAGAAAACTGTATAGATAGTTTGGCTAAATGAAGACAGATTTATGAAGGCAGCTCCCCAGATCCAACTTCTCCTTTCCAAAGCAAAGTCACAAATTAATATTCCTGTTGAAATACATGTCAAAGATACTGAAAGATATGAAATGCATAGGGTTCTTTTAGCTCCTTAAGAGAACTTATATTTTGTCGAACAGCTAACTAATGCTTATGACACTTAAAGTTGCATGTGCAAGCTAAAATCATACATTATTTGTTATCATATTTTGTGCCTAGCAATCTCCTGTTTCCTTTTAATTACAATAAAGAGAATTACAGAGTGGTCGTGGCTGGATGGCTCCTCTGGAGATCATTTAGCCCAATCCCTTTGGTTACCTAGATCAGGTTGGCCAGATCCATGTCCAGTCAGGTAGCTCCCATAACATTTCTGAGTACTTTAGTTTCTTTTGCTATTTTTTAATTATCAAGATATTTTACCAAATTAAGTTCAACGTGTGAAAGTGCCTGTCATAGTCTTTTTGCTTAGGCCAGACTTTTTTTTGGTGGGAAAATAACTTCTTTCAGATGATTTTTCTCTAAAACATGTGTCCTTCTTTTGATGCCTTAGGTTTTACTTTTATATTTTTCAAATCCTGTACTTCCTGGTGTGTAATTCTGAAGTTTCGTGTGGTCTGTTAACTACTGTTCTCTGATGCTGGTTAGACATAACAAACCTCTTTAGGTTTGCCCTTCAAGGACACGTTGTTGTCCCAGGCCCCAAAATGTGTAAACTAAAGCCTTTGGGAGGAGGGGCAAACTTGGGGTAATTACATCATTAACTGGAATTATAATTGGAGAATTAACCCTGATATGCAAATGGACCGAGCTTATAAAAGTGTGAAAAACTCGTGACCCAGGATCCATCTTGGGTGGAGCCCTGTGGAAGCTTTTGACTGTCCAGGGTGTACCTTTGAAGGCTCTTCAAATAAATACCTACCTTCATTCTCTTAATCTTGTCTAACCTCTGTTTTCAGGTAGCCACTTCAAGGTGTCACCTTCACATCAGGAACACAAAAAGTTCTCAGGCTATGGAAACAGGAAAGTTTGGAAATTCTTTTAAAAGAAAATTTGAAATAAGAGAATTGCCTGGAGGCTCACCCACTTATCACAAACACAGTATTATGTCTACAAAATTATCAAGGTGATCAACAACAAAAAACAGGGAATCTTGACTAAGGCAGCAAAGACTGGGGCAAACAGGAAAGAAAAAGAACCTGTATCCAAGTTTTTCCCCAAACAGTTTGTAGATTAAAGGTTATTTTCATTAAGGCATGTACTTGTGGAAGGAGCAGACTTGCTATTTGTTGACAAAAAGATAAAAGCCCTTCAGGTCTTAGTATGTATTTCTATAGTGAAAATACACATTGGCAAATTGAGAAGAATGGTTGATGATATTTACCCATGGTGGAGGGTAAGCACTGCCTATCCTAGTTTGTTCTTTACTTGCGTTCTTCTTCCTTCATTTAATGTTTGTGTATTGCACAGATGTTGGCATTTCTAACTTTCAGGTTAATCTCAATGTGCCCTTTGTCTAACTCTTTGTCAATGCAATGGAATGGGGATCTAAGGTAGAAATGCACGGGATAAATCTCTTGTACAATAGCAGGTAATGTAAATAGAGTATTCTTTATGTGTTTACATTAAAAGTTACAGGCATTTGGAATCTGCTATAGAGTAAAATAGAAAATCAAATGAAAGACTGAGCACCATGAACATTCCAGACGTCTTTGTCATGAAAAGAACTCAGTCGCTGGGAGGAAATCAATGTCCTTCAAGGATGCCTCCTATCATCAGGTAGTCTCTTCTAAAGTTTACGAGTTAATCCATAAATATTTGGTACTGTCTGTGCCCCAGCTGTGTTTTGCCAGAAAGTTTTGCAGGATATTTTTCTTTCATGTTAGGCCACTTCTCTCGCTGCCAAAGTGTCTCAGAGAGCCTGCTGTCACAATAGGTAGGATTGTTTTCATGCTTTGATGTCTTTGGGCTGATGTTCCCCTCAGTAAAACAGTATTCACAGTCTCTCTGGGCCATCTGTGCTTGTGAACAGTCATCCTCACAGTAATGAAGTGTGCCCCTGGCTCATGCTGGCTGTGGCAACAGAGCTCCTCTGCCCCTGAGCTTCCTTGGCACCCCCACCATGTCCTGCCAAAAGACGCAGAGTGCCTGCTTGATCTTTTCTGGCACCAGAAGCAAAAAAGCAAAGAAGGCCCATGAGGACAGTAAGAGATGGGAGGTAAGGGTCTCCCAAGGGTGTCCTTGAAGGTTGAAAAGTCATCAACCAGGCCTCAGGGCTGTCTTCACCGTCTCTATCATTCCTCTCCTCCAGACAGCCAGCATGACTTGGGATAGCACAGGGTACCTGCATGAGGGGTTAGGGAAGGCAGAAGAACAGGCCAGAGGTGCCACTGGTGCCCACAGCTCTGGGACAGCCACTGTGAGGAACCACAGCCCTGCCCAGCCAATGTTCCCCCCAAATGCAGCACTCCTTGCGTACGACAATATCCTTGCCTCTTGTGTGCCCACCGGGGCTCTGGACTAAGCCACAGTAAGAGCAGAGAGGGCAGTGCCATCACAGACAATTCTCCGAGATGTCACAGGGTTCAGGTGAGCACAGCAGATACTGCAAACCTGGAAAGACCCTGATTCAGAGGACCTTGTCCTCTTTTTGTGTCCTGGTGGGGATGGTTTAGCCTCAGGCCAGATTCCATGGTGAGAGGCCAGTGACTGTGAGGACAAGGGCCTGGCATGGGGCAATGGGACCATGCAGGTGGAGAATCCTGCTGACTTCCTTGGTGCAAAGAAGAGCCTTGACTCAACTTCTCTGAGGGCTGTCATGGGAGGAGAACTCACCTATGACGTACACTGGGATAGCCCCATAGAACACAGAGAATGATTGATACTGGTTGTCTGGAAGTCACCTTGTGCAACCACCTGCTCAGGAAGGGCCTCCTAGAGCCACTTACCCATGACTATGGATGGAGCCTTTCCAAGTATGTCCAAGGAAGGACACACAGCTCCACAGAAGCTCCACAGCTTCTCTGGGCAACCTGTGCCTGTGCTCTGTCACCCACCTAACATTCAGAGGCAGCCCTCTGTATTTCAATTCCTATCCCTTGCCCATTCTCTTGTCACTAGGTAACAAGGTCTCACCATTCCCTCAGCTTTTCCTCCTGTGTGGGTAGACCATTCCCTGGAGCTCAACCAGTCCATCTTATTGACTCTCTGGTGGAGTCTCTTGACTATTTTATTGCATTTTTTTGTCAAATGTATTCAAGTTGTCCTTCTAATATATTTGAAGTTTTTTTCAAATCCCAAATAACTGAAATAGTAAAGGAAATCAAATTAGGCCCCATGAGCTAATAAGATATTTGATAGGATTGGAATAATGGAGTAAATTTGCTGAATGGTGTGACTAGGATAACACTATTAAGAAGCAGTAATGTTTCAGGCTATGATTATAATTTGCATCATTAGTTCTTCCTCTTCTTTCATAACCCCTTCCAGCCCTCACCTTTAAATATTCAGGAAAGTATGTTTCTTTGACCTGTGCCAGCAGTAGGTCTCAAACTATTTTTATTAAATTCTTTGAAGGGTCACAACCTACAGGATGCAATAAAGAGCTGTGTGATATTGTGCTCCAGTGCAACTCTTAACAGCTTCCTGTGAGTCCTCTTGAAGTGAGAAACTATCTTAGCTGGTATTTATTTAGCAACAAAAGCATCTATAGAAATGAAACCAGGATCTAGCAGAACTGAGAATTATTGGAAGTGTTTTCCTTTGGATGGCAGATTCCATCAAGGTAGAAATTAATTTCAAGTTTATATACAGACGGGTCTTGTAAATTGATTCTAAGTATTATATTTTTAAAAAACCCCACAAATGTATCTTAAATATGTTTTGCTATAGGTGACAGTGTTGATCCTGGCTGTATTTTATTGCAAGTTTTTGCCATTTTATTCTTGTCGGTTTCAATAAAGCATATGAGTCAGAATTTTCTCCTTCTCTCCCGGGTCCGGATAAGACTCCTTCTCACTACCTATGGTTGATGTTTTGGGTAAAACAGATATGCCAGAGAGAAAGAAGAGCATATTTGCCCTTTTTCTATTAGTGGAATATTTCTGAAAAATGAAGGAACTGTTGGCTTGGGAGAAAATTGTTAGAGAAGAATGTTCCTGTTTTTCAGATTACTTGGTGCTAATCACTACAATAAAAATGAGACTATTTGTAAGAAAAGTTTATAGCATTTAAATGAGCTAAACTCAGGGCTCAGAGGGGATGGGGAATAGCTCTTTTGAGAGTTTGTCCTCAAAACTGTCAAATGTAGGTTTTGCTGCCAGGCAAAGAGAGGGTTCCAAGTTTTGCTGGCCCTGATAAATGCATTGAATGGGGTTGAATGGTGTCATCTGCTAAAGCCATGCACTGTGGTACTCTGGGAATTCTACACATTTATTCATGTATGCATGATCACCTCACTTCTTATGAAGTAGCTTCCAAAGTCACTCAAGTGCTCTCAGGATTAATTATTTTTTTTCCGCTGCTGCCTTCTACTTAAAATGCACTGAGAAGGAAAAACACTCAAAGAATTTGTTTGATAGAATCATTCTTACTTTCCCCTTCTTTACAAGAACTGCCTAGGTACTTAGACTTAGATTTTGATAATATGTTCTTAGAAACAGTGTGTCTGAAATACTTCTTTGGTAAATTTCCTAATTTCATCCTGCAACCTGGTGTTGAAGGCAGCTGCTGTACGACAGCCTGAAGAGAGGGGTGAAAGCTAGACAAAGTACATTATATGTTACCAGTGGGTGAAGAGCTAATGCTACAATATGGAAAATGAAACAAATATGTTTCAGTTGGAAATGTGGATTTTGAGGTGATTCTTTTGTTGACTGAGCACTGAATGGAGGTTTTGGGCATCTGTAAAATGCAGTGAAAATGACAGTAAGTCCAGGAAGGTGAGCAATAGGCTCTTTCTGAGAAGAGAGGGGGTTAGTGTGAGTACACACACATACAGGACTGTATGTTCAATGTATATTGTAATCATGGTATAGATATGTGTGTGGGGCTTCTTATGATGCTGTCCCTAAAGGCTGTGTACAAGTTATTGTGGTAAATAGCCAAAAACAAGAAATCAAGGCAGTGTTGCAGAGAGATCCACAAGGATGTGTCAGTAATGGCCCGAATAAATTTTGCAAATAACAATGTACATCTAGTAGTAGAGAACATCCAAAACAGTGCATTAGAACTGAGTGAGAGTATTGGAGAAATATATGACAAGATGAAAGACATAGTATGAAGAAATCAAGGTATTTTTAACCTGTGACAGTAGTTCAGTACATGGAGAAAATTCAGAAAACAAACAGTCAGTAAGAAACTGAGTAAGCCTTTCCAAGATGCAGAAAACACCCTGCAAATGTAATTCAGACTTCAAGCAGCTTCATAAGTGTAATGAAGCAGAGAGGCAATAACTCCTTTAATTATGCCCCTAAAATAAAAAAAAACCTTTTTCCCCCCCTTTTTTTCACTTTCAGTATGAGAAAATTAAAGGAAGCAGGGAATGAAAACGAAAATTGTCTCAAATTAATTGCAAGGTAGAAATCAAATATGACTCATAATCTAGTAGAGATGATTCAGCTGCCAGTTTCAACACTTTTAAAGAAAGGGTGACATTTGCACTAAAGCGTAGCTGTGGATTTTGTTGACCAAGAATGAGAATAAGAAGGTGTGAGCAGTGGGAACTTGCGACTTACTGTGTATAGTCTGTGTTCCCTGACTTTGCATTTCTTAGTTTAGCTACGCTTCATCCAGGAAATTTTATTATGAGTGAGCATGCCTGCCAAGACGGTGCCATTTAGGGTTAAACAAGAGAGCCTGGTATGTAAAGCTGCCCAAGTACACTAATGGTTCATGCTGATTTATTTTCTTAATGGGGCAAGTTTTCTAAACTTGGCTTTAGCTAAGTACTGAAGGATGATTTCAAGTGTCTAAACATGGGGACCCACACAAGAAAATTTTAGGCCACCTTTTGTACGCTTCGAAGTATCTGAAGATTAAAACTACAAAGGGAATTTATGCTCCTGTTTCCTTTGAAAAACTTATTAGTTGTGTAATTACACAATTAAGTGTCTAGCTACATTTAAGTTGTGTTTTTATTATGACAGTCATTATGTATGTTGGGAAAAGACATACAAGGAGCTAAATAGGAGAACTGCCCTTAAATTGAAGATATTTATCTTCCTGACAGTTCAAAGTTTTTGTTATGCATCTTTCATAGGAAAATCCCTGAAATTTATTAATAATGCATCTTCAAGTGTGTCTGGCTTAGCTAGCATTGCTCACTGACTTTTCAATATATCAGACATGAATAAGAAGAGTTCGAGTAAACTTGGCATTCTGCAGAGAAAATTTGAAAAATATTTATTTACTTTCATGTGCCGCCCTTCACACTCATTACCATATACTAAAATGGAGTGCAAATACCAATAACAAAATGATTTATAATAGGTGGCCAGCAGAATTACATTTATTCTTCCGTTTTTCCTTAAAGTAACTTAAAATTGGTATTTTTCAGAGAATATGCTCAGGCTGTGTATGATCAAATAGGAAAAATCTCACAAACTGATAGAACATATCTTCCAGCCAATAAAGCATAACCTTATATTTCAGTAGAAAATTAAAAATTAAACCACTATTAAGAGTAAAAACTTAATTAGAGAAAAAATGTATCTTTTTGAAGATACAATAAATGACATAATCAACAAAAATAAGATTGTTCACTTACAAGGTTTGCTTCATTTAAGGTCCCTTTATGACTTGAAAGCAATTAATCTTCTTTAAGTGTCCTGTCCTTATACATATTTTATTAGTCTTAAGTTAACAAGCCAAATTGAGGTACATCATGGTTAAATTATTTGCCTGAGTTAACAAAAAAATAACTTTGATTTAAATAATAATCACCGATTGTATATGTCAGGACTTTTGAGGTTTTCTAGTGAAAGTTCTTGGGTCCCTTTGTATTTTTGTATTGGCATCTGAGGCCACTACTTGGGAAAATAAGCAAGCACATCATATGACATTAGAGCTCAGACTGATTTCTCCCCTTTCCTCCATACCAAGAGTGAGGGTCCTCAATTTGTCACAGATATAGTTAGGCATGCAACTGGTATTGCACCCAAAAGGTTCCCTACTGCTCTATGGGAGACACATGGTTAAGGTGGAGTAAAGGTGATTGTCCATATTGAAATTTGGTGGTAGAGATGAATTTCTGACAGAAACTTGATGTTCATAGGGCACCACGGTGTTTAAATGAAAGAAATAACATCAAATACAACCTTTTTTTGCAATGTAGAAGCATATAAAAGAAGAAATCTGCATTTCTAATCTTAGATACTAACAAGTTTATTCTCTCATGCCATTATTGCTTGTGCCAGTAGAGTCCTTTATTCACTGTAAAATGGGCCAGACACAGATTTTAGATGTTTTGTGAGTCTGATATTAAAAAGATGTTTATTTACTTTTTCTATTTCTCCAAAGAGTAGTTTGGATCCTTACGATTTAAAACACGTCATGATTAGGGATATAGTACTTTCCTGCCTGGAAAGTCCAGTGCAGACTGTATATGGCATTTTCAGGCATCTGATAAGAATCAAGGGAGATGCAGGGCAGAAGATGGCTTTATTTAGAAGCGTATGTAAAAGGAAATGCCCAAGAAAGCTGCTTAGTTGGAACAAGATTTGTGAAGGTAAACATGTTAGCTCATTTTAAAAAAGCACAAACCTTGATAATATATGTGTGCACATAAAGACCTCGAAGCATCATTTTAAATTATGGTCTCTCACACTGCCGATTTAAAAGCTTGCATAAACTCCTTTTTTTAAACAGAGTTTTTTCAGAAGCTAATGTTTAGTAGTCACACTTAAAACTATCATTGTGAACACCACCCAATTTTGGTGGATAAAAACAAGTTTCTGTTTTCATTTGGACTGATATAGGTGAAATCACATTCCTTAGATGTATAGGAATGCAATAGTGAAAGATCCTACTTCAATGTGGTTGTGGTTTTGGGGGGTTTCTGGCTTTCAGATCCAGAGTTCTCTTGGCCTGGAATGGCCTAGTACAGAGTTCTGCAGTGAAAGCTGCAGATACTGAATCTGGTTTTCTAAAGGGGCTGAGAAAAAGGCTTTTTGCTGTCTGTCTCCATGCGGAATTGATGTTTGGTTTTGTTACAGTCACTTTCTGAGCTTTTTGTTCCACAAGTTGTTGGGTAAATTTTGCCTGGATCTATGTTGTTTGACCCCTTTGCATGAGCTGATATTAGCTTTAGTCCCATTAGTCAGACTTCAGGCAGAGATGCTGACCATTTCTCAGAACATTATTGTCTGTCTCTCAGAAAGGTTATGAGTTTCGTGAAGGTGGTCATGACATTCTTCCATCCACCCCCACAGGGTCTACTGGGTAGTAAGGAGCTGCAAAGTTTGACAAACTAGATAAATATATGTCTTAAAGCAAAGCAGCTGTTCAGCTTCTTCCTTCCCCCTCACTGTGCAGTTCTGGGAGTACAGCATTCCCATCGCTATATTCCCACACTTCAGCATTCAGTATCATCCTGACCTGCAGTCCTCTCTTCTAAGGATTGGGTTTTTCTGTTTATTTCTTTTCTGGGTAAAAATGTCAGCTGATGCCTTACTTCAAAACAGACAAGAAGGGCAGTTTCCTTTCTTGTCTGTGATGAGAGGAGACCCATGATGGACATGGAAAGCAGGCTGTAGTTCTCCAAAGTTTAATCACGTGCTTAGTGTGTTCCATTACAGGAATGTGCTCCATGTGTTTCAGTCTAGCAGGAGAGGAGCTTGACCCCTTTGAGAACCTCTGGAACACTGGCGCATATTAATATGTCCCTGTTGGCAAGAGTCAGGTGAATTTTACTAACTTGGGCTCTGTTCTGCAAGCATGTGCAGCAGCTACCTGTTGTCAAAGCTGCTGGCCCAGCCTCTATCATAGGACAGCTTAACTCTGAGCGTCTTGTACTGCCTCGTGGTGTTCAGATTCCCATGATTCTTCCAATCTTACGTAGGAAGAAAAGCAATCATCTAGCTACACAGGAGTTGAAAAAGGCTGTGTAATCAAACCAGAAGTGTTTACAAGAGTCCATAAGCAATAACTATTGTGATGCTGCAATCTGCTTAGCCGTAAATATTAAACATCTCCCAAACCTTCTGGTGATTTAAACACCTTTCTTCCCATCTCTCCCACTCTGCATTAGTATTCTTTTTATCCTTTTGAGAACAGATTAAAGGAAGCAAGTAGCAATATTTTATCCTGGTATATTCATAAAGCAAATGCCCTTTTCTTCAGGAAGTACAAGGGGAATAGGCAGTAGCTTGTGTAGGTATAGAAGTCCAGCATGGCTCTGTTTTGTGCTGCTGGAATCACCACAGTTATTATTAAGGCTGTTTGGAGTACTGCTTTGGAACAGTGTACACAAGCTCCATTTGGCTACAGGATCTGAGCAGTACAAGGAATCATTTCTTGGCCATTTCTGGTCATGGTTACCTCTGAATGTTCAAGTGTTCCTGGGGATTTGGCTCCATGGGCTTTATTACAAGTTCTCTTTTTTTCCACCAAGGTTTCTCCTGGTAGCTTTTTTCCTTATTGCTTTGGCTCCTTCTTGGGTACTATCTTCCTTTTGGCTTTGCTAGGAATTAAAGCTCCTGCTTACCAAGAATAACATGCCTCTATACCTTCCTGATTTTCTTAAGAGTTTTTGCCTTTAAAAGATACTTTTGTTAGCTGGATACTATATTTTATGTTTAGAAATTTTCCATTCCTTTGACCCTGCCTCCTTTCTTCCTATCAGCAAAATATGGAAGAATGAATTTCACCAAGATTTAACTTACATTTTATTTTAGACCTAGGCTATTTGTGCTCTAAAAGTCTTTCTCTGTCTTTCACTAAATTTCCTTATTTGGAGTAGGTATGCATAGGCTAGCATCCTTGTCTCTTAAATTCCAGGAATGTTTCTGGCAAAACAAAGTCTTGAAAACAAATACGTAGAAATTACTGCAAATTGTTACATTAAATCACACTTTTTCATAGACGCAGTTCACATATTCCCATGTTTTTTGCATGTTTTACTACTGAAGGAGTTAAATTCAAGTTAACCAATATTTTCCAGAAACCTTAAATGTCACAAAAGTGAGGCCCTGTAAGAGAAATGTAACACAAAGTAAAACAATATTCTTGTATATGACTAAAAAAATGGTATGGCATTTTGCTTCAGCAATTCACGTGAACTATAGTTGGTTCATGTATTCTGAGACAGAGTTACTTTACTGTCTTCAGTCTGACCTGTGGCCACCCCTTTGTGGCTTTGGCAATGAATGCAAGTGAGTAGCACATACTTAGGATCCTCCTTCTGATATATGCCATGGCTTGATAAAGCAGCATTAGATGTCTGTTTCTTTTTGCATCCTCTGGAAAGCAAGGGGGAAATCCTTAATGCTTGGAGTACTGGTGTTGGGCACAATATTTGCAGCTCCCCTCATTGGTGTATTTTGGCACAATAAAGACTTGAACTATGTGGGATCTTGGTTTATATCTGCAAATCCACAGTTAGGAAAAGGTCATGTCTGTCACCAAATCTAATGAAAACAATATGTTTCAGTGTTCTCAGTGAAACAAACTCTGGAAACTTCTTTCAGGTGACATGAGATGTTTTGTTTCTGTTTTAATGATAATTCTGTGTTCTCTAAAACTGTAACAGTATGAGTTGTGTTGAATGGCAGCTAAAAATGCTCCTTTTCTAAAAAGGTCAAAGCAATTCTTCAGCTATATCAAAATATACTTTAGCCCTGCAAATGCCTTTCTGAAGGAAACTTAATTTGAAATAAATAAATTTCTACACAGTCATTTTTCCTTGATGAAATACCTCTTTGTAAAATTTTTAACTAGTTCAGTTAGTACCTAGAGAAATGCCTCAGTAGTAGCTCATATCTCTTAGGCCTCTGAATGGAAGCTGTTTTCATGTCTCCCTACATTCTCCTCAGGTTTGCACTCCTAGTTGTTTCAGTGATGAGAGTAAAAAAATTTTTTTTCCTTCAGATTCAGGTTTTGATACAGTTGTGTGATGTGTTGCCAACAGTTTCCTCCAGTTTGGACTAAGACTTGCAAGGACCTGAGGTGGGCTGTCCTTTGTACAAAACAGCCAAGCATCTGTGTCTTGGGAACAACCACAGGCCACATGGACAGCTGAGAAATTTTCTGCACAGCAGCAAACACAGCTAGAAGTTTAGAAACAAGGTTCTCAGCAGTCTTACAGCATTTTGATGAAGTGCAGAAGAAAAGTTGAGAAGGGCTGTAAAGCCTGGTTCCAAAGCAGGAAAAAGGCTTAGCTGCATGCACAAGAGAAAAGCGTGGAGGTAATTTGTAACAGGTAAGAGGGTTTTGTAGTGAAATTCACGATCTTCAGCTGAGGATTTGAGGTGCGTTATAAAGAAGCAAGGAATCTGAGGCATGACAGTATCCAGTTTGGAAAAGTATGGTGATTCTTGGTATTGGAGTCTTGGTGGAAGTACACAACAGGAAATGCAGGGAAAAAATCAACAGTGAGTAAGTAAATATGGAATTGAGAGTAGATATACTCTGACACAAAGATTCTGAAAAAAAAGAAAGCCTTCACACAGGGTGTTTCATAGTAGTCGTTATATTTAAAAATTCCAGAAGAAAATTAGCAATCTTTTTTTCCAGAAGAAAAGTAAGCAAAATTAGCATGTTATTGCTAAGCTGGACTGCCAGGCCTACAAGTCTCTCACTCCCTTAATTTCAAGTGATTGACTCTAATTCGTTTGATCAGCTGGAGTATATCTAGCAGATGATTCAATTTGCCATAGTGTAATGGTAGAAGCAATAACTGTATCTATAAATATTTTTTATATTTAATTGAAATTGTAAATGATGGACATGGCTCTTTAGAATTTTAAATTGGTAGCTTTAAAATGTAGCTGCAGATGTAACCTTAAATGTCTGGTCTGAAATTGCTTCATTATAGAACTGTAAGGAACACGTAGAGAAATGGCAGATGAAATTAATGCATATGAACAATCACCCACACGCATACTGATTCCCTACTTTAATTTCACTTTTCCCGTGTGTTGATGAGGTAGTTACTTTGTTTTGATCTTTGAAAGCTCATTAAGAACACTCATTAAGCCTCAGAATACTCAGTGAAGTATAGCTTCTGCTGCTACATGCAGGGTACAGTTCAATAACCTTTTCAGATTATAACAATTTGGAGGTAATCAGGAATAGTACCCCCGAGACTGAGTTACTGAAACACGATATAGATAAAAACAAACATAGAGATGTTAGGCTGATGTGTTGTCTAGGCTGGCACCACTATCATATTTTAAGATGCTCAAAGTTAAACTTTGTCACAAAGAGATTGGAAACCAAATGAAAAGTACTGACATTTCAGCTGTTCTTGTGTAGATTGGTTATTTTAATATCCTTCTCCTTCCTGCTCTTTCTTTCTTGTTAACTTGAATTCCTTTATACATTTATTCTTCATTAAGTTCTAAATTTTATTTTAACTATATTGTTTTCTGTCCCCTCCTGCTCTTCAGGGAGGAAATATTCCAAGACCTTTTCTAATCTCTGCCCAAACTTCCTGAATTTTTAGTAATGTGTGCCACATCACTGCTGCCAGCATCCTCAGATCCTTCCTATGAGACTTGAGATCTGTTGCTTTTGGACTGAAACAGGATAAAATATTGCATTTAAATGTATGACAGCTCATAGAGCACTTGGAAAACAACGAGAGTAGGAGTGCACAAGCAAGCTTCAGTCTGCTGAGGGATGAAGCTCATACAAAATTCTGTAGGGTTAATTTCTTTATTCCTACTTAAGAAAAATTATGCTTATCCCTAAGTGAGGAATGTAAAACTTTACATAAATTATTAGCTGAGAATTATCAACTTTTCTTGCCCACAACAGACTCTTTCCTTTTGGTTTGGTCTTACCTCTCAGTCCATTGCTATCAATTGCTCAGGAGGCATCAGTCCCTTTTCCCCATGATGCTCATTCTGCTGTGGGCAATTTTCTTCATTTCATAGAAGTTTTATTCTTTTTGGCTCATTCTGCAATTTAGATGGTTCCTGTCTCTGCCATCCTTTCTCCTCCCTGCTCCCTCCCTTCTCCAAATGTGCTCAACAGCTGCTTGCTTTCTCTGTTGCACATTTGATTCTCTGACTCATGTATCAATAAAAAAACCTGCCACAGATGAATGGGAACAAAGCTAAGATGTCTCTCAAAATGATTGCTTTTAAAATTCTGCTTGCTTCATCACACCTATGTCACCTGGAAGATGTGACAAGTCTTGGTAAAATTCTGAAGTTTTGGGCAGTCCAGTGACTTGATAAGGAAGTCAGGAAGCAAAGGCATTGGGACTTTCTGTCTGCTGCAGCCTAGGGAGACTCAGAGGGAGACTGTTCGGTTATGCTCTGTGGGCTGGGCAAGGAAGAAGGAAGTCCCCATCTTTGTTAGCAATCCAGTGTTGTCAGCACAGGGAATTGAGTGAAATGGAGGCTTAAATAGGGGCGTGGCTGAGTCTTACTCAGGGTCAGCTGAGCACATGGTTTACTGAGTCTTCTAGCTAAACTATGAGGAGTCTCCCTTTTTGGCAGTATTGAACAGAAGCCTAAAACATCAGCTGAGGTTTTAGCTCTGATTTAGCCTTTCAAAAAGCTATTCTACTAATCTGGGAAAGGTATATCTCAGAGAATTTTTGCTGGGGGTCCATTTCATCTTTGAGCCAGCAGCACTAACAGCCTGAGTGCAAATGAGTGACTCAAGGAAGAAAGGGCTGTGGCAGAGCTGTGCTTGAGCAGGAAGAAATCATCATAGGACATCTCTATCTGATGTAGATAGACTTTCCTTAACCTTAACCAGAAGACCTGTCAGACTAGTGGCATGATGCTACAAGAATTATCTTTATTATTATTAGGCACTACCCAAAGGCAATGAATAAAAGCTTCCTGTATAGTCGTGAATTAATGATTTAGAAAAAATAATTGTTTTGATTTCTTTACAAGCATAATATTATTATTTTACCACTGCTAATTACTTTTTCAATTTGGAATAATAAGCAATTAATTAAAAAAAAATATATTCAGCCTCAGCTATAATGGAATTAACTTTTCTTAATTGCCAAAAGAAATAAAATTTTGGTAGTCAGCATGGCTTTTAAGGGGAATGAGAGATTATCAAAGTAAATTAAATTAGAAGTGCAATTGGGAAAAGGAAGGCTTTTCACCTTACAGATAATTTCAATATTCAACATGTTTATTATTTGAGGATATTCTGTTTCAGCTTCAGAATAATCTAAGTCTTTAATATTGGATCAATTGCATATTAAACCAGGTTTTTCTGGATGTTCGAGTTATTGTTTGTGTTTCCAGTTATTAGATTACATCTTTACATGACCTCTACCTTGAGATGACCATGCTTAATTTAGCATGTTAGTGTCAGAGAGGATTATGTTGCACCACAGAAGGCCATTTAGAAGAGCAGCCTGATTCACCCCAGATGGCCTAATCTAGTGAAATGAAGTATAACTTCAGCAAGCAATTCAGATACTGGAATCTCATTGAAATGTCAGTAGTGGCAAAGGTCAAAGACCCATCTTTCCCTGTATCATAGGATCATAGAATGTTTTGGGTTGGTAGAGACCTTAAGATCATCTAGCTCCAAAACTTCTGCCATGGGCTGAGAACCTTCCATGAGACCAGGTTACTTAGAGACCCATTCAGCCCAGTCTTGAACACCTCCAGGGACAGGGAGTCCCCTGCCTCTCTGGACAGCCTGTTCCAGTGCCTCAATACCCTTACAGCTAAGAATTTCTTCCTGATATCTAAGCCTACCCTCCTTCATCTTCTCCCGTGTCCTACCCCTACATGCTATTCTCCAGCCTTTTTGTAAGCCCTGTTCAAATACTGGAAGGTGTTATAAGGTCTCCCTGAAGCCTTCTTGTCTCCAGACAGAACAACCCCAAGTCTCTGTCTTACACAGGGAATGTTCTCCAGCCCTATGATCAGCTTAGTGGCTCTCCTCGTCAGTCATTCCAACAGGTCCATGTCTTTCTTGTGTTGAGGACTCCAGAGCTGAACATAGCACTCTGGGCGGGGTCTCACCAGTGCAGAATAGAGGGGGAGAATCCCCTCATGCTGGCCATGCTGTTTTTGATGCAGCCCAGGATGCAGCTGGCTTGCTGGGCTGCAAGTACACATTGCTGACTCATACTGAGCTTTTCACCCTCAAACACTGAGTCTGTCTCGCCAGGACTAGTCTCAACCCATTCTCTGCCCAGCCTGTATTTGTGCTTGGGACTGCCCTGACCCAGGTGCAGGATCTTACACTCGCCCTTGTTAAACTTTATAAGGTTTGCACAGTCTCACCTCTCAAGCCTGTCAAGGTTCCTTTGGATGGGACCCCTTCTCTCCACTGCACCTCACAGCCTGGTGTCATGGGCAGTTTGCTGAGGCTGATCTTAATCGCACTGTCTGTATTGCTGGCAAAAATGTTGAAAAGAGCTGGTCCCAATACCGACCCCCGAGGAATGATAAATGTCACTGGTCTCCACTTGGACACTGAGTTGTTGAGTCACACATTTTGAGTGCGACCATCCAGCCAGTTTTTCATCCACTGAGTAGTCCATCCATCAAATCATTGTTTCTCTAGTTTAAAGGCAATGATGTCATACAGAACAGTGTCAAGTACTTTCACATGTCCAGGTAGATGATATTTGTTGCACTTCCCTCATCCACTGCTGTGGTAACCCCATCATAGAAAGCTAATTTTGACAGGCATGATTTGCCTTTAGTTAAACCATGTTGGTTGTCACCAATTACCTCATTATTTCCCATGTGCCTTAGTGTAGTTTCCAGGAAGATCTGCTCCAAGATCTTGCCAGGCACTGAAGTGAGACTGACTGGCCTATAGTTCCCTGCATCTTCCTTATTTCCCCTTTAAAAAATAGGGGTTATGTTTCCCCTTTTCCAGTCAATGGGAACTTCACCAAGCTGCCAGGACTTCTTTAGTGTGATAAAGAGTGGCTTAGCCACTTCTTTGGCCAGTTCCCTCAGGACCCACAGATATATCTCCTTGCACTTCTGCTTGTTCACTTTCAGGTCCCCTAGAGGTTCTTCATTCTCCCAAACCCTATTTTCAACTTCTGCAACTTGAGCAGTGTGGCTGGAGCACTTGCTGGTAAAACACTTAGGCAAAAACTCATGGACTACCATTCTCTACGTCCTGGGTACCTGGGTCTCCTATATCCTTCCTGAGAGGAATACATTTTCCCTAGTCTTTCTTTTATCATTGATACACCTAAAGAAGCTTTTTTTGTTACTCTTGATATCCTTGGCCAGGTTTATTTCTGCTAGTGTTTTAGCTTTCCTAACAATCTTCCTGATATTTGGGCTGTTTTTCAGTATTCCTCACAGGACACGTGTCCCTTCTTCCAGCCTCTGTAAGGTACTTGTTTGTCCTTGTTCATCCATGCAAGCTTCCTGGACTCCTTTCCTGATTTCCTCTTTGTAGGGATGCATTGTTTCTGAGCCTGGAGGAGACAATTCTTGACTATCCTCCAGATCTCTCTGGTTCCTCTTACTTCCAGGACACTATCCCATGGCACTCTACCAGGGAGACCCTCGAAGAGATGAAGGCTGCTCTCCTGGAGTCCAGGATAATGAGCTTTCTGTGTGCCCTCCTCACTGTCCTAAGGATCTCAAACTCCACTATTTCGTCACAGTCCAGGCTGTGATTGAGCTTCACATTCCCCGCCACCGTCCTGGGTGGTGACAGCAAGGTCCATCCCAACACCTCTCCTCACTGGCTCTTCTATCACTTGGAGAAGTAAGTTGTTATCAACATGTTCCAACAACCTCCTGGATTGCCTATGCCTGGCTGTGTTGTCCCTGCAACAGATATTGGGGTTGTTGAAGTGCTTCAGGAGCAACAGGATATGTGAATATGAGGCCAGTCCTATCTATGTGTAGAAAGCCTGAAAAGCTTGATTTTTCTGTTCAGGTAGCCTCAGAGACCCACTATAAAATCGCCTGTCCCTGCTCTCGCTTTAGTCCTGACCCATAAGCTCTCAGTCAGCTCCTCATCAATCCCCAGCTGGAGTTCCATGCACTCCATTGTCATAGAGGGCATCCCTGCCTTCTCACCTCCCCTGCGTGTCCCTCCTAAAGAGCTCCTATCTTTCCATTCCAACACTCCATGTGTTTCTGTGATGCCAATAAGATCAGAGCCCTGCAGGCATGTGCAAGTCTCTATTCCTCCTGTTTATTCCCCAAGCTGAGTGCGTTATGACTTTCTGTCTGGAGTGTCTGGAATTTCTTGGCGCTGTGCTTCAGGTATTTTCCTCTGGACCTGCAAAACCTCTCCAGACTCTGGGCATCTCTTGCTGGCTCTGGCTCACTGGTATGAGTAGATGGCCTGTCATCCCACACTTTAAACCTGATTAAACCTGATGATATCCCCCTCTCCCATCATATCTCATTTAAAGCCCTAGAAACAAGTCTGGACCAAAGATCATTTTTCCCTTTTGAGAGAGGTGAATCCCATCTGAACTGAGCAAATCTGGTGCCATGTAGGCCATCCCATTATCAAAGAAGTAAAAGTTCTGGTGGTTGCACCAGTCACAAGGTTATTTATTAGTAGACTGGGTCTACCTGTTTTCTTTCTATGTTGTTACCTGCACCTGGAAGAACAGAAATAAGAATAACCTGAGGTTCTGATTCCCTCACAAACTCTCCAAGGGTCTTGAAGTCTCTTTTGATCACCTTTGTACCTTTGCATTTTTGTGGCTGTGCATATGGAGGACCAGCAACAGGTCATTTCTGGAAAAAGGAAAAGGAAAATTCCTGAAATCTGAATCTTAGTTTCCCATCTCAGTTTTGGTAGAAGAGTGTTTGAGAAGGATGTAGAACTAGAACAAGCACAGACAATGCTTCCCCGTAGTATTCTTCTAACTTCCAATGCACTCCAAGATGTCCCTATGCTGAAATAGATGTAGGATTTCCTGAACTGGACATGCTTTCTGTTTGGGTAGGAATCATAGAAGTCAATTATTCATATAAAAACATTCTTGTTACAAGCTTTGTCTTACACACCTCCTTCTGCAAGCACATCTTCTGCAGGCAATGACTGAGAAATTGAATTTAATACTGGACGGTTTTAAAAGAAATGTTTGTCTCTTTCCAGTTCTTCCAGAATATGCTGTGTTTGTTCAAGTTAACCAGAACTAAGTAAACTAAATACCTATTTTTAGCTTTTATTCTTCTTTTTAATACTTAATTTTATGCTGTGTTGAAATAGAAAATAAAATCTCCCCTACAGAAAATCTTAGTTACCTACTATCCTGCTCTTGAAAACACTTCCAAAAAAAGAGATAGTAGTGATTTTTCAGTAACCAATTCTAAGTTTCAAATAATAAATCAATAATCCTTTAGCGAGACTGAAGTAATTTTGTTCTTTGTTATGCTGCTTTGTCACAACTTGTTAGGAGGATTTATTTCCCTTTGGGACCATGACACTGCTGCCATGACAACAGTAATTCACAAAGCCAGATTCATCCCATGATATGTAAAATTATGGAAACTGTCTAGGATGTTGCTAAGTATTATATATGTTATTTTCTTTTGTTAGTAATTTAACTTGGTGGGTGGATAATAACACCACCAAGTTTGGAATCTTTCAGACGCCTATTTGCCTATTCCATTCTATATGGAAGCTTTCTTGCAGAAAGTTCCAAATCTAATACAAACTCTGTTTTGCACATGATAAGCCCTTGGTAAGATGCAACAGCATTAGCAGAGGCCCAAGTAATTCAACCAGATAGGTTTATGTGTGTGATCTCCATAGCTATTTTTTATGACTCAAGGTCATTTTCTATTACATTTTGGGCAGAAAGGGAATGTTAGCACATTTTATTCACTACCATATGCTTTTTCTCAGGCTATATGACAAATAGAGTCTATTTGCTAGGCATTACAAGGGGCTTTCAGCAGTAGAAAGTCTGTTTTGAGCTCAGGAAGCATTAAAACAATTCTCATCCAAGTTTTCTTTCTGTAGGAGAAATACTGGAATTTCCAGTGCAAGCCTGATATCAGCTTGATAACTAATGGTGAATTTGTCAAACCCTTGCCATCAGATCTCTAATTTGTCAAAGCAGAATATACATGATTCCCTTGCATTTCATCTGTTCTCATTTTCCACTTAATGATTTTTTTTTCATAAAAGTGTGAGACTTGGCAGTGCTGGCACTGTTTCCCAAGTCATTTAAAAAGTGAAACAAAGGCAAAAAGTCCCTTCCCGTTTCCAAAGTATTTTATCAGGATTAATTTCACCTTCCAGTGTCTTGTGCAGGATTGATAAGTGACAGCAGTAGAATTACCGGTTTTCTGCTCTCCAGTTTCCACATATTGTCTCCCACAGTGATAGGGAGACTCCTTAGCTTTCTCCTTCCTCTACTCTGTATCAGGCTGTTTGGGTTCTGAGCAGGTAGCCATGTATAGGTTTGGGAGTGGTTATTTGGCTGATGGTAACATATACTCCTGAGCATTGGTTCTTTCTTACTGATCAAAAAAACCACTGAGTTAATGATATTTTTAAGCAAGGTGGATTGGCCCGTTTGCTGTCAGTTAGACCGCGTTTAAATGAAAACAGTGTTTGTGCTGTCTTGCAGTTCTGCTCAAAATCTCCTAGTGGTACTTTGACAGGCTGCTGTTAGGTCTGCAAGCTGCATGCCTGGAGTTTTAAACTCCCTTGGTTTTTGGATCAGCACCATAGCTACGAAGTATACAGTGGCCACTGACCCCTTGTCCTCTGTGAATGGAGTCTGTTACACCCCTTCCTGAACTGGCACCGGTGGCAGTGAGCATTGTGCTGCTCCTGAAAGATGCCTCTATGAGGATGGGTGGTCCCACTGAGATTGTTCTGGTTTGTGTTTTGCAGGAACAGTAAACCGTTAAATGAAACAAGACTTTGCACTGAAGAAGAGTGATTCATTTAAAATATTTTAGATTCATTTTAGAATGGATAAATCAATGACATATATGTCTCTCATTTCTTATGGCTATTTAGTTCATATTTCTGTGTGCCCTTTGGACTTTGAATCAGGATTGTGTCAAATCTTCAGGTCACTGGTGTGTGGAATATTTCTAAAAAATAATATTCTTCTTTGACCTCCTCAGTCTCGGGAATTTCCTTTTTTTTCCCACTCCATTTTCCTGGTTCCATTTTCTATTTTTTTTATGACTAGACTTCAGTTCCTCCAGGAAAATTCTACTGTGTTCCTCCTTCTATCCCTTTCTGTCCTTACGGACAAGACAGAACAAACCTGGTTTCACAGATTACAGGTTTTTGGCTTTTCTGTGTTGTGGCTATCCCAGGTACAATTAGGCATGAGTATCCCATGTCTCCATCTTATAGAAATTTGCAGTCTTTGGTACTAGATAGCAAAATTGTGTATATCTTGTGATTGGTATTCAGTATTGCAATAACTTCCTTAAATCAACCAGAATTGATAAGCTTTTGTGAGATAAATTGCACAATCATTCTGTAGGTGGTATAGAAATCAAAAGTGAAAGACTGTGGAGTTCATATCCATGCTTAGAACATATGATGGTTTCAATTTTTTCTTAAATGTTTCCTGCTTCCTTACGTCTGCTTCTGAGTATTTTTCTCTGTGTGGGGTTATACTGACACTAAGTTAATATGGCATCCTTCATAATGCAGGGCTAGAACTGCTCTAAGTGAGATTCCCTGGACATAAATCTGTGGCTATTTACTGTGGATGTCCTTGAGAAATTTTCTCAAATCTGAGTTGCATTTTAAAAATTTTTTTAACTGTTTTTATTTATCACTGGTACGCCAGTGGCAGCAGCAAAGGTTAGTGTTGAGACTTGCCTAGTGAAGAGGAAGAAGTTGGACTTGCTGTTGAGAGTATAATTAATATTAAATAAAATGTCTCCCCAACCCCTTATATGACAGTGCCTTCTTCCCTTGCTGTATCTTTCTTATAATTTTCTCCTTTTATTTTCCATGGCTTACATGGAGAAAAAGGCTTACATGAAAAAAAGGCTTACATTTCATTTGAATAAAAATTACTTTGTTACACTAGAAACATTGGGAATAGTCCCATTTCTCAGCCACTTCTAGGCATAGCTTTATTCTTTGCTCAATTACCATGACAACTTGGGATAGGACATTTTTTCTTAAATCCTTTCCCTACAATTTCTGCTGTACGTACAAGCTGTTTTCTGACACTTTTGACTGGTGCAGTGAGCTGAGACTCTCTGGAAGTTGGAAGTTGAATTTAGGACTACAGAGGTAGTGAATGTATAAGACTATTGTTTACTGTAACACTTATGGTAATGACACAGTCTCCACTTGTTTACATCTCTTCTAGGGAATCTTATTCAAATTAATTAATTTGCATTCAACAGTGAATATCGAGCATTGTCTGTACTTAATACACGGCACGTTGCCTTATAGAAGCTCCATTGCTCTATTAGTTAACTTTCATCTAATTATTTTTTTGACTGCAGTGTCATCTACGACTATTATCTTCACATTATTAACGTGCAAAGGCAGAGACCGGTTGGTTGGTTTTTTAAAAACTCTGTGAAAGAAGGAACTATTGTAAGAATTGTCATTTACGGAAGAGAAAGTGGATAAAAATCAGTCAATCATATAGGAAAAAAGAGTTTTTGAAAAGGAATTTTAGAGACAAAAGTTATTTTAAAACCTGTATCTGTCTCCTTTCTTCCCACCTCCTGTCTGGACATAGCACTGTGATGATTTTGTAGCAAGGAGAAGAGGATATTTGTAAAACTCAGGAAGAATATAGAGTAATAAAAATTTCACTCACACATTTTTGCTGGATTATTCATGAATCCTATGTGCTAGACACAACTGCTTGAACTGCAGTTAATGTTCAACTTGTAATGGTTAGGATTAAGACCTTTGCCCACTGAAGTACCATTTAGGTTGAGTATCAAAATCCTGTGCTGATTATTTGAATATTAAATATAAGCAGTTTGGTATGACAATACAAGCTTTTGGAGAAATTACTGTTCAGCTCAGTGCAAGTATGGGAAGGATAAAAGTTTGAGATATTTCTTTCCAAGGTAATGTTCTCTTGTGGTAAAACTTAGTAATGTGAGGTCAGAAAGACACTTCAGAATGCAACTTCATTAGAGATCTGAAACTTAAAGAATTTAATTTATAAATTGAAAACGTCATTTATTAAGAGTGTTAGATTAGAAGAGTCAAATAATGTTCAGATCTGTTTGTTTTAAAAATATAGAAGAAATCATAGAACAGTGAAAGAATAGCTGTACTCAGTTTCACTGGTTGACGTGCCATGGCTTTGATATATATATTCAGAAAATGTACAGAATCCTATTTGCTTTTGAATTTAGCTAGGTAAGGACTGAATTTGCATCCTTATATCTGGTACTTGTTTTCATTCAGTAGACAAAAATGTACTTCTAGGTAAAATCACTTTGAGGTCTGAAATGCACCATGAAATATGTCAATACTTACATGAGTAGATTTTTACTGTGTTTCATGAGTAGTGTTTAGTTGCTGCCTTTCACTGAGAACTTTTATCACTTAAGATGTCATAAAGGCTGTAAGTCAGCCATTTTGAATCAGATCAGAGAGACTCCAATTCCAAGTAGGTCCCATTGCCTATTTATGGGAAATTTTTATTTCTTTATTTATTTATTTAATTTTATTTGCAAGGTGAAGCTATTCTGATATTTTTCTAAAATTGGGCTGTCTTTTCAGTGCAAAAACTGCTGAACATTTTTGTTGGAAAGACAGATTTATTAATTTCTATTTATTTTATTAAAAATATTTTAGTTGGATGGATGATTTTAAACTGTACTACTTTCATTATGCTCTTCATATCAATGGATATCAGTATCAGCTCACACTGAAAAGTAGGTGCAGAAGGGATGTCTTAACCAGATCATGTGTGTAGCAAGACATATGTGTTTTCTATAAGAGAAGATAAAAACTATTAGACTGCCAGAGGAATGAACTTATTAATGTTCTGAATCTGTTCTGATCTGTGGAGTCTCAGCACAGATCTCATTAAATATTTGAGCTTCTAAGGTGCTGGTGTATACTGGATTTTGAGAGAAGAACATGGAAGATAGTCTGGGGCAAGTCTGTTCCAGACAGGTTATCTTCAGCTGCTCAACTTGACAGAATCAGACAGAGATTCAGAGCCATTAAAGTAAAAAATTTAAATGAGTGAGTAAAATTTATTGATAGAACAACTCTTTTAGTACTGGGTTTCTAGCTGCCACCTCTATATTACATTGAAATTACTAAACAGCACCTGTCAGCACAGCACTCTGCTACAAGTATCATGTTGAGCTCTTGGTGAAATTGATTGGAATTATCACTCTTAAGATTACTAGATCAGCATGGAAAGCTATTTTTTCTGATGCTGAATTATTAGTATTTTTAAAATTCCGTTCAACTGAAGAACTTGTGGAGGTAGTTTTCCTACTACTCTCTTTTCATACATGTAATCTTGTTTCCAAGGAACAGTTTGTTCCTATTACTTATTCTTCTTTAAGAAATATTGTTTTACTTTGGAACATTAGAGTTGTAATAGGTCCAGGCAACTCTGTTGAAGAAGAAGAGGAAAAATAAGCTAAAAATGTGTTAATCAACCATTAACCATCAACAATTAGCACTATCAAATTACAACAAAACAGGTTGGGTTGAATACAAAACATGCAGGCCAATGACTCTGTCATCTGGGCTGGCTACCTTCTTGTGTTTTCATTACTTCAGACTTAACATAAGTAAGGTGCAATACTGGATGGCTCCTGAACTACTTGTCAGGCATTGAATTTTCTTCTGCTTGTCTGCCTTGTCTCAATGCACTTGTGGTTCCCATTCTTCCTGACATGGTCCTGAAGGTCAATGGTCAGAGGAACACGAGTACCTAGGACACGCAAAAATTCTCTATTAGGTGCATCTCGGTCATTAAAGATTACATCAAATACCTCTGTTCCAGTGTGAATTGTTGTGAAGGATCAAAGGTTTAAATGTAAGAGCCATGACATATTCACATATGGATGCAAGCACTGTGGGCTAATTTAAGCAAATCCAAATATTCCTAGATGTATCTGCACTTGAACATGCATTGTTTAGACTTCTCTTTCATGATTCTTCTGTTTCATGAAAAATTGTTACTTTTGCTATGCATTTGATAACATAATTTCATGGCTGACAAAGGAGTGAGCAGAAAAGCAAATGTAATTCTATATAAGGTACTTTGTTGTTGAGTGATTGTATTAAAAAGGGAAGCTAATCCAGATAAGAATAGTGAAGATATATTTTGAAGCTGTCCATTTATCCTCTTAGTTTCTATAGAATTTATTTGTGATGGAGTGGAAAAGCTTCAGCTTTAAACTTGAAGTATTTTATGAAGTTTCACATAGGTAATGATACTGTCAGCTTCTGGAGGAGAAAAAAATCTTCCTTAGATGTTCTCCAGTTTTAGTAGTGCAAGTGTATGCTCAGTTCTGAGTAGTTCAACTGATTATGAAAGGTGATTTTGTGGAATCTATGAAGAACTCCAGGAACAAAAGTAATCGATATAAATTTTTTTCCTGCTGTTTCCTTCTTATATTACTTTTTACTCATTTGTCCTTTCCCTCTTTTCTCCTGTGTCAGTGGTGCTACCTGTTAACCATAGAAGTCTCAGTAACCCTAAAACTCTGCTGAGTGCTGTATCCTTCATTTGACAGTGGCCTGAAGTGGATGTTTACAGAGGAGTACAAGAGGGCATGTACAGAACAATGCTTTCTCTGACATTGCCTCCCGGCTTCTGATATAGAGATATGCATTGCAAATTAAGCTAGGAGTTTGTATTCCAAATAACTGCTTTGTTTTGGGTTCATTACAGAAAAGCCCAAACAAGGAAAATAATAAATGAGTACTTTTTTTCAATTCTAATTATAAAACCGGTCCCCACCTCTAGATGAATAAAGGATTGTTGCTTTGCAAGCACTGTTAACTAGTCCTTAATATGTTGTGAATATCCTTTCACTTCATAATGTGTTTCAGTAAGATACTATCCTCAGGAGAATAGAGGGTTTTCCAATAAAATGAAAAACAAATATATCTATATTTTTAAGAGTAAAATGTGTTTAAGTGCTTTATGGGTTGCAGAACAGCTTCCCAACTGCTTCATGTGATTAGAATTTTAAATGCAATATGAACAAGGTCGTTATTTCTGATGGATGAAAATCAAGTGATTTGTTATACTATACTTATTAAAATGTAGGATTTCATTATGCTTATTATCTACCATGTATGCTCATGTTACTTTTTTCTGCACTTGTATTTAGAATACAATTAAACGTACAGTTTTGAGACTTAATATACATATTTCTTCCCAAGACTTGCAAGAAAACAGCTAAGATACACTTGGGTTAACAGTTTGATGAAAATATCTGTGTTCCAAACAGGTATGATAACAGCAATTCTGAGATTCACTGCCATAGCAGTATGCCTGCAGCATCTCGTCAGTGGAACTGTGTAATTGTTTTCTATGTGTCCTAAAATAGTTCTTATAATATCAGCTTTGTGGGCATATTTACTTGAAAATCAATAAAATTCTTGCTAAGGGCAGAAGTCCTTGTAATGAATACCTACAGGTCTGGTTTTTTCCTTAAGAATTTGTTAGTAGCTAGCTTAAAAATTGGTTTCAAAATCCATGTATGTAGTAACCTGTGCATGCTCTCATTTTTCATATAACCTTCTTCATCTTTGTAGCTTCTAGGTTTGTCTGGACAAGTAGCATGGAATATCTAAGCTTTGGAGATTTTGATGATCACCTTTAACAAAGAATTCAGATGGTTAAACTCATAAGGAAATGTAAACTTCAGTGACTAGTTTCCAAGTTCCCTTTTTTTTTTTTATATCACTCCTAAGTCTCACCACGCACACACACAAACACACCCCGTCTCCCTCAACCCCACCCTCTATCCCCAGTCTTTGACAAAGAACAGATTTTAAAGTGATTTATAACTATGTTCAGTCCTTTGCCTTCAGTGCTCTTGAATGAAAACAAGCTGGCCTTTTTGCCTGCTAGCTAATTTGTGTCAAGTATAAAACCAGAGGATGAGGAACTGGATTAAGGTATTCTACACATTTCCCAGAGGCCTCCAAACAGCTTTCATTTGATAGTATAAAAGATGCGACAAACTATGCAGAATTAGACCCTGAAGCCAAGCGACACATAACAAAATTTTCTTATTATGTGACCATTTATCCACCTTGTTCTGCCAAAACCCTAACAACTCCCCACTCCTCCCCAAAACAGAATGAAAATATAATAGCACAAGGAAGAAAGATGTAGGAGTGCAACTAGTTTATTTATACATAGTAACATTTAACATTGATTTATTTTTAGCTGTTGTGCTATCATGTTTTATATCTAAACTGTTTTAGTATTTATGATATTTACATACTTCTACTAAATTGTTATTTAAAGGAAGTATTTTCTATTGTACTTCTGAAGGAGGGTTAAGCTAAATGAAAATCATATTTTCTGAGACTCTTGTTTAATTTCTTCTGCATGTGAATATGACAACCTTCTTCAGGCAGCTGGCAGCTAATGTCATGGTAAAGCAGCCCTGAATTTTTAAGAACTCCTCAGCACTGGAGGGTAAAGTCTACCAATGTTCCTCTTATCTAACCTGACATATGTCAAACAAAAAAATCAGCTCTAAGGCATAGATTTCCTGAGGGAGAGGATGAAGAATAAGAAGCTTGCATGTGGCTGTGGTTTGTGATGATGACTTTCTGCTGCAGATGCAGGCTCTGTCCCAGTTTGCTACTGGCTGGAGTAAGGGTTTCTGTGTCAGCAGGCTCAGTAACTGCTGAAACCAGGAGGAAATCTCCCAAATGACTAGCAAGCCTATTTGTGTGAGAACCATTCAAATAGAAGAAGATAAATTTAAAGCACGTATTTCTAAGGTAAAGTAGTAGTATTTCTGTACTATAAAAACAACACTTGGTAAGTAGCATCAAATTCTTTTCTCTTTAAGTGGTGGCAATAACTACTGTTGTTCCTGACTCTATTTTTAATCACTTGTATGCCTTGCTGTAGAGAAGCTACTTAAGTGATGTTACTTTCCTATCATACACTCTAAGTCCACATTAATGTGATTTTGGTCTGGTAATACTTGCCTGAATGCTGTCAAGACCAAACTTTTGTTTTTCAATAGCAATTTGTAACAGAGGAACAAGAAGTCCTCTAATGGTTTCTAGTGCCTGCAGATTCATCTTATTTTTCTCCCTCTAGAGAAGTCAAAAGTGTTCTCAGCCAAAGGGGAACAATATATGATTATTCAGGTTTCTACTCATGTACTTTAAGTGTTGACTGAATGTTTTAACCAAAGGTTAAGAAGGAAATTCTGGTAGTCTATTCATCTACTGAATCACTCAGCCTTAGGTTGAGACCAAGGGTATGAAGTTCAACAAGCCAAGTGTTGGGTCCTTCACTTCAGTCACAACAACCCCAGGCAGCGCCACAGGCTGGGACAGAGGGGCTGGAAAGGACCTGGGGGTGCTGGTGACAGCAGCTGAACATGAGCCAGGGTGTGCCCAGGTGGCCAAGAAGGCCAATGGCATCCTGGCCTGGATCAGCAATGGTGTGGCCAGCAGGGCCAGGGCAGGGATTGTCCCCCTGAACTGCTGAGGCCACACCTCGACTGCTGTGTCCAGTTCTGGGCCCCTCACTCCAAGAAAGACATTGAGGGGCTGGAGTGAGTCCAGAGAAGTTCAGGGGAGCTGGGGAAGGGTCTGGAGCACAAGTGCTGTGAGGAGCAGCTGAGGGAGCTGGGGGTGTTTAGCCTGGAGAAAAGGAGACGCAGGAGTGACCTTATCACTCTCCACAACAACCCTGAAGGAGGCTGTAGCCAGGTGGGGGTAGGTCTCTTCTCCCAGACAACCAGTGATATGACAAGGGGAAATGGCTTCAATGACTCCAACTCAGGTTGGAGACCTTCTCTACAGAACTTCTCTAAGGGGCATTCTCTAAGGGCTGGCATTTCTCATTTCATTGAGATCCCTGCAGTAGCAAAGTTAGCCTTGTTAACGTAAAATAACAGATACAGGTTAATGCCCCTTTCATTCCTAAAAGAGTCTATAGTTTAGATGAACATTTGTTCTGTATGTCCAGTTTAGTTTACATGTGTTACTAATGATTTTATGTAAATTGTGACTTTCTGCTGTATTATAAAATAACTCACTTAAAATGAATTGATTCAGCATATCCAGGATTTGTCTGAACACTGCTTATATGTGTTTAATATTATTGAGATGATTTTCAACACTTGATTAAAATCTATTCTTCTGTCTTTTCTGGCATCCTTCTTTACACTGTCTCTTCATTAATTTTTTCATGCTTCAAATATGGACTTGCTAGCCTGGTGATTGCAGGCCTTATTTTCTTGCTCAGTGGGCCTGAAGCACTGTAATCTTTCTATATCCATTAGATCAAGAGTATTAAATATTTCCTATGAATACTGATTGAAAGTACGCTGTGTCAAGTGCTCTCTTGACTTCTATAAGATCTGGGCTACTGTTCCTGAATATTCACCTTGATAAACATACCAGTCACTTGCTGTTTTGCTTCAACTTTTGGCTTTTGATTAACTTGTATAAATTAATACATTCAAAGTAAGCATTCCATATTGATATCTTTACCAGGGTTGTGTGTTTCCAAAGTATGTAGAAAAACGTATTGTTGGTGAATTTACAAAATTATAAAGAAAGATGAGACTTTCTGATAACTTTACTGCAATGCAGCAACATTTTGGCTATAAATGCTTTGACCTGTTAATATTTATATGTTAATAAACCTGTTAATATTTATATGTTAATAAATAAGCATATAAAAATTGCACACTGTGCATTCCTTAAAAAAATTTACATAGCAGGACAATAAGAAGGAAACTAACTTTTTATTAGCCATAGTATATGTCTGGAAAAGACTTGTCGCATCCGAACAAGGTGGCTATTTTCAAAGGTACTGGTGCGGGGGAAGGGGAGAAAACAGGGGACTTCAGGCATGGGGAAGGGGGCAGAAATCATGCTGGTTTCCAGGCAGCTAACATTTGAAGAAGTGACATAGTCAGCAGAATAAACATTAATTTTCTGGACAAGAAGTATATTATAACATATAGACTCAGAAAATTAGCTCTAGCGGTTTAGCCTTGTGAAATGATTTTATGTAAGTCAAGGTGAAGTATCTCCATTTTTGAAAAAGCCAGTGAAGAAGACAATGGCAGACTCATTTCTTCTCAGTGAAAGGAAGTAATCACTCAGCCGATCTTTGCTAGGAAAATGGAGGAAGCACTAAGCTGTCTGAAATCAGAAAACACTGCAAGTCTGAGAAGAAATGCTGTTGATCCAAAAAAGTACAGCTACAGTTGTACAGGTTACTATTAAAGTGCATTCCTTCTTGTTACCTTGTCCTACATATTTCCGGGCTATTTTCACACTGACTGGTTGGTTGCGGAGGGAGATTTTTCCACTGTGTGGCTGCAGAAGAAATAGCTGTGTTAGAAAACATGTTGCAAAAGAATGAGAAGTTTTGGAATTGGGGAAAAAAAAAAGAAAGATTTTTTGCCTGTCTGCTGACCAAGGTAGCAAGAAAAATATTTTGATGGATTCTCATGATCACAATAATTGAAACAAAACAGTATTTTGAGACAGACATTATTAAATAATGCAAAATTAGCTGAAAATGAGAAGGAACTACAAAATTGCATTGTGCTTTTGTGTCTTAATTCTTGTCATGGTTTTATAAGAACCTTGTTCTTTATAACTTTAAAGGCATCCAGGCATGGAGACGAGTAATGGTTTCCTAAAAGATTAAAGATGAGATGCTATCCCATGGCAGCCACAAGCAACAGCTGAAAAACTGCACCCTTGTAATCTTTGATCATTTTTAATGGCGACAATTTAGCATCTTGTGAGGAAAATAATTAGCATGGAACTTTTGTACCCAGGTGCCCAGCATTTGAATTTCTCCTCTTTGGTGAAACAAATGTTACCTCTTCTTAAATGATTCCTTAAAAAAGAGTCTTAATTGGAATAAAGTACATTTATAATCCCTACTGAACCAGACAGAGAGTTGTGATTTGTCCCTCTGTTTCCCCCTCTGTTTCCCCCTCTGTCTCCCAATCTCTCTCTCCCTCTCTCTCTCTCTTCCCTTCCTGCTCAGGAAGATTTGATTCTTCTTGTCTTTCTTCTCTGGCATATTTTTTCTCCTGCTTATTTATCCCCTGTCTTTCCATGTCAAGCTAAGGAAAGAAAAAAAGAAAAGAAAAGAAAAAAAAGGGTGGGGAGAAAGAGAGAGATGAAGGAAGCATAGAAACAGAGAATCCGATTTCCTGAATTATTTCCAACCTTGAAAATACTGAAAAGACCCATAATTGTTTGTATGGCAGAATCCTCTAAGAATATTAAAGCTCCCCATGCAACCACATGTCCTGTCAAACTTAGGCTTCTAGTGAGTTGTCTGTAGTCTGAGAGGTTTCGGGAGTACAAATGTAGGCCTTTGGATACACCGGAAGACACTCCTGCTGTGTTGCTCATCATCTTGTTTCCTGTACTGATCAACAAGTCTGCCTCTGAATGAAGGGATTGTAAAACTGCTTCTTATATTCCTTCAGGCAGTCAGTTGGGTGAGATAAACACCTGGTGAAGGTGGTCTGAGCTACCTTACTTGGCCTGAGCTGTGAGTGCCCCACAACCCATCCCTTCCACCGACAAAACCATGGAGAGGTTCTGTTAGATGGATAGTAAAAACCAACTCAGGGACAGGTAATACCTTAAGTTATGGCAGATATTTGCTAAGCTGAGTGCTGATTCATCAGGAAATGTTAAACAATTTTTTAGATTAATAGTATTTCAACCTGTGCCGTGCTCACACCCAGAGGCTGCAGTGTGTAATTTATGCTAGCAAGTGCCACTCTTGACGTCTGCTTCAAGGTCCATTTTAAATTGTACAAAAATAATGAATACACCACAAGTTGAGACAACAGACAATAGTAGCATGCAGCCATTAATTTTTACCACATTGCCTTGCACAAATTTCTCTGTGTGTTCATGCTTATCAACTCTCCATCTGATTGTGGTTTTGCTTTTTTTAAATATATTTTTTTATTTTGCTGTTACTCTATTGATCCTGTTCTGATTATTAAACATTATAACTAGGATGTTGACACTTTCAATCAGTTTTTCCTTTGAATTCAGCCATGTTCATGTTTCTTTAAAACATGAACACCTCAATTTCATACCACTCCTATGTGTTAGATTTTTGTAACACCAGCCTACTTTAGGAGATTGGCCTACTGCTCCCGATCATAGAATCATAGGATGATTTGGATTGAGAGGGGCTTTAAAGGTCATCTTGTCCAATTCTCCTGAAATAGGAAGGGTCTTCTTCATCTAGATAAGTTTGCTTAGAGCCCCTTCCAGCCTGACCTTGAATGACCCTCGACTTTGAATTCCCTGACCCAGGGATGGGGTATCTCCCATGTTTTTTTGGGCAAGTTGTTCCACCAGTTCACAACCCTCACCATAAAAAATTTCTTCCATATGTCTGTACTGAATCTACCTTCTTTTAATTTAAATCCATTCCTCCTTGTCATACATATCACAATAGATCCCATTAAAAAGTCTGTATCCATCTTGCCTATTGGCCCCCTGGGAGTGCAGTGACTCATGAGTCAGGTCCAGTTTTTAAACCACCAGTACCTCAAGACATTTTTGGCAAGGCTGCTCTTGATCAGTTCATCCTCCAGCCTGTGTTGGTACCGGAGCTGCTCTGACTCAGGTGCAGCATCTTTCACCTGGACTCATTAAACCTCCTGAGGTTCACATGGGCCNTCCATTCCTCCTTGTCATACATATCACAATAGATCCCATTAAAAAGTCTGTATCCATCTTGCCTATTGGCCCCCTGGGAGTGCAGTGACTCATGAGTCAGGTCCAGTTTTTAAACCACCAGTACCTCAAGACATTTTTGGCAAGGCTGCTCTTGATCAGTTCATCCTCCAGCCTGTGTTGGTACCGGAGCTGCTCTGACTCAGGTGCAGCATCTTTCACCTGGACTCATTAAACCTCCTGAGGTTCACATGGGCCTCCTTCTTGAGCTTTTCCAGGTTCTTCTGCATGGGACCCTGTCCTTCAGGGGTGTCAACAGCACCACTCAGCTTGGGGTCATCTGCAAGCTTGCAGAAGGTGTATTCAACCCCTCTATGTCATTAATGAAGAAATTAAATAACACTGGTCCCAACCCCTGGTACAAACCCCTGATGGCACCACTTGTCACTGATATCCACCTAGAGATTGAGCTGCTTACCACTACCCTCTGGATGTGACCATCCAGCCAGTTTCTCATCCACTGAATAGTCCATCCACTGAAACCATCTCGCCCCAGTTTAGAGAAAAGGATGATGTGGGGGATCATGTCCAAGACTTTACAGAAGTCCAGATAAATGACATCTGTAGCCCTTCCCTTGTGCCATGCAGACACTGCATCATAGAACACCACTGGATTGGTCAGGGAGGACTTGCACTTGGTGAAGCCATCCTGGCTGTCCCAAATTATCTCCCTGTCCTCCTTAGCACAGCTTCTGTAAGGAGCTGTTTCATGATCTACCCAGGCACAGAGGTGAGGCTGACAAGTGAGTACTGGTTTCAAAAGATGGATACAATATTTCCATTTCCCCAGTCTCTGGGGGCTTAACCTGACTGCCATGATTTGTCAAGTATCATGGAAAGTGCTTGGCAACTACATCAGCCAATTCCCTCTGGATTCTGGGATGCAATGTTGTTTGTTACTGCTCAGCAGTGCCTTTCAGACTCAGTCAAGCAGTTTGTATAGAGTTATCCATGACCGTTTCATCTTTGCCTTAGAAATGTGACAGAGGCTTGCAGAATAAAAGAGTAAGAAGAAGGAGAAATACTTTTAAGACAGGCTTTTACTCCATGAAATATACCCCTCAACATAGTGTCTTTCACCAGACTGCTGGGGTACATGTTTTCTTTGCTAATGCTCTACCTTATTAGTAAGGACTTTCTGGACAGTCTGACAATACTAACAATTGTAACAATTTTTACAAGGTTTTCGAGGCACATTTACAAGCTTAATGCTGCCTTAATTACTAGTTAACCACATTCCCTCCTTTCTGAAGTGACAAGTGAAAAAAAGACAGTGCTCGAGGGGACCCATTTCTGACAATCACTGCCAGCATGAGTCAGTCTCCTAACACCAGATGGAGCTGCGGTTATGCAACCCCATGTGTCTATAGGTGAATGAAGGAGCAACCAGGACTCCTTTCCTCCAGGCCTCAAGTCAGGTGCCAACTTGTCGATGCACTTGGTAGTCCTCTGGAAAGGCTCTATCATGCTTTATCTAAGAGCCATTTGCTTGGCAGTATTTAAAAAGAAAGTTTTCCCTCTGACTTGTTTTAAATGGCACCATTAGAACTTGAAAAAAAATTAAAGCCAGGTCAGGGCTTATTTTGGGAGGAGGGGAGAACCACTTTTCTCTTCCACCCTTCCCTCCTTTAAGACAAGGAATTTAGAAAACTCTGGCTGTCATTCTCTATGCTTTTAGTGCAGAGTGGGTGTGGAAGTAAACACAGCTTTTCTGCACGGTAGAAAGGAAAGGCCTTGCGATCTGAAGTTGGTGACTGAAGTGACAAAGCATTATAATAGTGCTGCAGCTGTTATCTTGTCATGAGCAGAAAAAAATTCCTGTTATGAACTCAGTAGTTTGTGTTCAGATAGGAAAGCTAGCTCTGCTTCTGTATGTCTCCAGGAAGCAGGAAGGAGAGATTACCCTTCTAGTTAAGGAGACAACCTTCCCTTTTTATTGGCTCAAGGTCTTTGAGGTGGTACTTTGAAAGTACTTTTTGCAAACCAATTAAATTTGAGTTTGTAAATATTATTTTTAAAAACAACAGTTAACTACAAGGACATTTGGACCATAAAAAAAAGTAAAGAAAATAAAGGTAAATAACTGCTATCTGAAGTGATTTGAATGCCCCAGACCAAAATTCCAATTTACTTGTATGCCATCTCAGTTTAAGTAGATCATGATGCAGTTTAATTTTGTCAGATTGTCAGAAATCATGTTTTAATGAGTGTATTCCAAGGTGGAAGTGACTGAAGAAGTGGCAGCAAGTAGGCAATGTTTAATATCTGAAAAGACAGGTAACTGGCAGCTAGACCTGCTTCATCCTCTATGTGGTCACAGAGAGGTGAGATGGCTAACACCAGGGTGCCTCTGTCTTGGCATGTCCCTAAGCCTTCAGCATCAAGGAGATACATTACACATAATGATTCCTGTCTGGTTCCCTGAAAAACTCATTATCTGAGGAGCTGAAGCAATGGAAATGATTCATTAAAAAAAAGTTTTAACAGGTGGTTGTAGCCTATTAAAATGCTGTGGGACTTTCAGGTACTTGAATCTTACCACTAAAAGCCCCATCTCTGATAGTATCAAAGGATATCTCCCATTTCTTTGACCTGAATGACTGAATTTGATATGAATTCACAGATAACACTGATCCTACTTAGATTCTTGCTGTTCACTGAAACTTCCTGTTTACTGAAAGATTTCTCTTCGTTGTGGTGTTGAGGGCCATGAATCTTAATGTCAGTGCCTCGTAGACTGGAAGTCTTGCTGTAAATGGACTTGTTTGTTCTTTCTAGTTCTCTTTTGCCTAGATTTTTCCTCTTTGGCTGTCACTGTGTTACTCAGATCTGAAAGCATTCAAATTCAGGAACCTTAGACAGCAGTTGAAAGTGTTTTCTACTTTGCACTGACATTTCCTTCAGAGTTCAGCAGTTCAAATCTTGAAAAATGTTTGGGCGTCTCTTATCAGCTGCTGTGAGTTTCTACTTTCCATTCATGACATACATTAGTCTTGTGTTTTGTTGTGGTGTACGTGTCACTTCACTACTCCTCCTGACTGGTAGATTCAAGAAAGAGTTAAAAGAAGAGACGTTGAAAGGGCAGACTCTCACATTTTCTATAGGTATCTATGTAAAGTATGTGTAATTGTCATGTCTGAAAGATAGTATTATATTAGCTGGATGAATGGAAAGGAAATGTTGTTAAAAATACTTTCATGTTGTGTCTATGTGCCTTGCCTTATCAAGTAATTTTCAATACACTTGTTGAGCTATTGAACTACTTTGTGTGGGAACTCTTTGCTTATTTTATTCAAAACCCACTGAATTTTTGCTATAAAAATATTCACAAACAATCCATTCCCTGAATGAGTTTTAGATTTATCACTAGAATCTCCAGCGTTGTTCACTTTTTTGTCATGGCTAGTGGAGAAATCCACAACAAAATGTTCTTCCTTGAGTCATTCAACCTTGTATCTTGGCAGAATGGGATATAAAACCTTTACTATGGTGATGATTCAGCTCAGAATATGCACACTTGACAGAAAAGATGCCATGTATCATGTGAACTGAGTGTGCTTGTATGACCATGATGGATTATTTCCCATGTATTCACTTTAACTTCATGTAGCAGAAGCAAACGTGTGTAGTTTGTTGTCTTCTTTATTTGCACTTTTAAAATCTACCGAATGTGTAGCAATGGAATACAAGATTACAGATTTCAGTGTATGTATTTACTGGGAAGCTTTAACACACTCCAGAAATTATCTCCACAGGGGGTGTGTGCCTTTACATATAAACCTTCATTTCTGCTAGGTGGAAATTGGAATTTAGTCCAATCTTGAACTAGTCTATACTTCTCAGTTGTCTATTTTCAAGTTATCTTTTCCTTTTGGCCACCCACGAGGCTTCTCCGGTGATTTTTCTCTGGCAGCTCCCTGCTGCTCCAAGGCACTCCAGGCTGTTATGTAGCAGACAGATACTGTCAGAGTGTGGGTGTAGAGCAGCAAGTGTGCTAATCAGCTGTGTGGCCTTCATTATGTCAGAAGTGACCCTGTACACACTCTTCTACTTCCTAATCCAAAAAGAATATACAATACTTTCTTAAAGGGCAAGGATGAAGGGAACATCTGGAAACACCTTAATGAGCAATATACTTTGCTAAAATAGATTGCAACCAAAAAAACCCACCAAAAACCCTCACTAAAAAACCCCACAAATTTGTCTAAGTAGAGTGTCCTGTGATATTGCAGACTCTTCTTCCAGGGCTTTCCCTTGCACCAGGCAGCTAAAATGTACAGAAAGCAAATGTGGGTTATACTAACATATTGTGGTTTTTAAGTGTGAAAGAAGAATTGTTATCAGATAATCAGACAATTCTCTTACCACAGATGTAATGAATTTGGTGTGATCTGCGTTATATTGAGCATGTGTGGTTAAAACTTGGTTCTTATAAAGGTTTTCACTAGAGGATAGAAGTACATATGTGAATCCTCAAAGTCCAGGACAAAGCATCAGGAATGTACTGGTTGTGTTTCATAACTGAAGTGTCTGTGTTCCTTTTTGCTCCCCTTAAAGACATGGCTTTTTGATTCACCACGTCTGGGTACATAATTTTCTACGTATTTTCCTGCTGCGTAGAAACAGAAAGAGTGATTACAGAAATTCAGAGAAGTTCCTTGTCAGTGCAACCGCTCAGGAAAAGATGATGCAATATACTGTTGCATAAAAATGTATTACTTACTTTAATGTGACACAATTCAATAGTTACAAAATATAATTGCCAACACAGAACTACTTTCAGGCCACTTTGAAATGTGTTGATAGTTTTACATTTCTACTTTGCAGGTCTCAGTACTGAAAGCAAGTCTAGCAAATATTTTTGTTCGGTTTTTTTGTAACTATTTAATGAATAGCTAAGGAGTACTGCTCTTTCATCCTCTGTGTGCAAAAATACACCTTTCTTTTTCACTGATTTTGTATATGCAGCAATACTGCAGTCAACCTGAATCTTTAATGTCATGTTTTGCATGGATGCTGAGCAGGAATTTGGTCAGGATGAACATCTCTTAGGTATAGTTGGCATTCTGAGAACAAGAAAGCTAATCTTGTTTTGTGGTTTTTGGCAAAAGAGCTTCTGGAGAGACCTCAAAGAACCACAAAGATACGTAAATAAACAACCTGGATACTCTGGAAAAGCACTGGATATGCTTTTTGCCAAAGAAATCTGGAGTCTACCTGCCTGAAAAAGGGAGGCCTGCTTTCCTTCAGATGAAATAAATATGAATGGAGCTGCTGGCAGATCCATCCGCCCTCTGCCTGAAACTATGGAGTCTTCCCCTCACCAAAACGACTCTTTAAGAATTCTAGGTTTATCTGCAGCCAAATTTAGCAGCATGTATCATCAATGGGGACAGTGTGGTGAATGTTGCAGAAAGCTGCTAACAGCTGAACTGCTGCTGTTCCCCAAATGTCACACCACAGATAAATCAGAGCAGCCAAGCACATACATCATAAAAAACCAACCAACTAATGAACCAAACAAACAAACAAACCAACAAAAGAAAAAAGAAAAGAAAAGAAAAGAAAAGAAAAGAAAAGAAAAGAAAAGAAAAGAAAAGAAAAGAAAAGAAAAGAAAAGAAAAGAAAAGAAAAGAAAAGAAAAGAAAAGAAAAGAAAAGAAAAGAAAAGAAAAGAAAAGAAAAGAAAAGAAAAAAGGAACAACAACAACAAATCTCCACAAAATACCCCACACCTCTTTTTCAAAACACTTAGCAGTAGGACTACATAATGCAGGTTTCCAGGAGCAAAGCTTCAGTGGTAGGAACTGTTATTGATTGGTGCAGCACAGCCACAAAGACTGTGTGGAGGGTGGCAGATTGTACTGACTGAGGTACTTCATAGTAAATATTTATTTTTATCCTTAAAATGAAAGATAAATCCAATTTCACCACAAGCAGCACCCTCCAGAACAGTAATTTCTGTTGATTCAGACCAGGAAACTCCTCCCATACTTCTTGCAAGATTTTTTTGTAATAAAGATTAAAGATGATTCCTCCTACTTAGCTATGTCTCTTGCAACACTGGAGCAACAGCATTTGCTTGTGGTATAAGTGATTCCCCAGATTTAGCCTTGAATAGATTTTTGGACTGTGAATGCAAGATTCCTCTTAGCCTATCCATCCAGGGCACTACAATATATCTGGAATGCTTTGTACACTCTGATCTATATGTAATTTATTTATCTATTCTTTTGCTGTTTCAGTCCTAAGTGTTTCAAAGCATAAACCCACGAAGTTCCTGCTGAGAAAATAATGGTGAAATGAAAGGCCAAACCTTTTAGTACAGTGGCAGGTAAACAGGGAGTTTTGGCTGCCACCTTCAAAATTGTGGTTGACGTTATTTATGCTCTTAGATACTCTGCTTCTTCTGCACTTGCACTCTTTTCTGAGACAGAAAGAAAGACTAGAAGATGTTTGAGGTATATTAGTTATAACTGCTCCCTCTTGTGCTTACACTGCTCTGCTCTCTTGTGCTGCATGGCCAGACAGATTAGACTCTTGGATTGTGTGCTGAAATGGAAGAGACGCGCTAACTAGCTGGGTCAGAGCTTGGTCTCAGTGATTAAATGTCAGATGATGTGAATCACCATCCAAAGAACAGCATATACAGGGCGTTCAGCCTCCCAAAGGACAGCTGACTCACTTCTATGTCCTGCTCATCAGAGGGCTGGAATGAGAGCCAAGGCTGTTTGAACAGTCTGTGAGTTACGGATAATGCTTGGACTGTAACAAGGAGGCTCTAACTAAGCGTGCAAACCCAGCCTGCTCTGCTCAGCTGGCAGCCTGCTTGGCAGGCCTTTGCTGTGAGTATTGCAGTGAGCTGTTTGGAAAAAAAAAAAGGAATGCTGCATGGAATGAAGGGTTAAGTGCTGGTTGCATGTGAACTAGAAAATGTCTTCAGGTGTAGGCAGCAGAGTGGGAAGTGAGTAAACACAAGCAGTGGAATATGCAATGTTCAGAAATTATGAAATTGTACCAGATCATTATCTCAGCATAACTCAATTGCATCTTCACTCAATTAACATACTTAGCTGCCTTTTCACCAAAAGGTGGATCATTTGGAGCTTATATAAAGGAAAAATGTGGACTTTAATTTCTATCTACACTTGTGGAGTCTCAAAGAACGTATACAATATATGTGTGATTAGAATGCAAGGGTTAAAGACTGTTGCTAAAATCACTGTATGAGCACAGGACCAGTCTGAACCTCGAAAATAACTCTTACCAGGAGCATGAAGACTTCTCCTTACCTCTGAAGACTGTGCAACAAGGATGCCCGGCCTTAGCTGAGCAGTAGGGATGCAGTCACGTGGGAGTGACGTGTGGTTGTTGGCTTTTTTGAGGGGGGGGTTGTCCCCCATCTGCTTGTCCACCTCCTTTAAAGACAGATTAAAGGACTGGGATGGGGTAATACTGGTTGTGTGTATAGACTGGAGAAGGAGAGGCTGGAGAGGAAAACTGTGTCCCACTCTGCTCTGCACTGGGGTGGCCTCACCTCGAATGCTGGGGGCAGTGTTGGGCACTACAATATAAGAAAGGCATTAAGGTGTTAGAAAGCATCCAAAGGAAGGCAGCAAAGACGGTGAAGGGTCTGGAGGGGAAGCTTTAGGAGGAGCTGAGGTCACTTATTTAGCTTGGAGGAGACTGAGGGGAGACCTCATTGCTGTCTTCATCCTCCCGAGGGGAAGCAGAGGGGCAGACACTGATCTCTTCACTCTGGTGACCAGTTACATGACCCAAGGGAATGGCTGAAGATGTGTCAGGAGTTGGACCAGGGATGATCTTGATGGGTCCCTTCCAACTCAGCATATTCTATGGTACTGTGACTCTCTGATATCTCTTTCACTTGTAGATGCTAAAAACATTTAATTTGGAGTGCGTGATGTATTTTTTTATAGTTATGTCATGAATCAGGGAAAGACAGGATAAACTTCAATATATTGTCCTTTATTCTTTTGGTAGTCTTGGAAGCAGACCTTTGCTTGCTATAACTGAGTGCTTGGACTATTTTCTTGAGAGGCTGTGCAATTTTGTGTGACTGGAAGGTGAAAATAAAACTCTTATGCGTTAAGGTTGAACACTGTTCATTTCTCTGTCTGAATTTGTTGGGCTGTACTTAATGTGTATGGAACTGCACTGCACTGAGCACTTATCTGCCCAGGATCTCACTAACTCAGAGCATTATGCTGCAGTCACTGGGTTGGAAGAGAATTTGTTAGCTTCTGCTGCTGTCCCACAGCACAGGTAGATGTACCTATATTTCCACTTGAAAGAGAGGTTTTCCAGGAGCCCTCCAAAGAAGGTGGCCACGGTGTTTTCACGTAGCATCTTCCACTACACTGCCTTCTGTGCTGTTAAAAGTTGCCCTAATATCAGCTCTTTATCTTTCTAACTGAAATAGTTGGATTCAGTTCAGTTTGCCGTAACTGGTCACAGTCTTGCGAAGGTGTTCAGCTATTTATATTCCATTTATTTTAAACAATATTTATGTTGAATATTGAGGGAATAGACTTGAAGATACTAGTGGGTTATTCACTGTTGTGACTGACGATTTCTTTGCCAGTCTGAATTATGCAAAGCTACTAAAGGCTTTTTTGCTTATATCTATCAAATTTCAATGCATATATATTTCTAATTCATAGATCAGTCTTGGGAGTTTGGCTGTTTGTAATGGGAATTTATGGTCCAGAGAAGCCATGAGAAAAAAAATGTGAACAAAAGGTACTCTTGCTGTTCCTGCTGTAAAGAGATAAATGCCCCAGATATTGTAGGTTATTTAGATGATCACGGTAATGTCAGTGCACTCGTTGTGGAAATTAATTTCCTTTTTCCCATTCTCTTCCTAATACCATATTTGTGAATCAATTCACTAAATCCAGTGAAAATTAACTTGCATTTCAATATACTGAATTTACTGAGGAGCCACAGTTATGCACACAAAATGGTATTTTGCCAGTGGTTGTCTTCAAGAACTGTGAAAAGTCCTCAGATCTTATTTGATTGATTAATTAATTAATTAGTTTATTTATTTTAAATTGAGTTAAATGGACTTGCAATTTGACAATGCCAGATATTTAGGATTTGATTTACTACCAAAAACTGTTAAGGTCTTTGAATTATTGGTAATTATTTGATAGAATTATTAACCAAAACTTTTGAGGTTTTTGATCTGCAAGTTTGTAAGGTAAACTGTTGTAAAAGAATTAACATGCTAGCAATAGAGGAAAAATTTGTCTCAGTTATTCACTAATAAGTCCCTACATAATTTTTGCATTTTGTGGTTTTCTGTTTTTTTTTTCTTTATTTTTGGTCTTTTTTTCTTTGTTTGTTCATATGTTGTTTCATTTTGGTTTTTGTTTCTTTGTTTGCTTGTTGGTAAATCATGCACTTTCCATGAAAGTAGGCTCATGTCCTCCAATATATCATACTACAGTTGTCCTACATCTTCTTTCCTTCTTGCACTCGTGGTATTTTAAGCATAAGTAGGTAGGTACTTTTGCCTTTGAGGCAGGTACTAAGCACAAAATTAATGTACAAATTTAGTAATACTAAGTTGATGGCATTTACAGCTTTGCATGTTACAACACACGGGAACATTACTTTTGATGTATGTTTTCCAGTTTTGTTTCCAGTCTTACCTGTCTTAAAGGTATATGTCTCTGCTGCTGTTCATGCTAATCCTTCATAGATGACATCTGCAGAAGGGACATCATTGGGACCTCTGCATTTTATTATATTTGAAATACTGAAGCGACTCATTAAGAGCAAATATTGTATTGCTTTTACTAGACTGTGTAAACAAGAACATTTAAAACCATCTTTCATTTTTAGCCTGTCAGCAGATAAAATGTTAGATCATTAAATCAGTGCTATCATGTGTATAGCATATAATATTAACATTTAGAAGAAAATTTTTTATTTAACTCAAGTAAAACAGAAAACAAAGTAAATCCAAAACAGGTTTTCTAGATAAATCTCCAATTTATATTACATTTTATTAAATATTTGCTGCTTCCCTGTGGTTATTGCATGGAAACAATTTAATCTTTCTTCAAGTACAACAGACATGGAAAAGGAAAGTAACTCCAAAAAGCATAAATAGTTCAATTTCCCCAAGCATGGTCTACAAAGTTTTTATACAAGTGCTACTTTGAAAACATTGGAGTTTTTCATAATGTAGTTCAAGTAAATTGTCCTGTACATTCTGTTTTTTAGTAAGGCATAGATCATGATTTAAAAGAAAATGTTCCTCTTAGATGTATTCTTGATCCATTTGTCAAATGGAAAAAGTGGAGCAGCATTTCTGAGCACTAATTTCATTGCCAGACCTGTTTTTGTGTTTGATGCACAGAAAAGCTCAAGCAATAAATAGCTTGATAAATGATCTTTGATATTCTGTGAATACTGAGTTATACTAAAAAAGCCTGGATCTCGTGCATCTGGACATTTGGTTCAAAAGTCTGAAAATACCCTATGCCCATTTTTTAGAATTAACTACTTCTCCAGGATACAAGTTTCTTTATCAATGGAATCCCACAGACACCTACAGACTGAGCTGGGCAATTCCTGGAACTTCAAAAAGTACTTATTCCTGAAAAACCCATGGAAACCAATGAAATACAGATGCCTTGAAGTTTTCAAAGCTCTCACTAGGTAATTTTTGCAACTAGCCATTCACTGAGTATCACTTAACATCTTTGATGTTAAAGTTCTGTCTTTTATTCCTACCTGTGCTAACAAGACTCATGGTCTGATGAAGTCTTTAGTTAATAATGGACAGATAAATTGGAAATACAAGATAACATTTTTTTTGAAGGGAAACCTATTTAAGAGATGTAATAACATTAGATAGTGTTAAGTTTGTGGTATAAAAAAGCCATCAGAGAATCTCTTTGTCTTTTGTAAATGTTTATTACACAACTGTTTAAAAATACTTTCTAAAATGTCTGTGTTCTTTAAGGTCACTGCAGTCACTTCCAAGTGTGGTGTCATGATTCACAGCCTCTTGAACATAGCATCTTAAATAATGGCATGTAAAAAAAGTCTTTGTTTATATAAATGGAGGCAGGTTATAAAATACAGTTCTTATTTCTGGACCAGTGAGTACCTGGAATGTGGTTGGATTTTAAAATTTTCAGAAGGTATAACTTTTCAGCTTTATTTTTACTAGAAAACTAACTGCATACTCACCAAAGGGAATCCTCATTCTGACCCTCATTTTATGGGGCAGAGAATATGTAGACTATAGAGCAAAATTTTGATGCATTCAATTTTATTGGAAGCCCATCACAATCCTTGTCTAACAATATTCAGTTTTAAGGGACCAGTGCTACTAAGGGGAGGTTGGTTAGACCTTGTTATTAAACAAAACTCAAGTTTTCTGTCTGTAAGCATAATCAACTGGGTAGTCAAAAAACATATCTCCTTTTAAATATGTCTGATTCTGAAGCCCAGGTTAGGCATCCAGTCATCCTACACAGCTGGAGAAGGTTAAGATGATAATCTCATCCACAGTTACTTGGTGCTGGCAGTAGCAATAAAGTGAGTTGAGGACTAGATCCCAACTCAGCCAGCTTTTTCCTAGGCAGAAATTTACTGTCCTGTCAGCTGCATTAGGAAACCAGGCTGCAAACCATTGTACTGCAATGATCTGGAATAAAGCAGCCCTCTACAAAACACACATGGGGGGAGAAAGGAATCTTTAGTCATTTCAGTGATCTGGTTTGAAATGCAGTCTTGATGGTTGTGTTGTGTTGGTATAACTGTGATGAGACAAACCCCAGTGACACACAGCTGGAGAAGCAGGGACAGGAGAGCTTTAAAGCTCCTTTGCTATGAGAACCAAAGAGTCTGCCACCTCCACCCTCACATACTTTGTACGGTTCCCTGGAAGAGTTAAGTGACTCTATCAGTACCTTACATCGCAGTTATATGCCTCAGATGGACATGTGAAACATAATGGTGTGGACACCCTCTGTACTCTTCTTAAATTACAAGTAATAACTATATATATTAACATAGGAAATGAGAAATTTGTAATGTAAAACTTATTGTCCCTTAATTCCTAGCCCTTGGGAGGAATACTATAGAACACCTTAAAAATGAAATAGTTTGTTACATGGAAATAATGGTGATGTGTGTTTTTGCTTTTCTTCAGGTTAAAACATTATAAAGGCTTTTTTTTTTCATACCTGATTTGGTGTAATTGTTATATGGTAAAATAAAAGGTTTTGAAAAAGTCAGATATTTTGAAAGCCTAAAATGAGTGGTTACAGATACTATCAACAGAAAATAAGTTAGGTTAGATCTGCTAATAAAAGGGAATAATTTTGTCAACAAAAAGCCTTCTCTTTCATCAGCTATTCCAATGATTATCTCAGCCTAACTCTGCCCATATTTTCAAGTCACCCTGGGAATAAGACATTCTTAGGCATGATTATGCTAAACCTGTTCTGCTCACAGATTCTTGTCGTTGCAAAAAAGAATGAATGAAGAATTAAATAGAAGCCTTCTGTAATCATAGCACTAATTTTTGTGAAAAGCTAATGTTATCACCTGTCTTCATATTTAAATGTTCCCCATTTTTTAAAAAGGGACAAAAAGGTTTTGGCATTAATAAGCAATGTTCTTACAAACTTTGAATGAACTTAAATTGTTCAGATTCTGTAAAAAATGACATGAAACTAGAAATAAACCTTCAATAACAGATAAGTCCTGTTGTTCTTTTCAGGTGTCATTCTAACACACTGTGGTAGAAATCTCTTCTCTTGCTAGCACAAACAGATTTAGATTTCTGTCTTCCCCTGTAATTGTTTATTAAGGCATTTCTTTTATTGACTTCAGAAATGTAATAGGGAATAAAAGGAATTGGGAAGATGGTGCTATTTTTTTCCAATCCCACCTTTTTTCCTTTGAACTGTGAACTGGTTCTGATAGCTTAACAGGTATATTTGCATTTGGCTTTATTCACTGCTGGTTTACTATGCTATTTGGGAAGGCAATGAAAAGAATTACAAATTCAATTACAACTCAAATTATTTTCACTTCTGGCTGAACTTGGTTTTAACTTTTGTTCATGAGTAGCAGTTGGAGTTGCTTTGTCTAGACTTATTTACATTTTGTCTGAGTTTTAAACCTTCTTTACAGATGATAATATACCAAAAGATTATATAACCATTTCAGTAATGGAGAGAAAAGCACTTTTTATAATTTTTTTAAATATGGAAGACTCAGCCATAAGGAAAAAATACGTTGCCGATAGAATAGAAATTAAAATTTGATAATACTTTGACGTGAAACAAATTACACCAGAGGAATCAGAGGAGCCAGATGGTAAAACTGGTATTTCCCATAACTGTCAGCATTAGAAATCTTACCATTAGTACCAGCTGTATATCTACAGGCCGTACTTATTTCATAATCAGTTGAATTGCAAATGTAAAAGTAGTTGAGGTAGTTAAATTTCCTTCTAAGATTAAAATTTCATTTGCATTATTCTTTCTGACATTTTAGTGTTATAACTGCCATAGATACGAAATAGCAACCTTTGAGCTACATACAGAGAAATTTTCCTCTCTTTTCTTCATGGCATTCTGGTCGGCACCTGAAAATTGAGGTTTTAATATTCAATTTATAGTTCTACAGAAGTTTCTTTTATTGGAAGAACATAATGAAATCTTTGATTATCTTGTTTATGCTGACAACCAGTTTGTATTTGATCCCTTTTGGTAAAGAATTGCTTTGTACTTCAGTAAAAAGAAATTAATACAAAGCACAATTTTTTAGAAGATAAGTTGTATTTTATTAGAAGATAAATTGTATTTTATTTTCCTAGGATTCATGACTCAGAATGAATACTGAACGTGTTTGTAGGTGAAGAAATTCTAGTTGTATTCTGACAATGTTTCCATTTCAATTATCTGTACTTTTGTTTCCATGTGAAGACAAAATAATTTGATTATAGACAGTTGAGTCAGAAATAATTCAAGGAACTTTTGACCTCGGTTGTAGTTTTTGCCCATTTATTCAACAGGTGAAATAAAAGGATGTAAGGAGGTGGAGAGGGGAAATAGGAAATACACTTATTAATTAATTAATTTATTTATTTATTTAACCCCTTGTATGTGTAAACCCCTGTAATGTATGTCCTGTGTGCTTAATTATGTTGTTCTATCATATGACATATCATACAACATATTGTGCAACTTCTGAAACTGTCTAGTTTAGTCATCCCAAACAAATGAGAAGCCATAAGATCTAACGTAATTTTTGAAAACTAGTACAGCTGATGATAATAGTTCCATTAATGTCATTTAACAGAGAAATATATAACTAATTATTGTAAAATATGCTGTATTGTTATACTATAGTGAAGGACCAGTAGTTCTGAAAAGGAAAACTAAAGCAGCTTACATCAAAACAGCTTAACTGAGACCATTTACAAACTTACCAAGATAGCAAATTTATGTTTGTGCTAGACATTCATAAATTGAAGTGCAGAGAAAAATCTGCCTTTCTGTTGCACTCCCTCTAAAGCAGCAAAATGCCAGGGACCTAATTCAGTTTTCTAAATTCAGCTGTGAAAAAGCAAGCTTCCTTCTAATTTTACAGTTGTAGTAGTTGCTAAGCCATCCTAAATTCATTGGCAAGGTCTGATTCAGCTCTGTTGTTTTAATAAGATGCTGTTTGTTGGACATATAAGAAAAATCAGCACTAACATGATAAGCATTTTGTAACTTCCTCACTCATTAATCTGCTAAAGCAGCATAATTGCATTAGAAAGGTACAATTAAGAAGAGTACTTAATTTCACTGTGTTCCTTCCTATCTCAGCTAACTCATAGATGAGTTATTTGTTTGCATAGATGTTATTTGTTTGCATGACCTGAGTCAGACCTCACTCAATATCTAGATAATGGACTGAAAGGTCAAGGTATACTTTAGTGAAGGAAGTGAACCTGGGGCCATAAGGAAAGTGCTGATACCTCACTGACCTGCTTGGCTGGACTGTTCCGGATAGAATGGTTCGAGATATCTCTCTAATATGTTCTTAAAGTTGCATCTTTTCTTCCAGTACTGTCTTCTGTTGTCCTAGAATTTTACCTGATGCAAGCCATAGCCTTCTGTCTCACCAAGAGAAACTCTTCAGCTGTTAGGTGGTAGCTGGTTCCTCTAATTCCACTGTTTTGCACATAAGAACATGTGAAGTGAAGTTACTCTCCTTGGCAGTATGTATAGCTTTCCAGAGGAATGCTTTAGTTCACTCCTGTTGGTCTTCTAATACAAAGTTAGAGTTTTGATCAGAGCTCTTAGTGAGTGGACTTCAAAACAGTCATTGATAACTAACAAACCTTACTGCCTTTTTAAGCACATTTATTGAATTAATGAGTCTACAGAATATAAGGTTATTTATTGTGAAAGTTGATCTGGATTTATTTGCATTTATTGATAAACAGCTGCAGTTATACAATGATTAGAAGCTTGTAGCTAAAGGCATGTACATTATATATTTGCAATAGCATTGTGTATAAAGGCTTTAAGGCTAGAAGGGACCATTAAGGACATACAGGCCCACCCTCATAACACTCTAGTAGTCCACAGTAAATCTTGCACTGGACCAAGTCATCCAGCCTGAAATAAAAACTTCAACTAAGATTAAGCAAATGTGTTTGTTAATAAATATCCCAATGGTTACTTAACTTTCTTGTATTTATTACATGTAGGTTGAGCTTATCTAATATCAGTTGGATACTTCTAGTGGTTAGATTCCTCAACACATTTCTAAACATGAATTCAACATCCTGATGTTATTCAAGTGTGATGAGCAGATGGCATTAAGGTTAAAATACAAGTAAGGAACAAAGGAAGAAATTAGCAGTCAGCTCAGGCACACTTCATCGCATCAGTGCTTTGTGCTTAAGTGGTCTGCCTAAATTTAAATACATTTTTCTGCCTAAAAAGGGTGGTGACTTGCTGATGAGCACCTATTTAGATTCAGGGAGTCACTTCTTTCCAATTCTCCCTAATGTGAGAAGATTGCTTCAAGTACCACTTAGGTCTCCCAACAGACACTATTGCAATTTGGTTTGGAATACTGAGAGTACAGTTAAATGATATAGTCTATGCATAGCTGACCTGAATAAACCTTCTTTTCACCCCTTCTGGGGTTGAAATTTATACTCAAGATAGTGGATGCTTTCAGCTAGTGCTCTTGGAAAAAATTGATTAGGCAGGTCTGTGCAAACTCTTATACAAGACAGTAGTGAAATGCCTCTGAACAATCTGTAGTCTTCCTGCTGGTGCAGTCTGAGGCTGTCTTGAATGTAAAGTACAAATTGTGCTAAACCGTGTCGTGGTTTTTTCATATGCACAAATATTAATTGATGTTTCTGTTAAGTGATCTCATTTACCTTCCCGCATGTCTGGTGACTTTGGCATTGCACACTCTGAAGAATCTCCTCTATTATCAATTAGAATACAGTTTACCGACTCACACTGAAGCATGATGCATTTGCCAGCTTGTGCAGCACACCAAAGATAAAGAAGATATTTACTATTGTTCTTCACCTCTCATCCCCAAGTGCAAGCTCCAGAAACTGTAAAAATGTTTTCTTTAGGCAAAACAGAAGAAATTTTTTACAGTGAGGATGGTGAAACCCTGTAACATGTTATCCAAAGAGGTGGTGAATGCCCCATCCCTGGGCTCCTTAATGATCAGGTTGGACTGGGCTCTGAGCAACCTGATCTAATTGAAGATGTCTCTGCACATGGCAGGGGGATTGAGCTCTTCCAACACAGACCAGTCTATGATTCTATGAAAGCTGTTCCTAGATATGTCTTAAAAAATGATGAAAAGTTTTAAATGACACATACTGATTTAGAAACCGGAGATTGAGCTTAATTTCCTTTATTGTTTCACATGTATGGTTTATTTTTTTAAATTTTCTTTTTACTTTCATTAGAGCTGGTGATATTTTTGCAATATATAAATGCACTTTAATAGAAAAACAGTGAGGCATTCAGGTATTCCCAAGCCATGAACAAACGTTAAATAGTTCATATAGCATTTTTCTTTTGAAATCAAGCTGCCTGCACAGTGTGGGTAATCATGGATGAAGATATTTCAAACAGAAAAGCTTGTTACTTTAATTTTAACTTCTCTTTTAGAATTGTTATAAAATATGGCCTGTGAACAGTGCTCTAAATTCCAAGTGTTGCCTCTTAGTTAAATTATTAACAGGAAGGCTGTACACCTTCCTGTTTTGCCTGTTGCTGTTTTAGGTCTTCTTTTCAATTCTCTCAGGTAGTATTTTCTATTGGGGAAAATTTTACTCAAGTACTAAAAGCCTTAGAAGTAAAACTGTTACACAAAAAATGAATGCCTTTTTATGTCTTCATAGGTTATTTGATTAATCCCTTTTTTGGGATGCCATGGTGTCCATGGATCTTGGTTTAAAATGAGACATTTCTGTAAATAAGGGGAAGACAAGTGAAATGGCAGAAACTTGCTTGATTTTTCTTGCTTGCGGTGCTCTCTCATTTCCCACAGTTACCAGCTTTTTTTTATTTCCACCCTGAGTTTCCCTGAAAAGGCATGGATTCACTGTGTTAGTATGTGGAGCATTTGATCATTCCATATACCTAAAATCCAACATGGTACATGGATTCCTGTTTTGCTTGTGAGTACTCGTTGCTCTGAGCTAAGACTACCATTAATTTTGTGATATCAAACAACACAGTCGTCTTTTTAATGAAGGAATTACATGCAGAATAACCATATTCTCAATGCTAATGCTTACAATAAAAGCCTGGAAGCAGATTTGATATTGAAGTGGGTGAAAGGCCAAAGGATTTCCTCAAATTCTTTTTTTAAAAACTAATAAAACTGTAGCTGTGTATGCTTCCTGTCTATAGGTGGTTCTGTAGAAAGAAGAGCAGCTAATGCTAACCACATTCCGTCTGTAAGCTTATTTGTAAACTAAATATACTAAGGTATATACACTGATATTACTGTTGATTTTTTTATAGTTTTTGTTTTTAATGCAGAATCTGTCAAATATTATTTCTTTCTCAGACCTTAATGGTAATAATACAAGTGGTGTCTTTCTAGTCTTGAGAATTCATGGTAATGCACAGTGGAGTTTTATTAATAATTAACCTACTTATTTATCTTTTTTGGGGGACTCTCTATGATTTCAGGAAGAATTTCTAATTTATTTGAATAACGTGAGAGTTTATTTTATCTGTGCAACGAACATTCTCATTTAGTTACCATTTTAATATCTTTGAGGAAAGGAAGAAAATAGGCACAACATTTCATAACTTTGAGATATAGATTGTATATAGAACAACTCCACTATATTAAATAGTTTTTTAACTCTTAGGTGGTATCTAAGTGATTTGGCTATGTCTGGTTAGCTGCATGTGCATTATTTTAGTGTTGTGTGGCAAGTGGTAATCTTATCATTTTAGAAACAGTATGAATCTGAAAAATGTTGCAGGTCTTTATTTGTCAACCTTTCAGGGGAGATACTTAAATTGAAGACAGAGAATGAACACCTACACACCTGCTATTACATGTTTATTTCCAAAAATACTTTAAAAAATCTGTCAATGCCTTAAGAATTCATATTCTGTTTAAGTTGAAGCTGTTCTTTACTTGATGCTTTGTCAATACACTGATTCTTAGTTTCCTCAGCTGAAAACTCACTTGCCTCTTAGAAAATTTTATAGTTGGCATTAAATATTCCTTGAAGCAGAGGAATGAAAATGAATGCAAACATTAAATTCTTTAATGGATGCAACAGCAGTCCGTGCAGTGGTCTGAGGCTTTAAAAATAACCTGTGACTAACCATTTTGTGACCACATCGTTGTTCTCTGAGATTCCCAGTGAGACTGTTCGTGAGATACCTTAATATCTTGTTGGTTTACAAAGTGGGACAATTTGTGATCTATTTCTATGTGTACACTTGTTTGTCCTGTTCTTTACTGCTGAAAGTGGCTCTAAAAATATCAGGAGGGGCTGTGAGAAGCAGAGCAGTGAACCACTCATTGTGGGCCTGCACAGAAAGATCAGAACAAGGAAGGGTGAAGGACAGTAGCTGCTGTGATCCTTCCTTTATCTCTTTATCTTCTGCCAAATATATTGCATTTTGGGGCAGAAAGGACATAAACAGAAACATAGCAGGTTTGTAATGATAAATATAGTGTATTTCACTGTTACTTTTTAAATAGCCCTTTTGTTTTAAACTGCTCTACAATTACATGTCAAGTCAAGAGTTCTTCATTTTCACACAAATAGAGTTAACCCCTTTTTTTTCTTTAAAAAATCAGTTTCTTGCCTTTTTTCCCCCTGTGTATTGTGACAGCATATTGAAGAAAAGTTATAAAAATATAATAATTATAAGTTAATAAGTTGAGCCGGACATTTTCCAAAAGTGATATAATCCTGAAACTGAGTGTCGGCCTTCAAAAAAAAATAGAAGGATGTATGAAGGATATAAAGGCTTGCTGCTTAAAACCTTCCAATAAATGGCACTTATCCTGCTGGTAATGACTCAGTCAGTTTTTTGTTTCCTTGTTTGTTTGCTTGGTTTTGTTTGTTTGTTTGTTTTTCCTTGTGAGATCATGTTTTTGTATGGTTTGAGTCTTTCAGTTTGAGCCTGTCAAATTAAATTACAGAATTGCTGAAATACATTTTTCCTATGGTCCTCCTATAGATCATTTGCAATCCTGGCTTTTGTGTGTTTTTATTGGAAACCATATTAATGAAAGGAGAAGAAGCAACACTCACAGCAAGGAGAATGACTGCTCCTTCGTTTGGGTCACAGACTCTGAGGCTTTATTTTACTGGTCTGTGATGGAAACTGCAACCAAAGGCCGCCTGCTCTGGAGTGCTGATGTGAGGAAGTCCCTGTCACTTTCTCCTCATTCTAACTTGACCCATGAAGCCTGTGCTATTTCTTTCCACTTTGAGCTTCTATGTCTTTCCAGATGCATGTACAGATGAGTGATCTCACTGTCAAACCCAGTTTAGTGTTTCTGCTGGTAGAACAAATATTGCTGCATACTTAGTTTGTTGCACAAACATGTTTTACTACTTACAGTTATCAATCAGACAATACAAACTTGCTATGCAGATATGTAATGGGGCAAAACAGGAGATAAGAATAGAAGACTAAGGTTTTTGTGCTTAGACAAAAGTCCATGACACCCATTTCTGAACTTCATGCATTTTTAAGGAGTTGCTGACTTGTGTAGGGAATCTAAATGCATTTCAAGTAGTGTCTTCAATCCTGTCCAAATACAAAGTTACAAAAGGATATGGAGCTTTCATTGCATTAATACAAGTATTGCTTTTAGATGACAGAAGTGTGAAACTGAGGTCCTGTTCACTTTTCATCATTCAAAATGCCACCATGTTTGGACCAATGTCTGAAACAAGTATTTATAACAAATACTTCATCATTTAGGGTTCTGTCTTATCATAAAGATTTCTTTTACTTAAACTGAATATGTTATATAACCTGTTATGTAGTCTGGTTCACAGAAGCAAGGAGACCTAAGTTCTTGGGTTAGGTGCCTTGCATTTATCTCTACTCCAAAGTGGAAAATACTTGCTTTCCAGGCCTCAGGTAATACATGGCTGCTTTGTGTGGAAGTACTTGAAGAATGATCTAGATGCAGACCGTATTATATTCTTCTAAGATTGGATTTGTAACAAGGCCAATCTTCCTACTCAATTTATCTTTCAATTTGTGAGTGAGTTAGTGGAGTGCTGTTTTGAATTACAGAGACTTAAGCTCAAGGATAATGAAAAATTAGAAAATACTTGGGCAAAATGACCTGACATGACAAGACTCAAGGAGTTCAATCAAATGGGTTAGTGAGAACTAACAGCTGGACAGCATTAAATGTCCAAACACTGAAGCAAAACAAATTTGGATGATTGAGGAACATAAGTTTTTTATAGAATTTGAGTGCTGTCAATAACTAATTTAGCTGTTAAGATTGTCATGGAGCTTCAATGTGGCAACATTTTAATCAAACTTTGATATTTTGAAAGTGAATCTTGTCATTCAAATGAAAATTAAATCTAGGCAGTCATTTGGATAATGCAGGTAATTGAGTTTGATCAAAATGAATTTTAAATTTTGTAGTGATGTAAGTAATTTTAAATTAGAAATACAGAAAGGGAGAATATATTGGGGTGCTGTTAGAAAATTTCAAGTGTATAAAATTTTTATAGTCTTCAAAGACTTTCCAATTAATTGTATAAGGCTGAAACGGAATAAATTCTGAAATTCTTTTATACATTGCATTAAATAGTCTTTTAATAAAAGAACCTCTAAGGCTTGCAAGGATTTCTATTGCATACAACTTTAATATTGTGCAGTATTTTCTCTCTTAGAGCTAAAGAAAAAGCAGTTTGCTTCAGAAGTTCTTGTTTGCTTGCTGACATTTAGTAAGGCTGTGAGAAGTTCAGTTGAAAACATGTTGAGCCATACATGACACCCCTATTAGATTTTTCTTCTGTGGAACATGAGTGGTCATGTCTTATATGAACACTTAGATACGGCGATTTTTTAAATAAAAATGAGATTTTGGCATTTATTATCCAAACCTAGTATTTCTCATAGTGCTTTATACTTAAATTTATCAGCAAAACACGTAGAGCAGAATGAAGATTTTCTGTGACTGCTACCTAAGAAAGATTATCTTTTGCACTTCTTCAGTCACAGTGCATTGTGTGGCTTGGGTTTTTTCTTTTCTGTTGTCTTAGTTGGTTCAAAAGGTGCTCAACATTTTATAGACCTGCACTACAATGTTGGTCTTCTAACACATTAGTATTACGTTTTAATTTGTATCATCTTTCAGGTGTGTTTTGCCTGTTTCTGTCAGCATAATAGTTTCATTTTCACTTGTTAACTCAGTATTGTTATCTTGTATTTTCTGGCTTTGATCTGTCTGTTCTTACAGTTATAAAGAAATGTTTAAAAGCATGAGTATTAATTCCTGGGTTGTTGGCTTATTTTTGTCATGGTCACTTGAAATGTACCAAGCTGAGAGATAGGCTTTCCTTTTTTTTTTGTCAGAATGCAGACTTCGTTAGACATCTGATTAACACTTTGACAGTAAGTGTGTGTGTCTCTTGCCATTCTCAATGTGGCACTTTGCTGATTTTATCTCTTTATTTCAAGAATGAGAAAATTCTTGCAAAGGAAGAAGATCAAAGACAGAAGCAGTCTCATGAGGAATATTGAAAGTTTCTTCAAAGACAAATATCAAATCCTCAGTGCATTCTCCTCTTCACTCTTCATTGAGCAAGAAGACCTCTCTTTCTAGGGAGAAAAAGACATGATGTATTCCAAAAGCCTTTCAGCTGGACAAATGTAATGACTTGACATTGCCAGTACTTTCTACCTCTCTTACTACCTCTACTGTATTACTCAGACTGTGTCTTACCAATAATCTTAGAGAACATTTTTACAGTTCAGTCTCTTTAGATCCAAATAGCTTACAATGTAGCATGACATTTATTTATCAGTCTAAATTGTATAGAAGAGAGTAGTGATTATTTGAATCTGTAAAAAAATTCATGCAACATTTACTTTACTACACATTTTTTCTTTTTAACCAATATATTCAATTACTCTTCTCATCCTATTTCATTTTAGCCCCTAAGAAGAAATAGAAAAAAGTTACCTCAGTTCTGCTGCAAGAAATAACGTTTTGATGAGGGTGATATAGGCTTACATGTTTATCTTTGCACTTTTATTCTAGGCAGTTTTTCTAGGCAGTTTGTGATATAGATGGAAAAATATACTGTAACAATAGCCAATATGCTGCTACATTAAAATAAAGCTAGGATAATTTTGTTTTCTTTCTTCAACACAGAAAAAGCATTTTCAATCAAAATATAGTAGTTATCTTTGTAATCTAGAAACTGAAATGGATGGCATTTATGTTTTGTTCTTCTATGCATTGTAAAGTTATATAAATTTTAGAAAAATAATCACTTACAGCTTGAAATGTAAAAAGGGACCTGTACTTATTGTTTCTTTGAAGTGAAAATGTATTTATTTGAAAAGCATGACTATATCTGTAGTTTTCTAGCTGATGCAGTTTATTCAAACTTCAGGTGACTTAATTTATGATAAACAAAGGTGGCATTTTGAATACCAGGACATTACTCTGGCTTATATTGTTCCTGACCTGCAAGTTGCCAGAGTTTTGGAGATTATGCAAGGAAAACATCATCTATTCTCTTGCTCCTTCATGGGCATCTGGTGTTTACCAGAAAAACAAATAGATTGTGTTGCATGGGCTTTTAATCTGATATTTTGACCAGTTTTCCTGCTTGTTTAGTTACAGCCATGATTTAAAAAAAAGGAGAACTGTGTGGATAAATAACCTTATGCAAAAAGTTTCATGCCAACTCTATTTCTAATTGGCATTCTTAGTCCCTTCCCTAAGATCTTCCTTTCCCCTAATATGCAGGATACAGTTAATGTCAGAATCTGGATTTCGGTGAGGTAGAAAAAAATGTTACCACCCTTTTGGTTACTACATTAGCTGGGATAAGTAATACCACAGTAAGAGCACCTTCCTCCTTTCAGGGCAAAATGAAACAACTGGCACAGCTTTCACAGTGCTCATGGACATTGGTTTTACTTTGTCCCAGATTAGTAAACTATAGATGGCCATTACTTATGTTTCCTAGGGTTTTGCGAATTCTTCCTGTCTGCTGCACTAAGAGCTCCAGTTTGCAAAACAGTTTGCATCCACTCCAAGAGGGTATGTCTGTCCCTGCCATAAACACCCTTCCCAGGAGCTTGGCTTTCTCTTCTCATGGCCAGAATCTTTAACACCATCTCGCATGCAAGGTGGAATGGTTGGCTGTCCAGCCCCATGATGGTGGCAATCAGTATAACCTCTGTCTGTGTGTGTCCCTGAGAAAGTAATTCTGGCTGGCATTTCCTATGTGTGGTGATGGATGGCTTGCTAGATAAAGGCCTTGTGTACAAACAGAAGTGAATTAATTTAATTAAAGCAAGTTGGACATTTTGAGCAACTTCTGCATAGATATTTATTCCTCAGCTTAGCTAAGCTCCTTTTCAAGATAACCTTTGTAAATCCTGATTTAAATTGTAACTTGTTATTAATCATTTGAAAATAGATTAACTACCAGTATTTAAATACTTCCATTTAAATTAATGACTTAAATCTTCTTCAAAGAGCCAATGTGAGGACCAAAGCTGGTTATGGATTGGACACGACCCACATTTTTCTCAATTAGGATAAAGAAACACTAGTGGTAGTCAGATTGTACAGTACAATGAGCCATAAAGTACTCTAGGAAGATATACATCTGCATTTTCATGGCTTGGTTTTTCTTCCGGAATGAGAATTACATTCCTAAGCATCCATTTGTGAGTAATTTCTGGTCTTGCACCTTGCCTGAAATTTGGCCATAATTCCTTGCCTGTGATGCTACTACTGTTTCCAGTTCAATTAGTGATGTCCAAAAGAAGATTTTGGTATGCCATGGGGGAATATATAGCCTGATTAGATGAACTATATGGTGACAATGATTATGATTTGAAACTCAAATATCTATTGTAATATAAAGTCAAGGAAGCATAAGGGCTAGGGAAAAAAAAAGGAAGTAATCAAGAAAGTCTAAACATTTCAGTTGTATTTTATTTTTAAAAGAGCATCTGCACGGCCTGGGCTCATTGTTTTATTTTGGGAGAAGGGGTGGGGGTGGTCTGTTTAGGGCTTTTGCTTCATGGCGGTTTTTTTGTGTGTTCTGGTTTGCTTTGTTTTTTATTTTCAGGCTTACAAATCTGATATTTACTTTTACTCCCAAATCATGTGTATCATGCATCTTTTTAATATTTTCAGATCTGCTATCATGCTCAAATATTTAAAGATTAGGATATGAACTGGGAAAAAGGAAATATAATCTCAACTATAACACGAATGTCTTGGGGAAGAAACTCATCTGAGCCCATCCTGCGTGAGAAGAGAAACAAAAGCATGAATAAAATATTTAGAGATTCCTGAAAACACAAGGTGAATGAATGGACCTAAGTCATCTCCATTACGATTTCTGGGCTGAGCAGTAACTGGTTAGTGTCATGGGTATAGCAGCTACCTTTCTACTCAGTGAGGGGGCAGAGAACCACCTCTTCCTGTAGGCACTTTATCAGAGGAGGCCACTGCCTTACAGGTCTGCCTGCAGAACGGACTAAGTAAAAGATGGGGTGTGGAAGCTGACAAATTACTTTGACTGCTAAATAAGTAAAGGGGCTGGTGTTTTTAAGGAATGGCAGGAGAAAACAGCAAAGCACAGGGCTAGAAAGGAATATGGACCTAACAAAGTAGCATTTGTAAAGTGATCCTGGAGTAAGGACAGAGTTCTAGGTAAGGGGTGGGAAAAGGTTTTCCAGCCCCTTTTATAGCTGGCAGTTAGATCTCTAAGGAAAGGTACTGAGTTTTACTTTTTTCTGATGAGCTAAATGAAGAGGATCTCTCATCTCGCCCACCTGCAAGAATAGTTGGGACTGCATCAGAGATGAAAAATCCCTGATGCTATTATAAAACTTTTCTTTTTCTTCAGTGATACAATTTGTGGATTTTTTGGCTGTATCCTCCTTGCAAATGCTGTAGTCATAGTTTGAAAACAGAAAATTGGGTATTTATAAAAATAGTTTGCTACATTTTTGTCATTAAATGTATCATCAAAGCCCTTATTAATGTTCTTACCATTTCTGAGAAGTAGCATTCTAGATAAGCATATCAGTACATATTCCAGAGGTTGTAATAATTTTTGTGAGAGAAGGAAAGAAATAAGTTTTTTCCTGCTTTTCCCTGATGTATTAAATCATAAGCTATTTTTCTAATTTTTCACTACCTTGTGTTCTACCTATAGTAATGTTTGCTGCACTTTGTATCTGCTATTTCTAACTCCTACGCTACAAAATCCCCGAAGATCCACTAAGAGAGAACACTGACAAAATAATAAAAATGTTTTTGTTTTGTTTTCTTTGTTAATCATGCACTGTCCACAGCAGAGTTCTCTTGGAGCTGTTTGTATATTTTTGCCTCATTTAGTCTCACCAGAGAATTGCTATGGCTAACTGACTCCAACCTGTGGATCCTAGAGATCCAAAAAATCTTTTCTCTATTTGTTTCTGATGTCCCCAAAATAATTAATTCATCTATATCATTCTTCAGAGCACAGACTGAACATAGGTGCAAGGATAGACGTTTCTAATGTCATTCAGTTGTGCTTATACAAGAACGGTGAAGAAACTTTATTTTGAATGACAGCTGTTAGCTGTCCTTAAAATTTAGCAGTTCTAGGAGCTTGTCCTAGCTCCCAGATATAAGCTAGATGTGAAAAGAAAGTTTTGATAGGTCCCGGAAATAAGTTTACCATGGAGCAAAGCAAAATTGAACAAGTCGGTGGATGAAAATGTTAAAAATATTCTGTTCTTAAAGGAAAATTTGTGAAATACTTAACATTAAGGTCATTGTTCACACATCATATTCTTGTCTGTTTTTGCCTATTAATTTTTTTCTTTTTATCAGCCTGGATGCTAATAAGAGAACATGAGAAACAAGGAAGAACAGACAAAGTATTAATGCACAGTTAACATTATGACTTANAAAGGGAAGATTTATACTGCTCTATTATTCAGAAATATATATGCTTGGTATGGAATTCAGAATGCAAAAGGAATGGGATCTGCTGAAATTCCACGGACAATAATTGAAGGAAAAACAATCAGGGGCACTATTGTGTTGGTGCTACATGGAACATCCCCAGATTTGTAAGGACAGGTAGACAGTGCTTTCTATGAGCAACTACAGACTAAATCAAAGCAGTGAATACTGCAGTAGGAAGCATTTCCCAGAAATCTTTTGTGGAAAGTGTACTACCAGATGCTAACTGCCTATCAGATTTCTGATAATTTTGTTACAACTTCATGGTGTAGAAAGCTAAAATACAGCTCAAATGAACACCAGGTGGGGGGATTTAGCTGAGAATGTGGAAATGGAGGCCAACTCCTTGAAGCTGATGAAAAGAAGGGAAAGTCAAAGAACAAAACAAAACCAATGAACTTGAAGAAGCTGGACTCCAGATTTCAGTGCAGTTAACAAGCTGGTAGATGAAATTTCTTGTAATGCAAATTTAGGAAAAGTTAAGCTATGGTAGTGTAACAAAGTGGGAACAGCAGCAAAGACACAAACTAATAGTAGTTTTAGTGAATGGCAACATGAAAATAAATGAAGATATTTTTATTGTCCCCAAAACGTCAAACATAACATAGGTATGCTGCAGTGTATAGTGATGTTGCAGAGAAAAGGAAGACAGAGCATTAAGTAGGAATGGACACATGATATTTATATATGGGAAAAGTTATCCTGTGTTTTAAACACATGACAATGTTGAAACCAATTTACCGTGAGCTTTTCTATGTAATTTGGTTGTTTCCATACCAATATATACATATTAATCTACAGATTGAAAGGTCAGAAATATTTATGGTGTTTCAAGGAATACTTTTCTTGAATTTAAGTATGCAAATATTTTGAAATCTGTCCATAAATTATGGCAGTTAGAGAACGTTTCCTTTTGGTTGCAATCTCTCCTTTGTATGACTGTCAAGGATTTTTTTTCCCTTTATTGTACATAATAGAGTTGAATTACAGTGTACCCCAGCTTTCTTGTTTAACATCTCATATACTGAAGTATATGAGAAGTGCCATTTTGATAATTTTTATAACTTTGGCCCAGGAAGAAATTGATGTATTATGAACATTTTTGTCTCAATTGTTAAAATGAATATGCCACCTAAATTGTGTGGTTTGTGACAGAAGTGGCAAACTGAAAGGATTTTGAGCAATCCTTTGTTCCCAGGATTTTAAATCTAAATATACAAAATTATCCATTCAGAAGTTCTGATCAATGCAGATTCTCTTATCTAGTTGGGAAAACATTTTCTTCTGGATGAGATGGTATCAGATGCTTTCTCACCTTCATGTGTTTTGCTTGAGTTGTGAATTAAAACCCTTCTGGATGTAAGTATTGCTAATTTTTATGGCCTTTCTTTAAGTGCTTCATGAAGTCATAGTCACACAAATTATCTTAGTCATAATCTAATTAAATAGAATGAGGTCTGTGTTTGCATTTCAGAATTCTGTCTCCCACTCATCATAAATATAGCAAAATGTGTGTATTTTTTGCACAGTCAAATATATGTGTGTATGCCTATATATGAAAACATATAAAAATATAACATGCCTCACAGATCTGTTCCCAGACTGAGCTCTCAAAATAGAAAGCAGTTGGGTTCAAAACTAGTTTTTGATTAAAACTATCGGTTCTAGTGTTTAACTTTGCAATCCAAGTAAATATAAAACAACTGCAGATCTTTGTTACACTGCCTGGACTACCAATTTAATGTTAGATAATGGAAAAACAGGCATAAAGAATTAGTTTTGTAAGATGATGATATTGCTGGACATGAAGACAGTTCAGAAAAGCAAAGTTTTTAGTGCACTGTTCATATAACGATTACTGTAATAGTGGTAACAGTCTTTGAAGAAAAGCTTGATGTTTAAGGAGAAATTTAAAGAAAGAAAAAAATCCTATTCTTTTGACTGGTGGAAGAACAGAAAAAACCCTCACCGAATCCCAAAATATTGTTCCTTGAACACTACGTATATTGTGGAAATTAATAGGAAAACCTAAATTTACAGATTTAAAGTTCAATTTTGCAATTGTACCAGGATGACTTCATCCAGTACTGAGCAGATGACATCTAATGAAGAATGTTAAATGTGTACAATTATATTTGTTTACTTTCTAAAGATCCACTTAAGTTACTAGAACAGGAAAACAAGTGAGACATAGACTTGATGATGTAATTTCCTATTCCATTATTCAGACATAAAATGACATCGTTTTGGAAACTTTGACCACACATGTACTTGCATTTCTTATGTACAATTCTGCAGTATTTCAGATTTGTCCTAATCCTAAAGAATTTACCAGTGTAAACTCATGCAATTCCTCTAATCTGTTGAAAACTCACACTTCTGAAATGTCGAGGACATGATAAATGGCAAGTTCTTTGTTTGCCAGACCTGCAGTACTGCAGGTTTAACCAGCTGGTAAGTTCCTGGCCCAGTGGGCCAGGCCTTGCAGTCTGTATGTGATTGTCATGGTTATTGCTGTAGCCATAGTTCAAATGGGAACATATTCAGTTCAAAAGAATAAACTTACAGAAATATTGGCAGCATCATCTAGGTGCACTTAGAAGTAATTTTATTGTGCTGGTTGTGACTACATTCTGCTATTTATTTGTGTTCTGTTTCATTTTTCCTAACATTTTCTTTATGGTTACACTAAAACAATTTAGCATTATCTCTGCTGTAAAATCTGAGCAAGAATTTTAAGCCTTTAGTATGTAAATGCCAGGTCTTGTTACTTGTGTAACAGGGTCTGTATAAAGGCCCAAAGTGCAGGTTCCTGTCTTTTGTTCGCTGCTGGTTTATATGGAGTACCTAAATCTCACGAGTCTCCCTGTCTGTAAAGTTACTACTGGTGCATTTTGCCATAAACTGGCACCAGTGAAGAATTTGGCAGTTAATGCTTTTCATGTCTAAATTTCCATATGGAGCATTTAACTGGTATGTTGCCCATGGGGATTAATGTAATAATCATTCTATGATTATGGGTTGGTGAACATGTTCTCGTGCAGTAAGCCAGCAGATGTACACATTCTGAATGTCAGGTTCTTTCTAAAAATTAAAAAGCATATTCTTAGAATCATAGAATGATAGAATATGCTGAGTTGGAAGGCACCCATCAGAATCATCAATCCCAACTCCTGGCTCTGAGCAGGACACCCCAACAATCACACCATATGCCTGAGAGCACTGTCCAAACACTTTTTGAAGTCAGATAAGCTGGGTGCAGTGAACACTTCCCTGGGGAGCCTGTTCCTGTGCTCAACCACCTTCAGTGAAAAACCTTTTCTTGATATCCAACTTAAACCTCCCCTGACTCAGCTTCATGCCATTTCCTTGAGTCCTGTCACTAGTCATGGGGATGAAGAGATCAGTACTTGCCCCTCTCCTTTCCCTTGTGAGGATGTTGAAGAACACAGTGAGGTCTCCTCTCAGTCTCCTCTTGTGCAGGCTGAACAGACCAAGTGACCTCAGCTGCTCCTCATATGGCTTCACTTCCACACCTTCAGCATCTTCTTTGCCTTCCTTTGGACACTCTGTAGCAGTTTGATTTATTATATTTGGGCACTTGAGGTGAGGCCACCCCAGTGCAGAGCAGAGCAGGACAATCCCCTCCCTTGCCCGGCTGGCGATGCTGTGCCTGATGCTCCCCCAGGACAGGGTTGGCTCTCCTGGCTGCCAGGGCACTGCTGGCTCACGTTCAACTTGCCATTGACCTCCAGGTGCCTTTCTGCGGTGCTGTTTTCCAGCCTCTCACTTCCCACTCTGTCTATACATCCAGCACCTGCCCTTTTAAAATTTCATGTGGTTGGTGAGTGTTCTGCTCTCTAATTTGTTGATGTTTCTCTGTAGGACCTCTCTGCCCCCAAGGGAGTCAACAGCTCCTCCCAATTTAGTGTCATCACAAAACTTAGTATTCCTTCGAGTCCCATATCAAAGTCATTTATGAAGGTGTAGAAGTGAAGTGGGCCAAGGATGGAGCCCTGTGCAACCCCCCAGTGACAGGTCACTGGTCTGAGGTCACCCCATTCACTGTAACCCTTTGTACCCCACCTAGGAGCCAGTTTCTTGCCCACTGCATAACCCCATCCAGCTGTGGGCTGGACTTTTTGTCCAGGCGGATACTGTGAGAGATGGTATCAAAAACTTTGCTGAAGTCAAAAAAGATCACATCTACTGGTTCCCTTGATCAGCTAGGTGAGCTACCCTGTCTTAGGTTCAACAAGCAGGACTTTCCTCTCATGAAGCTGTGCTGACTGAAGGACTGCATTGTCCTTCAGGTCTTTTTCAATACTTCCCAGAATATTTTTCTCTATGAATTTACCAGGCAGTGAACTGACGCTGACAGGCCTGTAATTTCCAGGGTCCTCCTTCCTGCCCTTCTTGAAAACTGGGACAGTGTTTGCTGGCTTCCAGTCAGCTGGGACCTCTCAGGACTCCCAAGACCACTCAAAAACCACTGAGAGAGGCTTTGTGATCACATCAGCCAGCTCTTTGAGAATTCTCAGATGAATCCTGTCAGGCCCAATAGATTTGCAGGGATCAAGCTGGAGCAGCTGATACTGCACAGTTTCAGGGTCAGCTGTGAGTTGATCGTTCTCACAGTCATGGTCTTCCAGCTCAGGGCACTGAGACCCCTTGGTTTTTCATCAGTGTTGAAGACAGAGGCAAAGAATGTGTTAAACACCTCTGCCTTGTCCATGCTCTTGTTTGTGAGGTGACCATCCTCATTCTGTAATGGGTCAATGTTATTTTTACACTGCCTTTTACTATTAATATATTTGAAAAAACCCCTCTTTTTATTGCCCCACATAGTTCTGGCAGCTTCAATTCCAGCTGAGCTGTGGTTGCACAAATTTTCTCCCTGCAGTGGTGAGCAGCATCTCTGTATTCTTCCCATGTTCCCTGACTGTGCTTCCACTGGGCATACATCTTCCTTTATTGCCTTATTTCCAAGAGAAGATCCCTGCTCAGCCAAGCTGGCCTTCCGCCTTGCTTCCTTGCCTTCCAGCATTTGGGAATTTCCTGCTCCTGTGCCCTAAGGAGGTGATATTTAAAAAGTGATCATCACGGATAGACCCTAGCAACTGCAGAAACTTCTTCCCAGGAGGACTTTACTTATTAATTCCCTGAGCATCCTGAAGTTTGCCTCTCCTCATGTCCAGAATTGAGGTTTTGCTGGCACTTTTCCTTCTGTCAACAGAGATTTTAAACTCAATGTCTTTTGTGGCTGCTGGGGCCAAGATGGCTCCAGTTTCCTCTTTGCTCATGAGATCCACCCTGTTGACAAGCAGCAGATCAAGGACAGTGTCTTTCTGAGTCAGCTCCCTCAGGACTTGTTCCATGAAGTTGTCATCCAGGTCTTTAAGGAACCATCTGGCTCAGGTTGCATCATCCAGCTGTGTGATCCTCCCAGTTTAATTCTTGCACACTGAAGTCCCCCATAAGGACAAGGGCAGTTGAGCTGGAAGGGTCCCTTTGTTCCTCAAAGAATAATTCATCAGTGCCATTGCCCTGGCCAGGAGGTCCATAGTAGACCCATGATGATATCCAGATTATTTGTTTGCTCCTTGATGCTTATCCAGGGGCTCTCAACAGCGCCATTGACAACTGTGCTATTGCCAGCATTCTAACCCTTCCATTACATACAGTGCCACCTCTCCACCCCTTCTGCCCTGCCCATCAATCCTGAAGAGCTTGTAAGAAATGCAGCAAACCTGAGTACTCTTTTCTTGAAGACTTTTTTTTTGAGTTTCACAATCTCTCTCTTTCTTCTGCCAGAAGAGGGAGAAAAATCCGATCAAATAAAACTATTTTTAGCCTTTCCTGAGTGAATAGAGATAAAGTTTGGATTTATCTTTCCTTATCTAAAATCAGATGCTTGTCCTGAAGTTGTTGTGATCTAAAAGAGATCTTACCTACTGGGGATGATAAAAGTTATGACATCATGAAACTAGTGCCAGCTGTATCTGTGAAAGCCGCTGTCCAGTTGGAGATAAAAAGCTAGGAAAATCCAAAATGCAAGACTAGACTTTGAACATAGACAAAACTTCCTGGATTTCTCATTTGCAGTTGTTTGGGGTGTGTTTGGGATTTTGGTTTTTTTGTTTGTTTGTTTTTTAATATTATTTCCCTTTCTTTTGTACTTCAAAGTCCTTTTAAACCTTTTTGGCAACAGCAAATGAATTGCTTGTATATTAGGAAAACTGTATTTTAGCTACACTATGAAGATTCTTCTGTTACTGTTTTTGATCACATTAACTCCTCTTCCATAAGGAAGTTGCCTTCCGTTGACAGACGGTAAACATGATAAGCAGAAAATTAAACTTGTTCTGTAATAAAAATCTAGTGTTTCTATTAAATTTATGTATATATTTAAAATATTGAACAGCAGGTAAAACAAATTGATTTTGAGCTCCAATCTCCTTCAGTTAAATCCAGCCAAAGGAAGAATGACATATACTTGTATTTTATGCGCCTTCTCAGTCTATTATTATATAATAATAACCTTTCAAATTCAGGTTTTTCAAACATAAGGACAGCTCAATTTCAGTGACCTGAAGTAATTTCAGAGTAATGTACTTCTCATTTTTGTCATAATTTCAGTAAATGATGTAAGATCATCACAAGATAGGTGTGTGTCTTGTTTCATGAAAGATCCTTGTTAATAATACATTTGTGTTTCGAGTTCAAGAACCAGAGATTAGCGATTTGACCTTGACAATCATTGGTATGTGACAGGAATACAAAGCAGGAGGTTTATCTGAAGCAAGCATGTCCAAGATTTTTCCAGTCTAGAAGATCTCCTAACTATGTATTTCACTATAAGGCAAAAGAGTATTAAAATCATAGCTGACACGGTTGTTGCCTTAACTTAGATTTGCCAGCCCTGATTTTACTCCACCTCTTCTGTCGCAAAGTACTATCCAAATGAGATAGAAAATTATCATACGGAAAGTTTTTACTTCTAGCTTTTAACAAATCTCTTTATCTGTTCCCAGCCCTCATCTGCGTGAAGAATCTTACTTGCAAACATCTGTCTTAAATGGCACAACTGTTAGCCTTGCATAGCGAGTTTCAAGGGTTTGTCACTTGGATCACACAGCTTTCTTTAAACAGTCATTTTTATGCAGTGTGTTATATGTTTTGACACAAAGCCAAATTCAGAGTTCCAATGCCTTGCTACCACTTCAGTCTGGACCTGTTTCTCTGAAAACGCCCTGAAATGACAATAGCATAAATTTGAGCAGCTTGGGGCAAAGCGATTAATTTTTAATAAACTTGAACTATGAACAATAGGAAATATATGCAGTAGCAAATGCGAACAGAAGGAGGAAAATTATGATGGGTTTTAGAAAAGCACAAAGTGTGAAGAAATAATAGTGCTTTGAGGCACAGGTGAAAGTTAGTGCTGCCTGTAAAAGAAACAAAACCCATTTGACAGCCACTGAGTTGCTCTGTAAGATCATAATGTGAATGCATGTCATGGTTTGAAGGTAGAAAGCAATTACTGATGCTTTATAGTAGTCAAAACATTTTTAAACTCTATAGCATATGCTGATTTTAAATATATTTGTTTTTAAAGTTAAGGTATCAAATATGAATTTTGTGTGCTAGAACTGCATCAGTAAATTTTAACAGTTGTAGTTATAGAAAGAAAAGTAAAGGTGGTTGTGTTGTTTTGAGATGGTGTTACTGCTATCCTTTATTCAAATGAGTATATGAAGAGATGGAGAAAGCGTGAACACTTCCAGAAAAAGATTTCAATACTTGTATAAGTAATTCCATCTCTGCAGTGGTATTCTCTCAAGTGCTTTCCATATTGCATGCAAAAATGCAAGAAGAAGCAGAGGGACAGCATTTCATCATGTAGATGAGAAAATCAAGAACAAGGGATTTATGCCTTTAGAACAGAACAATTCTATTTAGAGGCATAGGCTTTATCTGAACCTCAAAGGAAGTAGGCAACATATCAAATCAAGAGATTGTACTAAGATTTTAAACCCTTTGAGGCTGAGTTATATCTGAAGTTTTAAATTCAAGATTTTGGGAAGGAAGATAATTCTGAAACAGCACATTTCAAAATGATGCATTCCCCTAGGTATTTTTGTATCTCTAAAGAAAAGTAGACCTAGAAAATTTTTATCAAATAGGAAATTGGAAAGGACTGAAAACAGTGACAGGATTATTAGACACAGTGAAGCAGAAAAATGACATGTTTCTATAAAAATTATTTTTTTGTGTGTGTAAAACTTGTAGAAGCCCAAGAAAACCAACTGAGAAGATATGATTATATAGTTTGCAATTTTTTGGGAAGTGAAAGAAACCTGTCATGGTGAAAAAATAGGACAAAGACAGTCCTTGAAAATACATCCTTCAAAAACATGAAGTTTTGCCCAAATGAGGAAAATAGAAAACACAAAATTTGAAATATTACATATAAAACTCTAATGTGAAAGACCAAAAATGGGCAACAGAAACAAAGGTATAAAGATATAGCAGTCTGCTGAGAAGCCTCCTCCACATCATGAAGTCAGCTAGAGAGATTGGAAGGACATAAGTAGAACGTCTTTAACAAAGACGTAGTAGAGGAGAACTTGTGAAGTCTCTTACGATAGGCTTTTTTTTTCTTGTAAGAGGCATCAAAATCTGCCCCAGATTTAGGCAATACTAGAAGAACTTGTTAAATAAACAGGTAAAATGTGCAAGGACAATCCACAGAACACTTCTAAAGAAGCCCAGGAATTAAACAGGTGAATTACTAACTCTGAAATGTGAGCTTGCCAAGAAGCAGAGCTTTTTGCTGTTCTAGATGCTAAACATGGTTTGGAAAGGAAAAAAAAAAAGAATTCAGTAATACCAAGCTACTCATGGCTTTAAAGACCACTATGCAAAATTGCAAAACTGCAGAATGTGATAAAACAGCAGCTGAAATTTAAAATGAAATGCCAAGTGATGCACTCAGTGGGAGCAGGGCAAGCTTGAACTTGCATGATGAACTTGGAATGAACATTGCTGTGTAGAAAAGGGTCTTTGGGCAAAAGCTAGCAGTTGGATGAATATGCTACGTTGATGCTCAGATGTCAAGAAGGAAGCTGAAATATTGGGTAGTATGTGGAAATCAGAAGAATAAGAAGTAGAGATTGTTATGCAGGTGCATATGTGCCAGGACTGCCTGCATGTTCAGCAGTGAAGGACATTCTAGTCAGTCATCTTGAAAGGTACCCATTTTTGTTAAATAAATGTATCATCCATTCAGTGCTAGGAGAATAGGCACACTGGAGGACTTGCAGAGCATCACAGCTATTTTAAGCCCGTTCCTCCATTAAAAAGAATGCATTCTTGGAACAGTCATTATCCAACAGGCATAAACCTGGGTCTAGCAGTACCTGACCTTGGCAGTGCTGTTGGGTTGTGCATAGTGTCAGGACACACAGAACGTTCTCTTGCATGTGTAACAGTCAAAATGTTTGTGAGAGAAATGTTTGTGAGTCCTATTATATGTAACCTTGTACATATGTACATGTACTTTGGGGAAAGTCTGTGTTGTCTTGTTCAGTCTTGATACAATCCCTAGGACTGAATCAGACCAAGCCACTGGCTGAGTCCTCAGTACAAACACATAGAAGTGATGAATAAAATATTAGCAATTGGTCTGTAAGCCTACAAACAAAGTTATCAAATATACAGTCATAAGGAAAACAGATATAGTGGAAATACTCTTACTCCAAATTGTTTTCTCATTGCCTTGTCCCCGGATTCAAAACCTGACTAATTTCCCCAGCTTTCGTGTCTGTGTCTATCTATTCTAAGGCATTTTTCTGGGGTAAGTGCTGAATACTTACTCTGGGATGAATGGAAGTTACTTAAAAAAATAAGAAAAAAAATGCACTAAGTGGTCTTCAGTGTCTCTCTGGGGTCATGTTCTATTCTGCTAAAATCGTATTCCTTCTCTCCAAAAAATGAGGCTTTATGACTTTATCCAAGGGAAGAAATAGAAAATATAACAATATAGCAATATCTTTACATTCCTCAGTGATTTATAACCTGCTACATTAATTTTACTCCATGTTTTTAATTAAAAATCCAGCATCCTGCTGGGCAGTACATTATCTAATACACATCTGTGATTAATAATGTTTCTGGAAGCAAGTCGTCCAAATTGTCTGGCGTTGATACTCATGTTGTGTCAACAGCAACATGTCTTCAAAAAACTTCTGAAAATATTTTCTCCTTCTTGTGTGGCTGCGTTTCCTGAAAAGTGGTTCTTATAACCTATTATTTAATGTTGTTCAACTGTTGGAAAAAACTTATGGGAAAGTAATTCTCCAGTGTTACTTAATTTTGTTCAATAACATCTTGGGAATTTACACTGTATCCCCAAAAGATTACAGTACTTAACAATCAAGGGCTGAAAATAAAATTATTCAGCATTATTGTTTAAAAGGATAATGTTAAACACTATTTTGCTTTGAAAAATTAAAGAAAAATGCTCCTGCAAGAGTGACAAGACTTTATGTCTATTCTGCTGAATTTAAATGTTGATATTACCTGGATCAATGTCAAAATTCCCATTTTCTCCACTGGAGAGACTGTTTACACATCATTCATGCCTACAGAAGAGATTATTGTAGACCAGGGAATGTTAAAAAAAAGCACTAAAATACTAAACAGTTATGATTTAATTCTGTCTAGTTAACAAGTTTAAAGGCCATTTTTATGCACTCTTCAGAGATGTTAATATTGTATATAGTATATTTCTTCATGTAGCTTCCATATTGTTTTGAAACATTGGCTTTTACAGTAGTGTTTTTAAATTTGGAGAATATAAGGAAAGCAGAAATCATACAAACAAGGTTTTAATCTTTTTTTTTTAAACTCATATACCTATGACTTTTTTGGTATGGCATTCATGGTCTTGTTTACGCTGCATTTAGCCAGGTGTAAAGAGGAATGTTCACACTCATGCCAATTATAATTTTTTTAAAGGGAGTGTAAATGCTTTTAAAATATTTAATTGTTTTGAAAAATGCCTAAAATAAGAAGCAAATTTTATAGAAACGATATCCTTGAAATAAATGAGGCAAAAGCTAGTCTAACTAGGCAAGTTTGACTGATTTCTGGGTTATGCTTTACAAGATATTTAAAGAAATAAAAGACCAGTAGCATGATAATATGAATACATTTGACTTTGAATATTCAAGTGCTTATTTGCACAGTTGTCTCTTAATAATAGATTTCTCACGTCTCAGCCTATCTATACAAGATGCTTTTTCCTACTCAGTCATAGCTAGGAAAATGAAGTGGCTTGCATAGTGTAGGAGAGACCATGTACTGATGAAGCTTTTGCCTTTCTTTCACATCAGTTCTAGATGTCTAGGTCTTTCACAGCCTGTTGCTTTTGAAAATTTCTTCAATGCAGCTTAACAGATTCGTTGGAGTGTCTTTGCTCTTTTGTTTTGGCTTTTTTTATGCCTTTTTTTTTCCTTTTGTATGTGCTTGTGCTAGGGAAAAAAGTCCAACTAAAATTATACAAAACACATTAAAGTGTTCCAGAAGTGGTCCTGGACACTGAATGAGTCATACACTGCAGATATAAGCTCAGGCCTTTTGAATCTTTATCTTCAGTTGTTGTAAACTGAGCATGCTTTTCTTGGCTCTGAGATTAAAATCTGTAAACAACACATTTTTTTCAGAGAAATGTCAGTTTTCTTACAGCAGATCAGAGAGACAGAAGATCATCCAAGAGCTCTCTGTCCTGTATGATAATGTGTTTTTTCCCTATCTATTTAAGGAAAGAAATTTGGCTACCTTACCAGCCCAGAACTGCTCAGAAATAGTGACATGTTGGAGATTATCGGTATGAGTTCTTCATCTCACTCGTGTAAATGGATGTTGGGTGGCAATGGGGAGTAAGCTTTATCTCAAATCTTTGTTGCAACTTTTATAGAAAGATTTTAGGCGGTGATTGGCAACCCAAATCACCGTTGGAAATCTTTCTAGATCATGAATATTTCCAAATGATTAAGTATAACATTTGTATAGTTGTCAATCAGAAAGGAGGAGGAAACTCTTAAGTCTACTGTTGTATTTTACTAAACACAGCTCTGATGCAGACGTAGGCGACCCTAGAGTCAGACTTAGTAAAATAGTTAATAGTACCATAATCCTGCCAGCTGCCAGCTGCCAGCGGTCTGCTCCCCAAAGTCACTTAATTCTACACTGATATATTGAAAACTCTTTGCTCAGGTTTTAGATAGGTATCTAAGATAAACTGACTTAAACTCCGTATATAAGACTGAGCAAACACAATCTATAGGCATGCAGTGTCAGCTCCTGATGGAAGAAAATGTCTTCACCTTAATTTCTGTTTGCTAAATGCCTGTTAGAGGGTGGATGGAACAGCTGCCGTGCACAAGAGAGTTGTTCAAGGTTAAGTCATACGTGATAAAATGGCATAAGAGTTTCCCAGCTAGTTTGATGCATTCCTATGCAAATTTTAGGGAGTTTTTTAAAAATAAATACAATTAAAGAAATTTAAGGTTATCTAACAAGCAGAAAGAGCACAAGTCCATCAAACTGTGCAGCATCTACTATTTTGCAGTGTTCTATAACTCTCTTTAAAGAAAATCTGCTTCTTCTGTAAAGAGACAGACATCTATACAAACAAATAAACAACAATGTTGTCCAGATGTCACAGGAACTTAAATCTCCTGATTTACTCTGGAATCTGCTCAAGCAGTCTGTCAGAATTTTTGTTGTTTTTCATTCCTTCTCTTATGATATTTCTCTAGTATTTTTTTAAACCTCTTAGAACTTGAAGTGATTGATAATATTTTGCTTTGTAAGAATATGCTACTTTGCTTCATGAAACTTCACACCTTGAAAATATCTTGAAAGAGTAGTGAAAATAGAGCTAGAAACAGATCATAAAGGGCAAGTGATTTTGTCATCTCTTAATGACCTGTTCAGAAAAATTAAAAAAAAATGTAATTGAGCAACTAGCTCACTAGAAGCATTTACATTTTCATTGTCCTCTATAATTTAGAAGATAAACAATATCAGAAAAATCTTCAATTTGAAGTCACTAGCTTTTCTAGTCTTTGTTGTGCTTACAGTTTTTATATAAATAGTTATTGTTAAGACTTAATGACTAAGATGATTAAATAAAATTTATATATATTGTTCTGCTTATAGTCCAAAATGAATATCCTCTGTTTGCACTGTTTTTTTGGCTAATATTTTGGGCATATCATGTTCAACAGGAATAAAATCCATAATACTTTAATGAAAACTTGGAAAGCTTGTAAGGTCTGGAAGAAGGACATCTGTCTATATAACTCATGTTCCTGTTATAATAAATGGCACCAGTCTGGCTGCTGGAAGTACCTCAGTGCTAGTTTAATGAGGTCTCTTCTTGTGGTGTCATGTGTAAATTCTAGGTATTGCATCCACAGAAAAATAGTGATTAGGGAATGTTCTTCAGTCTCTTCAATTAAATGTATATGGGACAAGAAGTTACCTCTTCAGACTTCATCCTAGTACTGAATAGCCCGCATTATTCTCCTTTATTCTAAGAGCTCTACTCTCCTGCTTTCCGGCTGTGATATGGATCATGGTTGTTATGTATCATGGTTGTTCATAGAAATATGCCTGAAAATGTTCAAGACAGGAAGTCATGTAATATGTGAAACAAATATTTGACCCCCATTTAATGTGCTACTCCTGCTTTCCTGAGTTAAAGTCATAAACTTGTACCTTGATTTCATACATAGTTCTAGATATTTTATTAGACTTCTATGAATTTTGCTAAATGCATTAACTAGTTTAATTAGATAAGTATATTTCTCTCTTGTGTGTTTTCTGAGTATTGCTGGAATAGATTGAGTAATGACTTATTTACTTTTGTCTCCGTTGAAAAAGAAATGTGATGATACTTTTGTGGATACTGCTTTTTGCTGATATAATTGATGTTAGGAGATTTTACTGTAGCATCTCTGTCGGTCAGAAACTGCACTTTATCTCCTCTTTGGCTTGCTGAACTAAGGAAAAAATATGTGCAGAGACGTATCTGGCTCAAATGAGAATATAAATCTTTATCTGCCTGTCTCGGTTTGAGACAAGTTTAGGAGGAAAACGCTCTGGAATGAACGGCTCCCCCGTTCAAAAGACAGGTTTTCGGCACTCCCTCCCCTGCCGATGCGAAAGGAATTTCTTTGATGAAAGCGAAAAAACCGATTTATTTAACAAACAAAGTGCCCGCAAGGCACAGGAGAAAATGAATAATGTTAGATATTAAACCTCTTCGTTGCGGAGAAAGCTGGTGGATTTAGAATTCCCTCTGTAGCTGGCTTGGCCCCTCCCGAGGTCCGAGGCCGGGATGCGGCATCCCCGCAGCCTCCCTGCCGGTCCACGGGGTGCAATGATCTGGTTCTCGGATCACATGTAGGCCGAACAGTTCCAGAAGAAGATGAAGAAATTACCGGAGGATTTTGGTATACAGTCCTGGGAAAACTTTTTGCCTTAGCTCACAAGCTGGCTAGAAGCAAGAATCCACTGTCTCCCCCTGCAAGCAGAGCCGAGCAACACGGGGGAGTATGTGTGCGAGTCCTTGAACACAAACTACGCTGAGGAATTTTCCAGCTCCACCCCCTCTTCCCTGGGACCCAGCTTAAACCTGCGGGACCCATTTCTGGGCAATAAGCAGATGATAGGGGAATACAGTATTATCATAAAATCACTCCAAGACACTGCCTGTTCTCAGAGCATCTGAATTTTCCTTTAATTCCACTCTTCCATGATTGACTATGCATGTAGCCAGAGGCTGCTTTTCAAAGCTGCGATGCCATGCCATCATCAGTTGCTAGGGTTTTTTTGCTTAGTTATTGTTTTAATACAAAGGCCAATTTGTCAAATTCTGACAACTATATGAAAGTACCCCACTGCTGGTTTAAACATTTTTAGGCTCCTGGATTTGAAAATTACTCTAGCTGACTTTCTTTCCCTGAATTTTTAGCGTATGTCATGGTCCAAATAGCATATAAGTTAAAAGCTGCCCTCAGACGGAGAAACTGAATAAAAATATCCAGTAAGGTTTATTTCATTATTAAAAACAATACTGCCAATGTCTAGTTAAAAAAAATTGTAGCAAAAAGCCCATAATCAGAAGCCTGTAATCTTTTCCAATTTTTTGAGTTGGTATGCATTTGTTATTGACTGGAAAGCACGATCTGTTCATGGATACGCTTGCCGTACGGTTCAGGGTCACTATGTGTTGAATGATTTAATGATACATGAAACATTTTCTCTCGTGGATCTTAGAATGTTTGTAGCTTTTATATACTGACGAAGTGTCTTATGCTTGAATGTTGTACAGCTTGAATGGCCTTTGTTTTAATTGCATAAAATCATTTCCTTTCAGTATAGCAGCTATTTGGATGAACCAGGGATAAAACCTCGCCTTTGACTTGCAAAACACTCCTGATTTAGTCACCATGAATAACAATACCTGTAATCTACATGGGAAGAGCCAGAGTGTAAGTAGAAGGTTTTCTTTTTCTCGCTTTTTTACTTAATATCAGTATTCTTCCACACTACTTGTGTTGTATTAGCCTTTCAAATGCCACTTTTTGAGACAGGATGATAAAGTCATTGCTACTTGTACCCTATTCTTATATCTGTAGCCTAAATAAGTATGCGTCTTCAACACCCAGAGATAAAATTACTGAATGTTAGTCTGGACTGAGTGACATTTTTCTTCTTTTTTTTTTTTTTTTTGTAATTAACACACTCATTTTTCACTGAATGTGAAAAATGTGTCATTCTTTTTTTATTTTTAAAAAAATTATTAGAAGTTAGATTTTTCGTGAGCATTCATTGATATATATGATTATATAATGTCTACAAGGTACTCAGCTGTAAATGTATGCTCCTGCACTGATGGCAGGGACTGCACTTGATTTGATACAAAATGTTGACTGTGAAATGTTCTAGGAGATCAATGAGAAAATGAGTTAATGGTATAAGCATAGATTTGGATAAGGTTAATTTTGTTTATTTTCTGGTCTTTGCCTTGTGTTTTGTCCTGTGTATATATGTCTTTCTGTGTCCAAGAGTACTACTGAAACAGAGGGGTTTGGACATTTCAGACTCTGAATGAGATTTTTTAATCTGCAAAACAAACTTCCTTATTTTGGTGTTAAATCCTAGCATATTTTTCTCTGTGAACTTAATTAGAACCATAAGCAGTTATTTTTAATTTGAACGGGATACATAGAATATTTCCTACTGTTCGTTGTTTTGAAATTGTAAAATATATAATCCTTGAGAAATTATTTTAAACTATGTGGTGTCATGCTACTGAAATAATTTTTTGACTATTGCTTGTAGGGGACTAGTGAAACTATTTGAACTATTTGAACAAAAGTGACTTTGGAGAAGTCTCATTAGACTTGTTGAGCACAGCCAAAGATTTCATATCACATATGAAATTTTCCATCATTCTACATGTCTGTCAATTTGAATTTTCATTGTCAAAGTCATCCCTGGTCTGCCAGACCAGTCATTTCATCAAAAGACCAACTGGTGAATAAGCAAAAATGTCATCAGTTGAACTGAATAATCTAAAAAGAAAGATGGAATATGACTTTTATTTGTATTTCATGGGATGTTGTCACATACCTTCCAAGGAAGTTTTTATCCTTTTAGGAAACACGGGAATCAAAGTGTTGGTTCAGTGGTTTTAGATGTCAGTGAACATAATTTACTTGATATAGAAAATGAACCTGCAGATATGTGTGAACATTCGGGTATTTTCACTAAATATAGAACTCACTGTGCATCATGAGCTAACTGAAGCCTAGTTTAGCAGTGTAGCATGATAGAAACTTCTGGTAGAAAGTACTTAAACATTTCCATTCCTTTTTTGACAGTACAATATGTCTAATACAGTTAAAATAATTTTCAAGTGATCTTGTAATTAAAAATATGTGGTTAATTTTATCAACTGTACTTCTTCTAATAGATCTTTTTATTCTATTGTCTATCCTCAGACAGCACAATATGTCTAATCCTGCTAGACCTTCACTCTCTCCCTGATGGTTTGCACAGTATCGTTATTCATTCTTTTGTTGGTAGCCTATGGAGGTGCATTTAACTGTGTTTGTGAAAAGGGTTTATAAAGTAGTAATTTCTTTCTTTTAGTCTTGCTTGCAGCATTCAGTGAGGATGTCAGAATCCATGTCCTTTCAGTCTATGTGTACTACTGGTCTAGTACCTTTCCTTAGGTAAGCTTAGGTAGCTCTTTATTTCTCTTACAACTTTTTCTCTTAAATAATTTCCTCCTTTCTTTTCTTTCTGTTCCTTTTTTCCCAGCATTTTCAAATTCTTAGAATATTCTAGGTGGTCTAATGCTTATAATTCCATGATTTACCATCTGCTACTTCTGAAAAGACAGCTAAATATTTGTCTCTCCTTGTCTCCTTCCCTCTCCCCCTACCTGTAATTTGTTTTTCTCCTCCATTTCCATCCCCTTCCTACCACAGTGTTACACCTAATAAAGAATGGAGTTTTAGTTAGTACTGATCAACCATGGAATGAGACATTTTTAAAAATATTTTTTATAATAAAACAGTGAACTTGATTTTTTTTGTATTTCAGAAGGGATTAATATTATTTTCATAACTGCATAAGCAAGGCAAAGTGTTTCCACACACTATTTCTACAGCTTTACATATGTGAATATAATTTGTTCATTATCAAAAAGCATGATGAAATATATTTATTGGTATTTTCAAAATCAGACTTCCAGTCTATCTTCAATGAAACTAGCACAGTTTTACTGACAGTACACCATCATAGTAAATAACTTTTCAAAAAAGTATGGTAACAACTAGATTTCTACTTTTATTTGGAGCATATTTGGTCAGCTAAAGAAAGTAAGATTCAGGTGATGAGAGTGCTCGTATCAAGAATGAAGCCTGAATGTCACACTGTGTGGGATTTTATCTTGAAATATTGTGTCAGAAGTGAGTCAATCCTTGTGAAATCAGAAAGTAGCTATATTGCAAGAAAATGAACCAAGAAAGAGGATATATTTAGCAACTGGGTCTGCTTAAACTGTGGCATTTCAACAGCTTCAACAACAACAAAAGGAGCAGGGGGCAGAAAGCAGAATTAGAACTTTAACAGTATTTTGTCTGCCTTTTAGTTTATGATTATCTGTAAAAGCCTAGAAGCACAAGACTTTTGAATTCATAAATACAAAAAGTATATTTTCAACAATAAAAGCTTCAGGATAAACTACAGATCCCTAATGGGAGACAAAATGGCTGACATTTTATGATCAAAATTATAAAAGCAAAGTTTTGACCACTGGGGTCAAAAAATGGTGGACCTCAAAATGGAACGCTCTCCAAAGAGATGTTGCAGGAAAGAATCTGAGAGCTTAGCTGCATGCAGAAGTTGTGAGTGGGGGGGAGGTGGTGGTGGTGGCAACTCGTGCGAATGCAAAGCAGTCACGGAGCACCCACAGAGAAGTGCAAAGGAGGGCAGAAAGCTATTTGCAAACAGCTGACTCACAGAGATGTTTTCATCCAAAGGTCTTAGGGCTAGATTGTCACAACCTTTGCTTATGATGTGGGGGAGTGAAGAGAAGTTAAACACTTCTTTTGTTGCTATGCTCGTTTCTCCTTAGGTTATGAGTCACAGAGAAGACTAGGGCCAGGGGCTCTTTGTCTGCCACTCCTCCTGTAGGAAGACGGAATGTCATCTTGTCCACCCCAGACAAATGCACTACACTCCTCTGCTTACCACCTAGAATAGCTATTCAGCAAGAGGGTAAGACACTCAATACCAAAAAGTAGACTGATGTAGTTCTCCACTGAGAATGTGAAGGAATTGCAAATTAGTTCAGTTCCAGGCCCTTTTCTGGCACAATGCAGTTCTATCAGACAGAAATTCTTGCTTTAGGTCAATAGTTCTAAGTAACCAATTTGTCAACAGACAAACTTGCAGTGTTCCAGAAGCATTTTTCATAATACATTTGCATTACTTACAAATAAATTGATATTTCTCTCATCACCAATGGTTAGGTCCATTTGTTATCTGAGAGAACTATACTTAGCAGGAGATTGCTTGGACTAACCATTCTTAATTACTGGGAAGCAATTACATTACATATTCTTTGCATTCTTCCACCTCTCCATCTGTAATACAGCCTTTGCAAAGGAAATAAGGGATAGAAAAGACGAAGTTGGGACATTGCTAAAGGGCAAATTGAAATTCATACAGTGGTGCTATTTTTCCCTTAATGTCACTTACAGTGGTTGACTGGAAAAATGGACATTTTAGGCAGCATGTTTCCTTATGTAAAGCAGCAGCTTATGTGCAGAGAATGACTGAAGACAGAGTAAGTAATGCCTGGAGCAGCTTTCACCCTTTTTTTCTAACATTTTTCTGCAAGGGCTAGTAATTAATGCCTATTGTGAGAGTCCAGTCTGAGAAAAAATAGCTAGATTTGGATCCTATTAAATTTATTATTTTATGTTAATTTACTGTATTCACATGTGTACATTTGATAATCCCCTTTTAGTTGTGTGATTATCTTTTGGAAATAGAGGAAAAGTTCTATAACAGGAATACACTAGTTTATTCCTGACAAAGAAATTGCACGTGTTTGTTTCCTCCCACTCATTCTGGATTTCTTCATTTGAGTCTTTCACCCTCTCAAGTCCTTCATGGAAGTTCTGACTAATGTTTCCAGCTACCTTATTCTGATCAGACCTCAAAATCTGTTCTCAATGCTTTTCTTCCTTCTGTCTGTGACATTTCTGAGATTAATAGACATGCTTTTGTCATAAATCTCTCTTTTCTTCTCTTGACTCTTCTCCTAGTTCATCTCCTGCCTACATTCCTAATTAAGTTCCAGCCTTTTTTGAAGCAAGTCTTACCTCCTTATCTAGGGCCTGGGCAGTACTTTGAGATCTAACTGCACCATTTTGGAACATGAAAATACTCCCACCCATGTGCTAACAGACATAAAAAATTCTAATCTGTAACTCAGATGTCATCCACTATGATGCAGATTTAAAAAATAATCTGTGAGACAATGACATTTATTTAGTCCAAATTACATCAACAGAAAAAAATATCCTGATGGTTTGAGTGGGTCTGACAGAGCGCTTTATAGCTCAGTTACACTGGCAAACCCTTGAATTACACTTAGGTCTCTACTTTTTGGAGTTCTTGCACATATGTATCATTGGCATCCCTTGTCCCAGTTCTTCCTATCTGGAATGATAATTGTCTGCTTGGAGGTTATATCTTCCCAGAAATACATTTATGCTCTCAGTGTTTCCACCCAGTGCTTGATTTCTGGCTGTCTTGAAGAGGCACAGTGTATGGTTCAGCCCCTCTTTCATGGGAAGGACTGGGAGGTGTCAACCATTTGTATCAGAATTGCACCTACTTCTGTGTCTTACTCAGAGTAATTACCCCAAATCTGACACCAGATCCAGCCCTCTTGTTTTTACTGTTTGATGGAAACTGCTCCTACCTTTGGAATAATTTACTACAGTGGTGAAAATAAAATTAAATGACCCTGAAGATCTCATTCTATGACTATAAGAAAACATGGTTAACTTAAAGAATGTAAACTTAAATGAAATAAATGTTAAAAGGCTAGAAAAGGAAAACATGGATAGATTACTGAGTCTTGGAGTAGGTAAGTTAGGAATAAAGAAAGTAAAGATCAGGACTTTATACATTGCACTTCATGCTAAAGGCAGCTTGTGGTCAGGAAGGAGTAAAGGAAAGGCGTGAAGCTGGTGGATGATCTAATTAAAACAGAGTGATATTAATGATTTAATGGTCTCCCTACTTTTGCTTCCCACTTACTTATTACAGTATATTTCTAGTCCATGACTGAGTTTCTAGGCAATCGTCTCTCTTTGAATATGAAGATAGTATTTCTGGCTCTTCAGGTTGCAAATACTGCATCTTTTGATTCCCTCTTTCAGACCAAATTTTGAAATGGTGCCTAGGAGAAGGCTGACTGATGCTGACAGAGTGAGGGATACAGAAGGAGAATGAGCATGTAACTGATGCACACTAGATATGGAGGGAAATGCCATATTGTGTAATTCCTTTTTTTAATGTAAATTCTGTTCTTATTTGTCTTTCACTTGTCAGTTTAAATTGCAGGTAGTTATTGTCAATATCTATGCATCTGCCAGAGTGCAATGGAGGAACTGGTTCTCCAGCATTACAAGGTTCTTGACATACTTATAGTATAAATATTACGTATTTTCAATAGAAATATAAAAATGTCAAGACTTTGGAAGTATGATAGATGTAGAGTACTAAAGAGTGGTAAGTGGCTGTTACATGGAGCAGGTTTTAGAGGAACAAATACTGTAGTAATGGCAGAACAATCTGCTAGATGTCTTTGCTGAAAATAGAAATGGTTTCATACTAACTGTTATGAAAAAACAGACAATTCCCTGGCAAGGGTTACTGTTCTTTGGCCACTGACAGCAACAGGAGACATGAAGAATTAAAAATGATGAACAGCTGAGTAGTATTAAAGCTTGAGTAGGTAGACAAGAGCAGTATATTCCAGAATTAAGGCTGCCTTTCAACTCTTAGATGGTGGTCTTGTTATTGGAATTTTGCAATTTCTATTTTGTTTCTTTAGCCATGGCTTCAGAAACTGCTGTAGTTGTATGTGAAAAATGAGATTTAAAAAAAAGTATTATGCAGTTTTTACTAGTGACACATGCAGTACATCTTGTCTTTTATCTGTGTACGCATATATGACTGTACACATAAATATACAGCCTAGAAATGCAGAAAGCATATGCTATGTATGTCCATGAGGAAGCCCTTAATGAAGAAAGAACATGATCAGATTTCCTTAAAGGAATAAATAGTTCCATTAAAAAAAAATCAAATTTAGTTCTGAAAAGAGCCAATATCAAACTTGCTTTTCTATGAAATATGAGGCTTCTTTCACTGAGTTCAAGTTAGTTACCTTACATAGGAACACTGCAAACTGCCTATGAATAGTGAAACAGCTCAATCTGTAGCCCCTGAGCAGATGCATCTGGTGGCTTGAGGCTGGAAAACCTAGTAACATCCATGAAAGGGCTGATGAAATCTTCAGATTTTCACCTATTTCTTTCAGCACGCAGAATCGGGCAATATCTGTTTTGTCTGTTTCTTTTCTTTCTCTCTCCTTTTCAAACTTTGTTATAATTTGGACCAAAACCTGGCTAAAGAAAAGAAAGACTAGGCTGAAGATCTAGGGAATTTCTGCTTTTCATTGAATCCTATGATTTTATGATTCAATACAGTTTGAGAACACAGTTAACAGACAGAGGCAAGCAGCATTATCTCTAGCCAGGTCTATGCAGAAAAAGTCCCCACAAAGTGCTTCCTTCAGAACTGGGACTGGATTCATGTAAATATTTTGGTTTTCAAAGTGGAGAAAAACCTGTTTCCAAGATTTTTGATGAAATTTTTTAATCAGTTGCAGCTGAATATTTGGGGATAGATCTTAAATAATGTTGCCAAAAGACCAAACGAGACCTATGACGTATTTGTTTCATGTCTCTGTAAAGACAGAGGTCAAAGGAAACAAATTTTGCAGTTTGTCCTTCCATATTCCACTTCTGCTATTTGTAATTTTCACATTTAAATATACAAAATAACTAGAAATTTTCCAAGTCCTCCTTTTGTCTCTTCATAGAACCAATTAATATTGTCCCACACTTTCAAGAAGTCCTAACAAAGATGGCTTTTTATTTTGAAACCTCCAAAAGACTGAATTACTGCCTCTGCCCTCTCAATCCTAAACTGGAAAAATAAAGGAGGCTCAAACTTGCTCTAGGGCTAATACTCATCTCTCATATCTCAGACCCTGTGTTCTAGAAAATTATTTGATTTTGATTTTTCAGATGTATTGGCTTTTTTTTTGCTGCTGTGCTTCTGTTCTCATTTCTCCCGCCACCCCCGCCTTTTTTTAAAAAAGATAACTTGCCTGGAGATTTAATTACTGAACACTTCACCTTTTCTTTATAAGAATAGAAAATAATGGAAACCTTTAAATCTGATGGATTTTCACTGTGATTTGTGGCCCTCCTGAAAACAAGGCATTCTTTGGTGTAACTTCCAAGATTTACTCTTGCTTTGGGTTCCTAGCTGTTAGCTTTTACCTATGCTTTTGACACATGCTTGTAGCTTTTTCATGGTCCAGTGTTTTGGAGCATTTTCTGGGTCTCTGATAGGATGTTAGACCAATAATCTTCCTTTCCTATTTAAGATCCAGAAAGCAATGAAGGCAATGGTGGAATGTCCAAAATAATTAGTCTGCTACAATGTGCAAACTAAGCCAATTTCTGTTAGCTCTTTTACAAATATTACAGATTAGGATATCACAAGACCTCATCTGGACATTTTGCTGTAAAATACAATAAAAAAAACAGAATTGAAAAAAAATTAAGGCTCACCTGAAAAAGTCAGTGTAGCAATATCAAAGAAACACTCAGATAATTTGCATGCTCTTAAATAAGTACAAACTAAAACTGATTGCAACATGATATTAAAAAAGGAATTAACATAGATAATATTCTTGGCCAAAGGATTGAAAAAACCATCAACTTTTGTGTGAGATGGGGATATTTTTTTAATATATATGTTGTGCTTCTTATACATTATAAATTACTATGCTTTGAGAAAATTGATTTAAAAACACAAGTGAACTTTTGAAAATACTTAAAGGCAATAACGCCCAATTCCTCCATTACGTAAATTAATTAGTTTTCTACCTGTGAAATTTGAAACTTAGAAAAAGGCTATCACACTCTTATCTACATCCTTTTCTCTGTGTGTTCTTCATAAATAGTGGCAGTTAATAGTGAGCTTTCATCTCTTTCTGGAGCAGAACATTGCATATCATTGATTTCCTACCAGGGATCAATATTTGCACTACATGACACATGTCAAGACCTAGATTTTGCTTAGTAACAGTAGTCTCTGGATGGTAAAGTAAGAACAAATGAATTAGGGTAGGAAGGGAAATTTAGATAGATAGTGAGGAAAAACTTAGATTAAATTGTTATATTTCTACAAGTATTTACTTCTGGCCTTGTCTTTGGTGTCTTTGCTTCAGGAGATAAAATGTTGGAATCTTTCCTGAAGCCCTTGAAAATTCCTCTAGAAACAATTTTCACTTATTATTCTCTTCATTAGAAACCAGCTCAGTGTCACAATCTGGAGAGTAAAAGAACAACTCTCAAGGGATTTGCTATGCTCTTTTCAAAACAAAACAATCATCTCAGTGCAAATATACTTACTTACTGATCCTCTCTTGAGAGAGAAAATTAGGATTCCTGTGTTCCTTTTTGGAAACAGCAGCTCCTCTGTTACAGGAGGGTTTTTTTTTAAGAAAGAAAAAAGAGAAACTACGTTGGAAAATGAGATTAGATAAAGCATTGAAAAATAATAATTTTAGAGAATGTGTGGTTTTTATAATATAAAACCTGTGAGAGGAGGTGTGTGAGTGACCGTCACAAAACCAGCATGATTATATGGCTGTACCCAGACCTTCACTCACACTGCTTTGCAGGCTGTTCTCTCTATATGTTCTCTAGCATTTTTTTCTTTCTTGCATCTTCAATTGCATCTTACTTAGAAAAACTAAACTGGTATAAAGGAGAGACAACAAAGATACCTGTCACATATTCATTTAATTACTCTTAGAGGTCTGTTCCATCCTGTACTTTTTGGGGTCACTTCAGAGTGAAAAAAATCTCAGTTCATAAAATTATATAACAATAGGAGTCTTTTATATTCTTTTTGCATTTTATCTTGGTCAAATAAAAAATTACTGTGTTACTACCTAGACTGGTATATAACAGTAGCAGATAAATAATTGAAGCACTTTAACAACTTTTGAGCCTCATTATAGAAGCTGCCATAGATACCTCTATTGAAAGTGCTTCATGTTTTCCAAACTACCCTTTGATTTCTTTGGTTGCACAGTACCGCGTGTAGTGAAGCAGTCCCAGTTAACCATTTACATTTTCTTAAACAGGAATGCATCAGAAGTCTGATCAGAACTGTTGCTATTTTACAAGCATCTGCTATTTTAATGATTGTACTCTTCCTCTTCATCTGCACTTCTGTACAAAGATTTAATTAAAGTAGTTAAAATAACAGACAACAGATGTGATCTACTGAACTACGAGTCAGCAGTTTGAGATTCCTCTGCGGATGAACAGAAATTAAAACAATTAAAATTCTGTAATTTATTTCAATTACTTTGTCTACCAAGTTTAGTTAAACACTGTTGTCTTGCAACATTGCTTTCCAGTAGCTAAAAACATGGAATTCTTAAGAGCTGCCTACAGTCTTCACAAAATATTTTTTGGAGATAGGGAATTCCTGCCTTTTTTCTGATTTCCTAATGAAAGTGTGCCTTATTATTTCTTTAATTCCTGGGGTTTTTTTACATTAAATAATCCACAACACTATGCTCTTGTATTAGTTATCAGCACCAGAGGTAGAGATTGGACTCTCTAAATCATATATATTGTCATAGCAAGATAATCTCAAGTGTGCTGCACAGTGAATGAATGTGGCTTGCAGAATTCCTTGGGAAAGCTGTGTTTTCATTGTTGCAAGCTGGCTGTTCAATTGTGGCTGGGTATGCCTCAAGCCTTCACTTGTTTTCTTCAGCTATAGGATTTTGTATTTGTACAAAATTGTCTGCATATAGAAACAGGAAAGAAAAATTGATATTTTTTTTTCCTCTAGAAGAGTCCAACTAGAATTAAATATATACTAATTAATTAGCTTGTGCTGACCATAATGTCATAAATTGTTGAGTTGCTGTCTAACAGACTTCATCACTCAACAGAGTAATCAAGCTAAAATGGGATGCAAATTAGGAAATAAATATATTGGATGTTTATTCCCTAATCATGCCTTCCCCTTTTTCCCCGCAGTGTTCACAAGTACTAGGTCTCTGTTCATTTCTTTCTTTAGTTAACCAGATGTTCTTTTTCTGTTCCTCAATGCATAAAAATTCCTTCTACTCTTCTAGTTTCTCTTTGTGAGTCCTTTTTAACTTTAACCTCTCTTCTGGCTGTGTTTCTCCATTAATAATCCCTCTGAATGGTAAATGCAAAGTAACTAAAAAAAATAATTCCACTATATTGTTCTAGGTTTGAATCAATGAGTAGAGATGTAATAGAGAAGCCACAGTAAGAGTAGTGAATTTGGGAGAGAATATTATTCTGTCTATCAAAACATTGCAGACTAGCTGTGGTGCATAAAGTGAAAGAATAAATATGAGAGAATTCATCCATCACTGCATCACAAAAAACAGGAAAAACCAACAAAACCAAAAAATAGTATGGTAAAATATCACATGGTTAAGTAGACCAAAGTAGTACTTTCACAGAGCTGAAAGATATTCTTTCCCTGGAACAAAACTACTCCCTCAATAAAAGCATCTATTGGTTTAGAAACATTCCTTGAAGCTTTGCAAAACCATTCTCAGAGCTTGGCAGAGTGCAATTTAAAATATGTTTAAAATCAATTTATCACTTTTTCCATGGCTCTGGTAAGGTAGCTTATTATAGACGATACCTTAGGATATAAGTTTGGTGTCCCTTTCATATTTAGCTTTGGGTTTTTAGCTTTTTAAAAACATTATCCTTTACCTAAAATGAGTTCCTGCATGCTGGCTTTCAGTCAAGAGCAGTCTCAGTTAAAGAGTGAATGGTGGGACAACATGCAGTTACTAAAAGAAGATATAGAAGAGATAACCATGTCTAAGTGCTGTCCACACAATAGTATCTTTTCCTCTACCAGCCTCATCTGTGAGGCAATAAGAAAGGGATAATGTTGGTGAAAGTTAAATTTTAAAATGGTTGTGTGAGAGCAGAGACATAAGTAAAACTTGTTGTGTGAGAGCAGAGACATAAGTAAAACTATCTTCTCAGACAAAGACCACAGAATTGTTAATGACACAGTGACAATATTTTCATAGAATTGTTTGGGTTGGAAAGGGCCTTAAGTATCATCTAGTTCTAACCTCCTGCCATGAGCCAGAACACCTCCCACTAGACCAGGACTCAAAACCCCATTCAGCCTGGCCTTGACCTGTGGATGGGGCATTCTACAACTTCTCTGGGCACTGTGTTCCAGTGCCTCATCAACCTCACAACAAAAAATGTCTTTCTACTATCTACTCTAAATCTACCGTCTTTCAGGTTAAAACCATCCCCCCTTGCCCTGTCAATGCATTTGTAAAAAGTCCATCTCCATTTTCCTTCTAGGCTCCCTTCAGCTACTGGAACGCTGCAATTAGGTTGCTCCAAAGCCTTCTCTTTTCCAGTCTGAACAATCCCAATTCTCTCAGGCCTTCCTTGTATGGAGGTGCTCCACCTCTCTGATCATCTTGGTGGCTTCCTCTGGACTTGCTCCAACAGGTTGATGACCTTCCTGTGCTGGGGACCTCAGAGCTGGATGCAGAACTGCAGGTGGGGTTTTGCGTGAGCATAGTTTGAAGACAATTGATGAACCAAAAAGAAAACTGCTGTGTTACAAGGAGAATTTGCATCAGTCTTTGGATCTTTCTCAGTCTGAAAAACCTGAAGTTGTAGTGATTTTTTCAGTGTTCAATATCCTCTCCTTACTTCCAGGAACAAGAACCAGGGAAAATAAAAGAATGCTGGTATAGCAGTATAGCAACTCTTGAATTATCCTATAGTGAACAACGATTTGCTGAGACATTCTTATTTCCAATACATTGGTGTATACTCCAGGCTGTGTGTCAAAGATACGGGCAGCTGCTTCAAGCATTAGCACTCCATTCTGCCTTTTTCTGTCCATGACAGCACATGGCTGCCTCCCCCAAGCAGCTCCTTCTGGAGCTTTGAAATAAACACTTGTGTTACAGAAGGGTTTTCCAGAGGGCAAATTATCAAGGGAAGGAAGGAAGGAAACAATTGCTCAGTTTGCCTTTATTGACGCGAAGATGAAAAGTTTAGGGTTACAACTCAGGTGAAAAGTTTGGGTGTTAGAATTACAGGTAATAAAAACTTGCTTACACAAATCTCATCAAAATGCTATTTTGGTGTTCTTCCCTTACAGCGGTCTATCACAGATGTCCAGCACTATTAAAAACAAAATCTACTTCTGATGTAAGAATCTATTTTATGGGTGCTAAAGTTCATTAATAACATCACCAAGGGAACTCAGAAATAACACTGTAAGCATGCTTTCTTTAGAGGTGTGAGAAACTGAAATTATGGACATCACAGCAGCAGTAGCAGACATGTTTGAAGGCGCCTATTCTTTAGTTGCTGCTCAGGCTACAGGGCTGCCCAGCAGAATGACTGTATAGGAAAGACTAATTTGTTTGCTGGGTTAGTAAACAGGAGCAGGGAAAGACTCAAACAAGAAACTGTATTTTTAACCATTTCTCTCTATTCGTGAAACACTGAAGAGTGCAAGTTTTTCAAAGTACAGAACAGAATCTAGGAAGCTGTGTCTTCAGTGAAGCCAGAAAAGGCAAGATACATGGTTTAGTATAGCATTAGACAAGCAGAAGAGTGGGGGAAAATGTTTGAAAGGTGGGATTTCTTATTAGAATATAAATATGAAACAGTCTAAATATATGAAAAGAACAATCTAAATAACAAAAATTCCTTTATAAGCTCAGAACTTCTGGAGTTATGGTTGTTTGTTGACATTCCTCTGGTGGAGTAAAAATGTGGAATGATTCCTCTTGCTGTGTAATTTTCAACATTTTTAGCTGTAAATAAATGGATACATAAGATTTTCTAAGAGTTTAATTTCTGAAAGTTTGCATACTACTGCCAGAGAAGTCTTAAATTCTGTAAAAGGACAATATTTTTAGTTATGTGACTGAGTTAGTATAGCGCCAGTCTCAGAGTAGGTGAAAATTTTGTCAATATATGGAGTGCTTGTATGGACAGAGATAAGCAATTTGTCTATCCTGAGCTCTGCAATATGGCACTAAAAATTTTGTCCAGATTTTGTACATTTTTATCTCTCACACCTATCCAAATGGTAAACCATCAAGCTCCTCCTCCTCTCCCGCCAGTACATGGGGGTTTTTTATAATCTTTTTTGAAAATAATGAATGTCTACAAAAAAAAATTTGTAATGCTATTGCATGAAATGGCTACAATGGGTATAAAATACATTATATTTGTAAGCACATTTATTTATTGACTGTGAGAAATTGCATGTTAGCTGTTAATTGCCAGATTCTCAGGTGAATACAAGCATCCTTAGGAAATGTTCCTGCCCACATGTTGAGTTACAGCTACTTTTTAATGTCTGTACAGCACTGTATGTAGTGCCAGGAATGTGCTACTCTGTGATCGTCCATGCTCTGGGAGACTCAGAGCTCAAGCAGTAAATCTGTGTTTTTAAGAGCTGCAGAAAATTTTATAAGTAGACACAAGGAGTGTGGATTTTATTGGTACTCAACAGCAGAAACCTCTGTACATATGCCTACAGTCACAATCTTTTTTCCATGCTGTTGTACTGTCACTATATCAGCCATAGAGGCTTATATTTTTAGAATATAGTAGTTCTGTGTTCAAAGATCTGTGTATGACCAGTGAGAATGATGGCATAAAGAAGAATGGAAAGCAGTAAGGGAAATGTCTAGGATTTGAATTGATACCACAGTTTAGATGAAGTCTTATATTTTGGCATCATAACACCATTTTTATGCTGGTTATTCCAGGGGAAAACAAATTGTATAAATCAATCTCTTTTTTTTTTTTTTTTAAAGGAAGTGCCTTATGGAAGTTTTGTTGAAGATGCTTAGAGTCAAATCTCTTTGCTGTGTGGAAACTAAGGGACATTGAACTAAAAACCATGCAAAATAGTTGGTTATGATGCCATAACTCATGTCTCATTTTATTTTTTATTTTTTACTTTTTAAACAGAGGAAGAATCTAGGATGATAGCAGCAATGTTATGGCCCCAACCCTTTCCTCTTCAGATCAAGTTTTCCATTTTTATGTTTTTAATATTTACAGAAAGGAATCTATTATGGAAGCCATTTGGAAATTTGGTTTTGGAGCAGGCCTCCCTTGTGTCCTACACTTACTCAGACCTTGGGATAAATTGCTGATATGTGCCAAATTCAGCACATGTTGCAGCTATTCCTGCTTGACCAGCTGTTACTAAAGGTGACAGGTAACGCAGTCTGAAAATAATCAAAGCCTTATGTTGACACAGGAGGACATTTCAACCGTCATGCAGATAAAAGCTATTGACATTTACCTGTGGTTTTTTTACCTTTGTTTCATTATGTGAAGTTTGGAAGTGATAGAAAATACTGTTCATCAGTAGAGTGGTACACTTACAGTGGTCTGAGAAACTGCAGCAACAGTTAGATTTTTATGTACCCTATGCTAGACTGAATAGATGGAACTATCAATCTCTCTCCTTTCACTGCTGGGATGAAAAGTAGGAGGATATTGCTTGTGTAAGAAACGGACAGTCTGTAACTCTTGAACCTCATGCAGTTTGAAAAACGTTACTAAAGAGAGTAGTTCCATTTGTAGTTTGATTCTGACAATTTATTCATTGATGTTAAATCACCCATCAAATAAGCATGGATTTAAGCCTGCTGCGTGCACTGCATGTGTTGCAGTCAATTATGTAATTTTGCTGTCATAGTTTTATTAAACAAATACTATTATGAAACAGCATAATTTAATATAATAATGCATTAGTTAACTCTCGAGTCTTACTCTTTCACCTCATAAATGTGACTCTATATACATCTCAAGAGGTTTTCCCTAAGAAAACCTCTTAATGGGATCACATTTTGAATTTAAAAGTCCACTGAAATACATTTCAATCAAAAGACCACTTTGGAGAAGTGGCCATTCTCCAATTAAAATTGCGTATTAATCTCTAACTCAGTATAAGGCTCAGACTGCCAATGACATTTAATTTAGTATCTCCCTCACAGCTGTCAGAGAGCTCTCTTTTTGTTGTCCACCTGAAATCTAAGACTTGGTTTAAAACCTGACCACTTGAAAATTGTGGGGTAGTATAATTGGTTCTCTTGGACTGCCTTCTCTAAAACAAAACTGGATTGGAATGAAGGATTTGGAACACCTGTGAGTGACAAAAATGGAAACTAAATATGTGTGATATTATACATACTGTTGTTGGTAAATTCATATTGTAACTTGAAAGCAAATTGTATTTCAAACACAGTTTATCCATATCAGAGTAGGAATTGACTGTTCTAGAGATGTACTACGGTCAAATTATACAGATAATATACAACATCCTACAAAGCAATGTTTAAATGGAGTTTGTGTGGAATGTATTCATTACTAACTTGAGGTAAAATTCCTAAAGAGCTATTGCTACAAATTCCTACCACTGAGATAAGCCTAGGAATTTTCAAGTTAAGCTTGTGTACAAACATGCTCAAATAGGGAAATATGCAGTAGTAGCATGCAACGAGTGCTATGATGTATTGGAACCCATATGAAAAGCAGTGAAAAGGAGTACATAAACATTTTTTAAGTTATTTGAATCTAAATTTTTTGTATAGGTCATAAAATGTCTGAATTGGAAAAATGTGCTCTTGTTAATGATTTTCTCACAAGAAAATTTTATTTCAGCTGAATCAGGAAATGTTAAATCATGAAGAATATTGTTGAGCAGAAAAAAACCCCATAAAAATATTTCAAATTTTCAAATATTCTTTTAGAACAAAAC
>VXAZ01007585.1:275930-298126 GCA_013399875.1 Gymnorhina tibicen
TAATTTCAGACAGTTTGAAGTGTAAAAAAATGCAGAATCATACCTGTAATTTCTTACCATATTCTTCCTTCTTGTCATGGCTGAGAAATAGTTCTGCCCAAAACGAATGTATTTTTTTTTTAAAGGTATTTTTTCTTGCTGTGCCTGAAATTTTGTCCCTTATGAATTATGGTTTTAAAAAGTTTATTACTTGCTTACTGTCATTTATGGTGTGGGCACTATGGTGTCCAAAAGATCATCGGACATGCTTTAAATTGTAATTAAAAAAATATGAGTTTTAAACCAGAATAACTTTAAAATGCATTACTATTTTGCAGTAAGATAGATTAAGATAATTATTTTATTTTATTTTCTAGACAAGAAAATGCAACAACTTTAATTCAGTCAGACTTTGTTGGAACATTTGATATGACATCCCAAATGCACTGATTAGTTAGTGTGAGGAACACAATGATCAGTTTAAAAATCGAAGGTTGGACAAAGAATTACCTAAAGGACAGGCAGCAAGTTTTATTGAGGTGATATCTACAATGTTAGTGGGAGGTTACACAAAGATTTCCTTTGTGGTTCGGTCAACTTGATTTATTTCAAGTCATGAGGCATCATCTATAAATGGAAGTCTGTGATTATCTCCTGTGAAGATGTTACTGGCTTAGTAGTCTAGCTGAAATATAAAGAAATTTAATAATGTGAAAGAAAAGCCACGCACATAGGGGACTTAATTACAAATATTTCTGCTATAAGTTGAAGGCTCACTAACTTCAAAGTATAGAAAACAAGACAGACCTCAGTCTCTTAGCAGGGTACAGATTGACTAAGTGTTAACAACATGAGGCTGCTGTGAAAAATAAAATGGGATTCTGGAACACATAAGGCCAGCTCTTTCTTCTACTGAAATTAATACTGTTGTATTGTATAATGGAAAACCATCCAACTGGAATATATTATACAATTCTCATTACTCGAGTTAGTGAAAGGTTTATCCATATTGGGAGAAATATGATGGATGTGGACTAATAATATGATGTCATGCTGCTGAATATTCTTAGTGGGGGACACTAACAGCGATAGAAATGGATAAATGAAGTCTGGGAGCGAGAAAGAAATAAGATCTTGATTAAACTGAAGGAAATATCAGTACCAAAACCAAAAAGAATGGAATGACTATAAAGAAATTTAGATATTCAGGTATAAGATAGGAGGGAAGTGAGGTTTCAAAGCAGACTTCCAACTAGGTGAGTTGGAACAAATTATGTTGGTTATTTTGTGAGAGGAATTATATGGCTGCAGTGGTACTAGAAGGCTTAATGTGGTGACAGAGTAAGATTAATAGAATTTTTAACGGCAAGATAAAAGTAAGGAGCTTTTAATAGCTTGTGGTCGGTGGATGAACAGTTAGGCCTTCCAGGTTTACAGAATATGTAGTTGATAGGCTTCTTAATAAAGTTTCATTCATCAGCCTGACAAGCTAGTTACAATTTCTGATGAAGTAAATTTTCTAAATGATAGAATGATAGAAATTTTTTGTGGCTTCCAGATAAAGAGAACTTTCAGGTATCAAAAAAGAGTTTCTTGTGATACCGTCGCTTTTGGAATACAAAGAGGGTCATTGTCAGTCATACCAGATGTGCTCTGCTCATGTCCCAGATTGGGAGCTGTGTTTCCCTCTGATTAGGAAACCTCCAGGGCAATTAAGAGTATCTAAGATGGGAGTGTGCCGCTTTCTCTGCTGAATAGGTAAAGAATCTCAGTTCCTGACTGAAGTTACGTTTAATGATTCAGACAATGAATATCCACAACTTGATCCTGACTTCTGTGTTAGCCTGTCTTTCCCATTCACTGCCTTAAGATTTAAATTTTTTCCACTTGGGCCTTTATTTTCAGGTGATTTAGGAGCTACTGGGAGTGGAGGAAAGAGGAGGAAAATAAGTGATATAAAGACAGGAGGAAGAGGAAGAGGAAAATAAGTGATATTAATACAGCATCAGACTTTTTTTTGCCTGCTTGAACACTTGGTTTTCCAGCAAATCTGCACATTCAGATTTTAGATGTCACGGAGAAAAATGTATTGACCAAAAATGTTCGCTTTTATGTAAGTCTGTGTAGCTGTTCTAATACAATCAGGTCTTGGGGGAGGAAGTCTTGAAACTAGAAAAACAATGTGATCTTGTGTCTTCATTCCGAAAAAATAATCTCCTTAATCTAATACATTTAAAACAAGATTTTAGTATATGAGAGGGGTAAGCATAAAGTACATGGTCTGCCTTTTAGGATATTCACTCCTGCTTTTAGTGAAATTTCGTGATTTACTTTTGGAAATCTGGAGGTGACTCCTAATATATGATTTACTTCTGCTGGGATTTGTTTGGTTTTATATGACAACTCCTTTCAGTAGTGTTTGGTCTGAAATGATGTAATTTATGATGACAGATGCAATGAAAGCATGGAGCTCTTAGAATGCATTGTGTGAAGCATTCAAAGGTAGTTCAAACATCTTTGATAGAATTAGAAGATGTCTCTATTTCAAAAGAGATATATTTGGCATACCTTTCAACGAAGCGAAAACAGGACAACGTAACAAAATCTTTCTCTTCAGGAAAAGAGATTTACTTTCTAATGTGTTTTTACCTCTGCCAGATTTTTCATGTTTCTGCCTGCTGAGTTATTCAACATTTTTCTGCCACTCAGGATAAAAATGAATGTAAAACCCCACCCCAGCACCATTTCACCAAAAAACCTCAAATCAACCCACCAGCCAAGCAACCAAGCAAGCAAGCAACCAACCAACCAAAAAAACCCCCCACAAACCCAAAAAATCCCCACAAAACCAAACAAAATCTCCCCAAAAAACCACCTGTGAGGAGCCAATTCAGCCATCTTATTTTTCCTCAGCTCTGGTTGTCAGGGCTGTCAGAGGCATATGGAGGAGGGGTGCACGTGTGCCACTTGCAGGAGGCAGCCAGGAGTGGGGGAAGCCTCGTATCTGGAGAGACTTCACCTGGCAACACCCCACATGAGGCAGGCAGTAAGAGACACTGTGGAAGGGCTTCTTCAAAGAGGTTGCAAGAAGGTCTCCACCAATGGATGGCACAGGAAGGTTGGGCTGGACCAATGGATCCCTGCTAGCAGGCAGACTCTGGGAGGGGCCAGGGGGGTATAAAAAACAACTGCATCAAGGCTCACTGCTGCTTGCCAGGGCTCACTGCTGTTTGCTGTTCCCGCTCATTCCCTCTTTTGCCCTGGCCCCTGCCTGCCTGCCTTCTGGCTCTCCTGCCCTTCCTGGCTCGCCCTCACACCTGCCCTGCCCTCCTGTGCTCCTGACTGCCTTCCTGCCACTTCACCTTGTGTCCTTGCCTGCATCCAACTCTGCGGCCATACCGATCCAGCCATCACCACCCGCCCCGTTGCCCCGATCCAGCTGGTTGCCGTGACCCTGTCCAGGGTCCTGGTCCTCCCACCCGAGTGCCCACTCACCGCGTGTCCGGTGCCATCGACCCGGGAGCTGTGCCCGTGGAGCCGCGCCCCTCCGGGAGCCGCGCAGGCTCGCTAAGGCCCAGCCCGGCCACAGGCAGGCAGCGCGCACACCCCCGCCGCTGCCGGGACACCAACAGCCCTGCCCTGGTGGTAATGCCCTCTTTTTGTGTCTGTCCCCTCCCTCTTCTCTCCCCCAGTGCTTTTCCACTTTCCTTTCTTTTTTCCTGTCTCTTCTAGACCTCTTTCGCTCAGGCAACCCCTTTTCCCTCTCCTTTCGTTACCAATAAATGGTTCTCAGATACAAGGTTTGCCTCGTTTGGCTTAATTTCGTTCCCGACCATCTGTTTTCAAAAGAACTCCTCGCAGTTCCTCACAGTGGAATGCAACACCACCAACAACAAACCCCCACCCCAGCCCAAGAGTATCTTTCCATCTTGGAAGTAATTTCTGGTCCAGCAAGTTTTAGAATTACTTTAAGTTTATAAAAAGAAAACATTATGGGAAGTTTAATCACTTCTTAATGTGAAATTCAAATAGCTTTTTTACTCATAATATTTAAAATGTCAACACCTAGCTCAGTAAATATAACCACTATGGGTATTACATATCATTCATGGACTCTGCACAATATAGTGGTTTCTCTCCAACTACAAATGTTCATCCAGCATTGCCTTTCCCTGTGTGTGTGCTATTTTCTTGCTTAATATGTAATATTTGATGAGTTCTTCCGGATTTTTTATCTAAAATAAAATAACTATTAATGGCATCCCTGACAAAAGCAGACATGTCAGTTTTAGAAGAGTTATGGTACATTCATATTTTTCGTGTTGACTTTTGATAAAATGATTTTAGTTACAGCTTTTAACTTCAAGGTCTGTTTCTTTTTAGAAAGCCACATAAACAGCAAAATTTCTCTGAGATGGCAAATTATGGTCTTCAATTCTGATTTTTTTTTCCTTTTTTTGTTTGAGGGGTTTATCTTTTTTCCCTCCCCCTTCTACACTGATGAATTTAAACTCTGGAGTCAGATGATAAAAATTATGAGACAGGACATTTGGAACAATTTTTAATGATCAACAAAATATACTGAGGAGAAGTTCAGTACCAAATAAGTTTAGTGCTGCAGATAGTCAGTAAGTGCACTGGTAGAGGTGTTTTGGGGACATTTCAGGAGCACTTTGAATGTAGCAAGTAGCATTAATCGCTAATGTTCAAGAGTACTGTGATCTGCTTTCATATCAGCATGAGGTCTAGCACTCTTGAACTGGCTTCCTGCCCATCAGAACCATTATGTGAAATGCCTCCTGAGCCTTGATGGTTCTTCGACAAATCTGCACTTGCCTGCAGGAGATGATGCTTTGGGTCTTTGGCCAGCATGGCGAGTTTGTCAGAGGTAGATTTAAGAAATGTGATTTTTAAAACTGTGAGGAATTTTGTTGATACACAATTGTGTAAACAAGTTCTGGGTAGGGAGATGGCTTATCACTGCATAGAGCTAATAAAGAGAAAAACTGATCTGAAAAATTGGAACCTACAGATCACCATCAACTGTGGTTATGTATTACCAAAACTGTTGGTTAAAAGAGCATTGATGTAATAGCTGTGTCAGGAGAGAACATAGGATCATTTAGCCAATATCATGTCTCCTAGCCTTTCATTAGGAAGCTTCACTGGATTACCCTTCTGTGAGTGGATATTCTGAACACACACAAAAATTTACAATCTGCAATAGTATCAGCAAGAGTTCCACAGTTCAGCCAGCTGCATGGAGACTTCTGTTCTTTTGTCTGCTTTGAATCTTACTCCTGCCATCTTCATTTGTTGATTCTTCCCGATGATTTTTATATTTATTTTATATAAAAAAGATATTGTCAAAGATGATCGAGTTCACTGGCTTTCACTGGTTTTGACTGGGTATGAAGAAATCATTTTCCATTAATTTGCATTTACTTTTATTTCTTGCAGTCTGACAAATCAAGGAGTAAATGTAGATGAATATTTAAAAATAGTCACCAGTCTACACAGTTCAGTAATGCAGAAGGGCTCTCTGTACTCAGAACTGATAGACCCATGAAATTGTAGATAGACCTCTGCATGATTGTACAGCAAGAAGTCAAATAATAAATTTACTCAGAACTAGTAATACCTTAAGAATGTAACTTGTAAAATTTCTGTTACAATAGTGCCCTGCAGAAACATTTCTTTCATTTAATTTCTGTTTATTTGTAAAATAAAAACCTTAGCTCAGATTTAAAACTCTTTCAGACACTTTACCCTTGCAATTTCAATAGTTAATTCCATATATTCTGGAGAGAAGGTATTTCAGTGCGTGTCTTCAAGGGCCTTGTGTTCAGCCTCATTCTGGTCTCCTCTGTAATCCTTTGTACAATATAACTCCTGGCTTCTGATTGATACATATTTTGTTTTTATTATTTTTACAGTTAATCATGACAGCACTAGGAACTTTTCACCAAGATAGATTTTCTGGGGCATAGAATTTGATTAGAGTAATGGAAAAAGAGCTGGTTATAAATAAGAACAATATAATCTGTGTTAGCAGGAGTTTATTTAACTATTCTTTAAAAATAAACTTGTGATTTTTATTTCCTTATTATAAATGTAGCTCTAGATTTTCCTATATAGACCACGAGGTTCCTATCACTTGGCACACTCCGGCTAGTATGAATAGACACCTTTGTTTAAAATTAAATGGTAATTCCTAAGATAAAGTTAGTATACAGAATGCATCTGTAGAGAGTTATTTTGTCAAATTAAGTTTAGAATTATTAACACAATATGCTTTGTCTACAGTGTGCTCCTTTTCTTTTGAACAAAGAAGTGGTAAGGATAGTAAGTAACAAGATCAATTTATAGGCTATTTAAAAGATGTGCTCACTGGAAATGGATTTCTTCCTCATGAAGTAGAACTATCTGTCTTCAACACTATGAAATAAAAAAGCAAATTAAATTCCTTGCTGAAGTGTTTTCAGCAGGCCGAAGCTTGTGTCTGGAATCTGTTACACTGTGAATCCCCATAGCATGGAATATTATAGTGAAAATCCACCAGATTTTTAAATTATTCCTTAAAATCAGTGTAGACAGAACCAAAAAGAATTACTTCACAAGATGAAATCATTAATATGCATAGATTGTTTGTCATACCTTTTTGTTTGGGAAATCCTTTTGTGATTGTGATATGTCTCATGCAGCAAAGCCACATCCTAGTCCTGATATTGGACGATCCAAGACCTGTATCATTTATACTGCAGTGCAGTATATAAACTAAAATTCTTTCAAAAACAATTCCTGAAATATTCATAGACACTGACTCTGTATGTCATTTCCCTCACTCCCACATTTGCACTGTATGAGCATTTCCCTCACGTAAACAGTTGCAGCAAGGTTTTAAAAGGACTTGCTAGTCAAATCTCTCATGTATACTGTTCTTCCTGAAAAAAAATACGGGGAATAAGGAATTTCCAACTGCTAGGAATTTGTTTCTCTTATCTTTGGCCTTCACTCTTCAAAATATTGAGTTTGGTTAATTTCTGTTTTACAAAGATAATGAATTTGTTTTGAGTATGGGGTTAAAATTCTGACTAGGCTGAAAGGAGATGGAATCCTTTCCATTGGTCCCAATGGGAGGACATTAAATGACATATTCTGTACTGCAATATATTTGTGTTCTGGATCTTAGATTTGTTTCACAGTGCAGAGTTTTGGGAGATTATTAATTATCTTACTGGTCTTATTTTTTAGTTATTGATTTCAAATGGGTAAATGATTTATCTAAGTCATACAATTCAGTTTTGAAGATAAGATTTACCCCTGGTGTGGCAAATAATACTAGAACTTAGTAAAAAAAGGGTTAATGTAATTTCTGACTAACTGAGGAGGAATCTTCTTTTCCCTGAGTCTGGGGAATGAAGACAGAGTGAATACTGGGCAAAGCCCAGGAAAGGCCAGCAGTGCAAGTTTTGTCCAACCACCCATCCACAGAACCAGAACCACCAGAAACATACACAGGGTGTTAGCAACTGGAGACTCAGAGGTTCTCAGCCGGAAGTGTCCATTTGTCACCCTGACAGTATCTCTAGAGGTTTGCTGCCTGCCAAGAGGTTGCATCCATGGCATAGCAGGAAGGCTGCTGAGCCTGCGGACTCATTCTGTTTTTTCAAAGCAGGATTGAATAACGTTGCAACGAAGTGACCTAGAAATATCAAGAGACTTTAAGTCCCTTGGAACAGTCCACTGGCTGTTGTTCTCCTCTACCCTCCCTGTCAGAGAAGTGGATTTGAGAAAAAGGAGATGGATTGAACAGGTGAATGACTATCTTAATAGCTGGTGTCATGCTAAGAGTCTCAGCCTCTGTGATCTTTCCACACCTTTGAGAAATTGGACCTGTTTACAGCTGATAGAGCTCAAGTGTCCCAGTGTGAGCAAGAATGTCCTGGGCAATAAACCCTCTGGACTTACAAACAGAGAATTAAACTAGATTTAATATGGAAAAAGAATGATGTTCTAAGAACTTAAGACGAGCCAAAGGCTGCTGAGGCATTAGGAAGCAACAAGGAAACTGGTGTGAACTCCCTCGGGGGAATTAGGGTAAGATCCTCTAAAGAGGGCATGGAGCCAATAGTCCAACCAAATGCATCTATACAAGGGCGTGCAGCATGTAGCACGGCAAGCAAACAGGAGGAGATGGAAGATTCTGCTCAGGTGAAAAACTATGAGCTGATTGCTATCACAGGTACTCAGATGAATTTTATGATTGGAGTGCTGTGATAGATGGCTATAAAGTATTCGGAAATGACAGGCAAAGAAGGAGAGGTGAGCGAGTGGTTCTCCATTCTCAAACTGGGATTGATTGCATGAAGCTATCTCTGAGGAAGAGAAATGCACAAGTCAAGAGTTTGTGGGTGAACAAAGCCAACAAAGAAAAAACTTTGTTTTCTGTAAACAGACATAAAAATGCAGCCAATGATGCCATTCTATTTTTAATTATTTTACTTCCTTTTGATAGTTTATGTATCGTAAATGTGAGACACAAGCTTTTGTTTTGTTTGTTTTTCCATTTTTTTCCCCTCAAGTTGTCATTACCAGTGCTATGCCAAGATATGTTATGGCAGGTTATGACGCTCTTCCTTCTCATTTTGCTAGAAAGAACAAAAAGGGCAGTGTGGCAGTTGTTCCACTAACTGCACATTTCCTGCTTGACAGGAGCATCTGATATTCATTGGATGACTGCACTGCTTTGCACAGCAGTACTGGTGTTCTCGCTGCAGCATCTATTTCAGGACTGTATTAAATTTTAGGATAAAGGCTAAAAAAAGGAAAAATGTGGAATAAATCAAAGTGTAACAGTCTTACACATGGTTTACCATCTGATTCTTCAGGCACTGTATCCCAATTCAGCACAATTTGCAACTCAGAGTCATGTTTTCCTATATGTTGTACATCCTAACAGTTTTAGAAAAGGCTGTGTGATATCAATCACCAGTTTTTCATCTTAAACATAACAGTGGAAAGGCGTAGCATTTATGCTACTGTGGACCATTCTTGATATTACATATTTGATTGTGAATGTTAAGTTTATTTTTTTCCTTTATCAAATCCTTGTCTGAACTCAGTGAAAAAGATTCTGTACTCTCCAGTTTTATGTCAATGTGAGTTTCTACAGCTTTAGTGTTCTCTTTGTTCTGAGGTCAGAATCTGGTGCTTATCCTTTATTGCTACTGCTTTCAACTCAGCCAATAATTAGGGGTCTGCATAGTGACACTTTTTAGTGATTTTACATACACATTGACACAGTTGGTGGTTCAGCCAGACTCAGTAATTCCAATACCTAGACATTTTCCTCCATGCCATTATTAGTTTTTGATAGTATGGTTAGACTAGAGTTCTTTAAAAACAAACAAACCACCTCAGGTTTAGTATGCAAAAACATTCATGATACAATTCACCACTATTTACATATTCTGTACTTAATCTGCATATGCACTAGTTATGTAGCAGAACAACTGTAAACAGACAAGCACTGTTTCACAGAGTTTGTAATTTAGCATAACACAATTGTGAATAAGAGTAACTAATAAGAAGAGGAAAGGATACACAACGTGTACAAGAATTATGTTTTTTTTATGATTAGGTTCCAGAGTTTGAGGACGCCTTTCACTGAATCAAACAGAATCATTTAGGTTGGACAAGACCTCTATGATCATCAAGTCCAGCCTTTGGCCAATCACCACCTTGCCAATTAAAGCACAGCACTAAGTGCCACATCTACCCTGAGATTGTTTAGGTGATACATCAAGAAATGTAAAACCAAATAAAAGAACTAAATCCTCTTTTCAAACAGATACTGCAGTGAAATTTTGCATTTTATGGACTGCAGTCTAAAATTCACTTTTAATGAATGTGTAAGGTTTTATTTCTTAAAACATTTGTTTTAATTGGACCTGAATATTATTGCTCTTGGGATTTTTTTCAAAGATACTTTTATAATTCTTTATTTACACGCTGGTCTTTTGCTTTTTATTTAATATCTAACTGATAAATAATCCTCTTTTTCATATTTTTGTCATACCTATGACCATTTAGATAGGGTGTAGGCACTGGCTTCCGTAAGCAGAGATGCAAAGAAATGAATAGTGCTAAATTCACCACACTATTGTTTGCCCATTGCAATTCAAAGCTACTGCCCAGGATAACATAACACTTTAAGTTTAGGTTTAAGGCAATATAATTAGTCAGGGTCACTAGAGTTTGGTTTGCTGTATCTATTACTGAGATCAGAGTGTTTCTAGCTGCTGCTGCAACTTCTGGAAATTTGCTGTTACTCTAAAAAAGCTGTTTTAACATTGTGACATGTCTTGTTATGACATTAGAATAAATGTATGGTAAGAATAGGAAATTATGTTCATGAATATAATTTCTGAATTGATGATGGATCCAGCTTCAAGCCCACCCAGTGCAAGAGGAATAAAGACAAAATGGAGGGAGTCCAGCAGAGGAAGGGCCACTGGTGTGGCCAAGGGCTGGAGCAAATGGCATTCAAAGAGGAGGCTGAGGTAGATGGGATGATTTGGCCTGGAGAAGAGAAGGCTCAGGCATGGGGGAAACACATGTCAGACTACCACAGTCTAGAGGGTGATAGTGGAGGGAGGTAGACTGATTCTTCCCAGGGGTGCCCAGTGAAATGTCAAAAACCAGCAGTAATAAATGGCACCAAGGGATAATTTGTTGGGCAAAAAAGAGATTCTTCCTGTGTGGGTGGTCCACCACTTCCAAGAGCTGTGCATAGAGTCTGGAAGATATACAAAAAGAGGGTGTGCCCCAAATCCACCTGAACAACCAGACCCAACTTTGAAGCCAGTCCTGATGGGATAATAGATAATCTGTAGAGGTGCTCTCCAATTTTTTTTTTTTCATAGGGATCACAAGTGTGACCTTAACTATTAATTTAAGAAAACAGTGATTCTGGGACTGTGGGTAGGAGGTATGGTGTGTGTGTCTGTCTCACCCCTTAGTCCCTTTCCGATGGCCTGAAGTCACCAAGCAGAATTTCATATTGGAGGCTGTACTTGAGTGCCTTTCTTTTCTCTTAAGCCTTGTGATAATTCCTACCTTGCCCCACCCCATAAATGGTAGGTACTGCTTGGGGCAGCACTTGAAAGGTGAAGTGCCACTGGGCACAAAGAGGAGGTGAGTAACTTCCTGTAATTTGGTAACTTCCTAAAGTATCTCAGCTGCTGTTTCAGGTCACACTGTCTCAGCACTGAGCAGGGGGAAAATGCAGCTAGGTCTTAGTATAAGGGATAGTATCTGGGAAACAGGACTGAAAGGACTTTAGATAGGAATGTTTATAATGAAGACACAATTTAGTTCTAGGAAGGTTAACCTCTGTATTCTCTAAGACAAAGAAGAAAACCAACTCCATATTAGAAGAGAGTAACACATACAACGTATTTTTTCAAAAATGTTTCTACCTGTTAGCGTGTTAGAGGGAAAGCTACAGGTGGATCCACTGATCCTGTCACAGCAAAGAGTAACAACAGAAAGGCAGTCTGGCCCCAAAAACATCCCAGGATAAGCTCTCCCAGTGCACCCAAATTCCTTCATCTTTGGGAGGTCCCATCTGTGACATAAACTTGTTCCTCAGTTGCTGCATAACTTATATGTAGGGCTGAATCTATCTTGGAAAATGTCAATCCTTGTCCTAGGAGCTTTTTATAGGAATGGCAGAAAGATAATTACAGCATTTAATGGACTGTCAGGTGTGTGTATATTATTTATGTATACTTGTGTTGGTTTGAAAACAAACCAGTGGGAGATCACAAGTCAGGATTTAAATTAATGGGAAAATAAAATTAGAAACAAATGAAATAATATAAGGAAAAGCACTGACAAAGTCAGATACAACCTGACCCCCTGTTAGAGTGGTGGTAGCAGTCCAGATGAAGTAGCTCAGTTGGAGTGATGATCCTACAGAAGGTCTCCAAATGAAGGTCCAGTGGTACCTTTGTCCGCTGGTAATCCAGTAGATAGGGCTAAATTAGGCAGTTCTGAGGGCAGGTTATATCCAGGTGGGAATGCTTGGCTCCTCCCTCCTGGGTGGAGCATCTCACAATAGGATGAGGTAAGTCCATGAGTCATGTGGGGGTTTCTTGATGGCCCATTGTCTGTTATCAGGGGTGGGTCATTAGCAGGCGATAACAGCTAATGGCCCACAGCTGGTGGTAATAGAATACTTAAATACATCTATATTTTAACCTAGGACAATACTGAACTCTCAAAGACAAAATCAGAAATTATTGTCAATAAATGCCATTAGAAAGAATACAATAAATTTTCAGTGTTATAAATTGAATTATAGAAGAAATTTTCTTTAAATAAAGTTATATTTCAACAACTTTTAGTTCCCTAAATATTTGTAAGCAGCATTTTGTAGAGATTTCAAGATTATGTTATGTTATTCAGTGGTAGCACAAAATGGCAAGGCTTGCACTAGAATGCTGTTTTCATGCTTGATGAAGCCTGAAGAATTTAAGCTTTTCTGTGGAGTGCTGAAAGCCAGTTCAATGTAGCCCTTAATACCTGGAACAGAGTGAGGAGAAGAGGCAATAAAGTTTCTCTTCCTTGTCACCACTAAAAAAGATAGTTTTCACAAATAAGTTCTGCAATTTATTTCTTTTACTAGCACATTCTATGTGACTAGAAATTGTTCAGACAGGTCTAATAACATTTGACATTCTTGGAAGACTATTGGATACAGAGACTTTCATCTCCAGCTCACTGGCATGAATCCAGTCAAGGCGGCGCTTCAGTGTTGCCTTCCAATGAACATGTCTAAGTGAGCTGAACTGACTGTTGTGGATTAGTGTCTAATGTACAATTTTTGCATGGCAGAACTCTTAACTACGCTGGGAAGATGATGTTGCTTCCACTTTGCAAACAAAGAAACTGGAAGACAATAATTCTTTCGGAAGTTTGGTTGCCATCCAGGAAGATGAATCCAAGTCCTATTTTGGAATATATTATGCTAACCACGTCAATTTTCCTTCCTTGAACTTAATGACCCTGGATCTGCATAAACAATAACCAGTTTTATGCAAGATCCTCCAGCAATGGAAATATGCTACTTTTTTCTCCAGAGCAAAGAGTAATAATGGGAAACTTTACTTGGGTGGTTTGATTTTTGTTTCGTGTTTTCTTTGTTTCCTTGCAAATTGAAAGCATATTCTTTATTCGGGTCAAGTATAATGAAAAAAAGTAAAAATAGGAAGAAGAGAGTTATCAAATACTGAGTGGTATTACAGTGTTCTTGAAAGCAGGTGTCCATAAAATGGCAAATCATAGATTCAGGACAATACATACGCGGTGATAATAGAATTTTACTTGTAGTGTCTAACATATTTGTAACAGTAATTTTTATGGTTATTTCTTTTATCTTTTTCATAGATATGTAGCCTTATTAATAATATTTAGATGTCCAAGCTGGAGGAATGCACGCAGTAGAAGTCAGAATATGCATACTGAATATTGCAAGTGTGCCTATTGTGTCTTTCCCTGGATTAGTTACCATAGAAATGTATAAATGAAAAATTGCTACATTTGTTATTATTAAAGGAATAGAAGTAGGATACTGCCATTAATATTGTGTAAGTGAAGTTGAAATAATCTGTGCAGTACTTTTAGAAGAATCCTGCTGTTATCCATGCTATCTGATTAGTTGCTCCTTGTTGCTGCCTGCAATTAAGTATTATGACTTCTTTATCGGAACAAAACTTTTTGTTATCTTGAAGTGGTGCTAATAGCCATGGAGGGGAGATTGCATTTCTGTACTTTCTGTTAAATATGTCTTTCTTGCATATGTATGATCTCAATAAAACAGTAGACTAGTACAGCTGATTTAATTTATGTAACTTCTTCTGGCTTAGCCTGAAATGACACCAGAGGTGTCTCAGTTCAGAAAAGAAAAATAAACTACCAGAAGGGTTCAGAAATTTTGCTTTTTTGTTGGTCCTTTTGCCTTCTGCAGCATCCACAGAGAGTGAATACATCACTACTTACTTCACTGATATTGAGTGCTTCAGTGGACTGCTACTTCTTTTGTTGCTTCCTTTATAAGAGAATTCAAGAGGGGAAAGCATGAAAAAAAATCTTTGAAAAGCCCTAAGAAGTTTTGATTTTTTTTCACTTTCTTTTTTAATATTGCAATACAAACCAAAACATTTCAAAAATATATGAAAAATATAATTTTTACACTATTTGTTTTATGTTTTTGAGTTAGGCAACAATAGGAATATTAATTGGTGGTTTACAAACCTATTTTTAAATATTTCACTGGATAATTTTTTTGTTACTGGACAGGCCTGTACAAAATTGTCTTTTTATGACTGACCTCATGTTTTAACTCCAGCTGACAATTAAGTGCCACACAGCTGTTAGCTCACTTCTCTCCATACTCCAGTGCTGTGGGGAGGAGAATCACAAGAACAGGACCTGTGGGTTGAGAAAAGAACAGGTTAGTAATTGAAATAAACTAATATATACTACTAGCAGTAATGAAAAGAGAGATAGAAAAGAGAGAGAGAGGAATAAAACCCCAGATAAACAAGTGATAGACAACTCAAGATCTCACCATCTGCTGATTGATGCCCAGTCCATCCCCCAGCAGTGACTGGCTCCTCCTGGCCAACTTCCCCCAGTTTATATACTGGGCATGATGTTTGATGGTATGGACTATCTCTTTGTCCAGTTCAGGTCAGCTTCCTTGGCCATGCTCCCACCCAGCTTCTTGTGTATCTGCTCACAGGCAGAGCATGGGACACTAAAAAGTCCTCGATTTAGGGCAAGCATTAATTAGCAACAAATAAAACGTCAGTGTATTATCAACACTATTCTCATATTAAGTCGAAAACACAGTAGTAGTACCACCTACTACATAGAAAATGCACTTTATAGGTCTATGGGTCAGCCCTATAAAATGTCTTTTGAGTGCCTTCCATTGAGTGACCTTGGGCTCCAACTGCCTTAGCAGTCTTTCAGGAAAGATTGTGTACAATGTTAGAATATTGCATGAAGGAGCCAGTTCTGATTCCATCACCACTTTCCAGTGTGCTAGTCCAGTTTCACCAAAGTTCATCCTTCCTTAATCTGGGTGATGTTTACAGTAATACTCTTGATATGTTGACCAAAAGTGAGGTGGGCTCAGATCCCCACTTCTGTAGTGGTGGACAAGGATACCTGTAGCTCTAAGAGAAGTGATAATATATAATATTTTGTAGGAATTTGTGGGCGCCAGTGGGCCCATAGCACAAGGAACCAAAGGAGTCCATTGGTAGGACCATTCCTAGGGATAGAAATCCTCCCCAGGTTAGGGTGACAGAAAAGACCTCTCCCAGGATGCTTTTTTTCATTATGTATGCCAGTTCTGCTTCCCCAGTTGGCCAGTTGGCCTCCCTGCCCCCTTATACCTTGTATGTCACTGCCCTAGAAAAATTCTCCCTTACCCGCTCTCCCATTGGCCCTTGTTCCTTTGCCAGTCCCTCAGAGTTTCCCCATTGGCTCTTGTACCTGAGTCCTGCCTATGTACCACCCCTGTGCCCTCAGACCATTGGTCCCTGATGCTTTCCCCACCCCCATATGTAACCTTGGACAACTCCCACCCCCCCATTGTTCTGTGTCTTTTGTCAGTGGAATCTGATCCCTGAAACAGGCCAACCTGGAAACAGAGACTANTATCTTAGCATGAGAGAATAGCAGCTGACAGGCTTCAACACAGTTCAAAGTTACACACTAGGAATACAGAGAATACAGAATTTGCAAACTGTAAAAGCTAAAACCTAAGGCATCAAAACCTTCATGTGCATGGCTGAATAAACCTCTACCACGGAACTCTATACGGAGACCCTTCCCGCCTCTTTGCTGTCAATTTGTCGAAGAAGCTATCCTCTGTGTGTGTGTGTGTGTGAGTGTAGTGGCTTTGCTGAGTGGCTTTCTGCTGGAGACGCTTTCCGAAGGTTGTGGCACCCCACCAGAACACCCACCGCGACAGTAATTAACAGAATACAATTTAATTCATTTGTTATTCTCATCCAGAATAATTTCTCTTTGGGGTACACAATGGACTTCCCCATCCTTCCACATTAACCATGAAGTGCATCCATATCCTTGAGTAAAAGCAGTTCCACAAATGGATTTGCCTCCGCCTGAGTCAGGAATAATGCAGAGTGACTTTCTTGGAATATTTTTAAATGCACTACAGGAACTTTGTCTGTGGCTACAGTACATAAAAGTTTTGATTCGGCAGGGCCAGCTCACTCACCAATCCCCAAGAGTTGACTAGCCCAGCAGCTTTTACTCAATGCGTATCCCAGCATTTGAAGATCCCACCTCCCACTGCTCTCAATGTAGTTTTTAGCAGTCCATGCATTGTTTGATTTTTCTGGAGGCTGGTGCATTATAGGGAATGCGATATACCCCCTCAACGCCACGTTCTTTGGCTCAGGGATCTATGAGGCTGTTTCAGAAACAAGTCCTGTTGTCGGACTCAGTTCTTTCTGGGGAACTGTGCCAATATAAGACATACTTTCCAAGACCCGGGATAGTGTTCTGGGATAGTGTTCTGGGCAGTGGCACGGGGCATAGGGTATGTTTTCAGCCAGCCAGATACTGTTTTATTTCTTCCACCACTGCCAGCACACGACGCTTGCGTTGGCGGGTTTGTGGGCGTGTGGTACAGTCACTTTGCAAGGCATCGCCATATTTACATTTCAGCCATAATTCTCGTACAAGAGGGGCTTTAACTGCTTGGCTTGCCTAACTGCAGCATGTGTTTTGCATTCACGAGTAGCCTGTGCAATAGTGTCCACGGCTAAGTTCACGTCTCCGCCATGAGCCCACATATATGCTGCATCTCTTCCCTGATGGCCTGAAGTATCATGGGGTCACCAGCCTAAAAGTAATTCAGCCATACATTACCAATCCAGATCCACCCGAGACAGTTTAATCCTAGCAGTCTGATTCACCTGTTGGTTATTTCAGTATTTTTCAGTGGTGCAGCTCTTGCGTACATGAGCATGTGATATACATTCACATAGGTTTTCCACAGGGGCAGGAATATTTTGCCACAATGAGGTCCTTTAAAAATTTATTGGTCTTACGCTCAGTACTTTAACTGCTAGAAAACTTCTCTACTCAAGCAGACCTCTATGAGTTTGGTATTCTTTCCAGCGCACAGACTATGTCACTGTTCTGAAAGGATGATTGATTAATACCTTTTTCTTTAGTTATCCACTATGAGAAAATTCTATAAAAGTGCTCCTCCTTATAATAATACTAAAAAAAATTCTGATTTCATATAACATGCATTAATTAATCTGCAGTCCAAATATTTTGTAATGTCATGTTTAGAAAAAGAAATAAAATTGATCTGAGTTGCAAACCAGCAGAAAGTTGGAGATGGTAAATAAAAACTTAACATAGGAAAAAAGTCTTCAAAGCATATTAGTTTTTAAACTATTGCTATTAACCTATAAAAGAATTGCGTAAACACACAAAAATATAATTCTTTTATCACAGATATGAGTTTGCAAGTTTCAGTCAATAATAATAGAATAATACTCGAATCATAATACGAGTTATGAAGGTTGCACCGCAGAAGACCTGACATTTGCTAACAAAAAAGAAGGAAATTTGACATCATCAAGTTGGCAGTTAGTTGTCTTATGAACACTTACTGCAGCTTTTTAAACAAATCTCTCTATTCAAGTTATTTTTTAAATTTTAAAATCTGATAGTGAAGAAGGGCAATATGAAGTGAATTGCAAGCAATTAGAGTAAAAAGTGTTGACAGAGCCAGTAACTGAAGCATCTAGTCACAAATAAAGTGATTCTAGATATTAATCAGGACAAAATTTCAATATCCTGTTGCCATATATCTGGTTTTCTGATAATAAGGAATTTAGGAGAGTGCCAGAAAAATATTAAATGAGGAAAGGAAAATGGCAATTAAGATAGTCAATATGTCATGGAACAGAGACCTATTAAAATAATAATATTTTAATGTGAAGTATATGGACACAATGTTGCCTCTTGTCTGTAACACTGGAAGTGTCACAAATGATTGCCAGCCAGAGTTCAGTTCAGTACATCTTGAATAACTGCTGGTTCAAAGAGATGTGATAGACACAGATGAGCTGCTACAGTGTGCTATTTACATTATTTTTCACCAGTCTCGTCAAGAGTCATAAATAGCTGATAGCTGTGATAATACTGTGATAATACCAGAATTTTAGTGAAAAGGTGTAATGTTTAATTTAATGATCTTGACTCTTGCACTATTCAGTGGGATTAAAGAAATGGTAACTACTGATTCAGTAGGTAATCATAAATGTTCTTTTCTAGACTAATAATATGTAATTCTCCTCTGAAGATAATTACTTATTACAGAAAATCTTCAGTGAGACTTTTCAGTATAAAATAGCTCAAAAAGAAAATATCTCAAGACTAGCATTAAATAATGATGAAAGTGTCCCATAGGGTTCAGATCCACATGCTGATAAAAAATTTTCTGATAATTAAGGTAATAGATCTCAGGGTTTTCTATCTACGTTGAGAAAAAACAAGTAGAATTTTAAAACTAGGAAATCAAATGTGGAACATTTTCAAAGTCTAAGCTTCAGACTAGGCTTGTCTTTCAAAACATGTTTTGAAGGAGGACTTGTTACAGTGCATTGATAAAAAATAATGAGTGATTTGAAGGTGAAGTCAGAAGTTACAGATGTTTCTAGCCTTACTGGATTTCCCAATGAGTTCTGAAATTCAAAACTTTAAAAATCCCCCAAACCCCATGCACAGCTCTTGCAAGTGCTGGACATCCTCCCGGGGAGCTTCTCCCTTCTGCCCAACAAGCTATCCCTTGGTGCAATTTATTATTGTTGCCTTTTGACCTTTTGCTGGGCACCCCTGAGAAGAATCAGTCTACCTTTTCTCTTAACCACTCGACCCTTCTCTTCTCCAGGCCAAACCAGCCTCCCCTTTGAATGCCATTTGCTCCAGCTCCACACCAGCAGTCTTTCTTTGCTGGACTCTCTCCATTTTGTCTTTATTCCTCTTGCACTGGAATCCAGCATATTTCATATCCAGGTCCATGAGTGCAGAGAAGAGGAAAATAGTGACTTCCCTTCACTGAGTTCTTGCAGCTTGGTATTTGTTTGAAGTCAGTTCCAAAAAACATCAATACCTCATCAATGCATCATGTTTTTCATAAGATGACATGCATTAAAAATGCTCTGTGTGGAGGAAATATGGAATACATTTGCTAATGCTTATGAAACCAATGTCTTCTATATGTTGTGGTATTTGGTGTTTACTTTAGAGCTGTTAGGAATGGGGAGTTCTTTGTACTATTGTAACAAAAATACAAAATAATAGACCAGGAGGGGAAAAAAAGTCTTTGGCCTGTGTCAAAATATCATGAGGATAAACTAAGTACGTCTTCCAATAATAGTGATCATTTTTGAAAGCATGACAAAGATTTGTCTGATATTACATTAATTACCATAGTAATATTTAAAATTTGCTGAAGAAGATAATCCAGCTAGGCAATCTTTCTGGTTTTCCAGGCTTCCTAGTTTAAAAATAAGAGGTAAGCAAAGTTGTTCAATTAATTTCAATTAATTTCTTCCTTTCAGTTAATATCCTCTGGAAATATGCCTATTTGGGTAAATGTGAAAACATATTTCTAGCTTTTGGAATATACTCCTAGTTTTTCTTTAGTCTATAAATAATTCCTAATTTGATACTATAACTAATCATTTTTACTGCAAGATAGATTCTCTAGTTTTTCATTGGTTTGAAAAGAATTGACAAATCATTAACTTGCTAACATGAATAACATTCTATGTATATACTCTGTTAAAAGTATACCAAAAAGAGAACTTTATAAAATTCTTACCTACTTGCTTTATAGGAGAGATCTGAGATTTTAGTCTTTCTTTCTTTTTTATGCTGAACCAATATCAAGAATTTTTTGTGTTTTTTAGAAATTTTGTTGCATAAATGGAGAGTGAAGAAATAAGACATTCATTAAACTCCAGATTTTCATTTTTGGACTCTTTAAAATAGTGACCAGTGGTCTAGAACTTAAGATTATTGTTTATGGTTGTACTTGTCCTGGCTAAAATGTACTGTACAAGGTACTATTGATACTGACATGCTTCCAGTGTGCAGCTGCTTCTATGATTAGAAAAAACCCTCAGTTGCCTAAAGTTGATTAAAATAAGAAGTTTACATCCTGACTTCCAATTAACATCATTGCCAGAAAATTAAAAGCCATCTGGTCTGCAAGGCCTGACTGAATTGCCTTATCATGCTGTACAAATTAATTTTTCATTTTTTCAAGCCCTTCATGGAGAAAATTAAAACTATAAGAAAAAGAATCTTTGCCTCCATTTCAGAGTTCTTGTTTCAGTAGAGAATGAGACAACTTACACTGTGTAAAAGATTCATTCTATGTTCTTAAAAAACATAGCCACTTTCATGCCTGTGTAAAAATGAGACAGATTTTCATGCCTGTTTTAGTAGGAAACAACAGATAATACAGACATTTATTTACAGTAAAATAAAACTAGCATCTTTAAAGATACTAAAATTTTAACATTTCCAGAAAGGAATTTAACATGCTTTGTAGTCACTATACCTGCAGTTCAATTTACAAATACAAATGCTGAATGTGAATCGCATCTGTATTGAGCATCGATCCAATGTATCTTCACAATTTCTCAGGATGTAATTTTGTTCACTGAGTAACTTGAAAAATATTCTAAGAAATTTGTAAGCATGGAGTTTCAAGAAAATCTTATTACTGTTTTCTCCTCCTGCTTTTTTCCCCCCAAACTTATTTCTACTACGCCACTTGCCAGCATATTCCTAGTGATAGGATTTTACTGCACCCATTCATGAAATCCCTTACTCTCCTGTTTAGGGAGAAGGGTGCTGGGGGAGACTGTGTCCAAGGCTTTAGAGAAATCCAGGTAAATGACATTTGTAACCCTTCCCTTGTCCACTGATTTGGTCAGTCCATCATAGAAGGCTATTGGGTTGGTCAGGCAGGACGTTCCCTTGGTGAAGCCATCCTGGTTGTCTCAAATCACCTCCCTCTTCTACATGTATCTTAGCACAGCTTCTAGGAGGATCTGTTTCACCATCTTCCCAAGCACAGAGCTGAGGCTGACAGGTCAGTAGTTCCCAGGGTCCTCCTTTCAACTTTTTTAAAGATGGGTGAAATGTTTCCCTTTTTCAAGTCAACTGGAACTTCACTTGACTGCTGTGATTTGTCAAATGTCATGGAGAGTGTCTTGGCACCTACATCAGCCATTTCCCTCAGGACTCTGGGATGCATCTCACTGGGTCCCATTGACTTGTGTACATTCAGGTTACTCAGGTGGTCATGAACCTGATCTTTATTTACAGTGGGAGGGACTTTGCTCCCCCCATCCCCACCTTGAGGTTCACCCATTCAAGAGGTGTGGGAAGAGATATTGTCAGTACCTCAGCTTTCTCCTTTATTTTTACAAATTTGCCAACAATGTTCATCAGAAGGGTACACTTTCTTTGACCTGCCTTTTCTGGCTGACATACCTGTAGAAGCCTTCCTTGTTCTCTTGCCCCCTTGTCAAGCTCAGCCCCAGATGTGCCTTGGTCTTGCTGACCCCATCCCTACACAAGCAGGCAGCATTCCTATACTTTTCGCAGGTTACCTCTCCTGTCTTGTGAATTTTTGCCCCTTAGTTTAACCAGCATGTCTTGACTCATCCATGCCATTCTCTTCCCTTCTTTTCCTGATTTCTTACTGTGCGTCGAGAGCTGCTGTACTTTTTGGAAAAAGTCTTGAAAGATCTGCCAGCTTTGTTCTGCTCCCTTGTCCCTGAGGCAGTTTCCCAGGTCATCCTACTGACTAACTCCTTGAGCAGCTGGAGTTTGTTTTCCTAAAATTCAGGGTCCTGACTATTTTCTTTGCCTGCCCCACATTCCTCAGGACTGCAGACTCCACCAGTGATGTTCACTGCAGCCCTGACTGCCTCCAACCTTGACATCACCCATCAGCTCACTTGCACTGGTGACCATCAGCTCCAGGAACAGATCCCCTCTGTCAGGGCTGTCCATTTCCTGGCTTAAAAAGTTGTCCTCCGTGCATTCCAGCAGTGCCCTGGATT
>VXAZ01007585.1:299237-341527 GCA_013399875.1 Gymnorhina tibicen
TTCTCCAATTTTAGTTATTTCATTCTTTAATTGCTGTATGCTTTTATGGATAGATTTTGAATGATCTAACAGGTTCATACAACACATACCTTCAAATTCTTCACATCTGTGTCCATGCACCAATAAAAATATTCAATTGCCGCTCTGTTTTGCAGAGTCGCTTGTCTCACACTCTGAACATCAGTTAATATATTGCTCAGTGCGAGAGAGATAGAATGAGAATTTTTACTTAGCCAACAACCTAGTTGATCTAATTGTTTTAAAGCTGCTTCTGCAGCAGCACCAGGTAAAAGAAGAGCTGCAGTAAAGCTTTGTCCAAATTTCCAAGTTGTAAATTTGTTATTACAGTCAGATGTATATTGCCCAACAAATCTTTTTTTCCCTATGTTTATATTCTTTTAGCACTTTTGCACTAGGTGTTAGCAAAGATAGCTAACTATAGCTACAGACCTTAACTATTCCCTTGAAGTATTTGAGTGGTGTTCACCTCTTGGCTCCTCAGGAGCCCTTGGCCTGTCTCTGTAAGACAAGTGCACTGCTTTATGCCCAGCACAAGGATTAGTTTTATAAAATTTAAATTATTAATTCTAAGGACCATCAGTTTATAATGAACCATGGTGTGAGGAGCCAATTCAGCCATCTTACTTTTCCTCAGCTCTGGTTGTCAGGGCTGTCAGAGGCATATGGAGGAGGGGTGCACATGTGCCACTTGCAGGAGGCAGCCAGGAGTGGGGGAAGCCTCGTATCTGGAGAGACTTCACCTGGCAACACCCCACATGAGGCAGGCAGTAAGAGACCCTGTGGAAGGGCTTCTTCAAAGAGGTTGCAAGAAGGTCTCCACCAATGGATGGCACAGGAAGGTTGGGCTGGACCAATGGATCCCTGCTAGCAGGCAGACTTTGGGAGGGGCCAGGAGGGTACAAAAACCAACTGCGTCGGGCCTCACTGCTGCTTGCCAGGGCTCACTGCTGTTTGCTCTTGCTGCTTGCCAGGGCTCACCGTTCACCAGGGCTCACTGCTGTTTGCTGTTCCCGCTCATTCCCTCTTTTGCCCTGGCCCCTGCCTGCCTGCCTTCTGGCTCTCCTGCCCTTCCTGGCTCGCCCTCACACCTGCCCTGCCCTCCTGTGCTCCTGACTGCCTTCCTGCCACTTCACCTTGTGTCCTTGCCTGCATCCAACTCTGCGGCCATACCGATCCAGCCATCACCACCCGCCCCGTTGCCCCGATCCAGCTGGTTGCCGTGACCCTGTCCAGGGTCCTGGTCCTCCCACCCGAGTGCCCACTCACCGCGTGTCCGGTGCCATCGCCGCGCGAGCCGCGCCCGTGGAGCCGCGCCCCTCCGGGAGCCGCGCAGGCTCGCTAAGGCCCAGCCCGGCCACAGGCAGGCAGCGCGCACACCCCCGCCGCTGCCGGGACACCAACAGCCCTGCCCTGGTGGTAATGCCCTCTTTTTGTGTCTGTCCCCTCCCTCTTCTCTCCCCCAGTGCTTTTCCACTTTCCTTTCTTTTTTCCTGTCTCTTCTAGACCTCCTTCACTCGGGCAACCCCTTTTCCCTCTCCTTTTGTTACCAATAAATGGTTCTCAGATACAAGGTTTACCTCGTTTGGCTTAATTTCGTTCCCGACCATCTGTTTTCAAAAGCACTCCTCGCAGTTCCCCACAGTGGAATGCAACGCATGGTTTAAACCCTAAATTCTGCATTGAAGCAACTTGCGTGCCAACACGAATTCGTTTCTGCTGATATGTCAGTGTTGTGAGTAGCAACCTCAGCAAACAGGATGCAAAGAGAAATAATACTTTTAACTGCTGGCAGCTATTTCTTCTTTGGATACCTGTCCAAGTGGTTTTTAAATCTGTAAGGCATGTAGCCAGCTCTGTCATCCAATTTGTCACTACTCTGCCTGCCTGCCTTAGCCTGAATCTTAAAAGCAGCTAGCATAAACGCAGCAGATTCTGCAGCTGAAGGAAGGCTGAACCAATGTAAATATTCTGCCATAGCATTTCTCTAGGAAGGAGTTAATTTTATCATTTCAGATTTTGGGATGCCTTTTTTTTCCCTTTCTGGTTTAGACATACCTAAACTTTCTATCTAAAAGGAGGAGTTTCTCAGGGAATCCTGTTGATTCTAACGAACAGTGCTAAAGCTTTTGTGGTGTTAACTTTTTGTAAAGATTGTTCAACTGGGGATGGTTTTTAATTGATAAATTTTCATTAATTAAGGTGGGGAAGTGATGATGGGGTTTTCAAAATATACCAGTGGAATGAACCTTTGTTTTGTGCATTGTGTTTGTCTTCAAAATTTATTATTAAGTATTTTTAGTAATCTTCATTTTGTCATGTTCTCAGACAGCAAGACACCAAATTTTGTCTCTTTTGCTAAACATGAAAAGATCTTTCATGAGAGTTAATTGTAAGTGTATAATAAAAACATATTAAATATCTTTAAAAACACCACAAAACAATTTTCAAACCATTCATATTGGATAAGAAGAAATTTTTCAATGAGGAATACTTTTAGTGTATCATGTATATATTAAACACCTTGGAAAACTTATTGAAATCCTTTTATCCCTTACTAGTTAGAGTACTTTTGACTGCCTAGATTGTTTGGGTTGCATCAGAGAACTTAAGGAGGTTATATTATTTTTAGGGAGGTTGTATTATTTTTCATGTTTAACTTTTTTTTGGTCAGGTAGTTGTGCAAAAGAAAAGTGTACATTGTGAGTATCAATGTGTTGCTAATTAGATTAATGATTCGCAGACTGCTGACTGTTTTCTGTGTGTGTAAGTGTGGTCTAAATCCTGGTCTCAATGCACCTGCTCAAATGATACACTAATTGGTGTGATAGATTTATGTTTATTTCTCATAAAAATTAATTTGCCATTAAAAAACCCCAAGTAGACATCTCATTCACTCGATAAACATTTGAAAGCAATTTCTTTCTGTAAGTCAGGTTATAAAATGCACTGAAGTGTTTAGTTTTGAAGGAAAAGAATAAAGATGTGAATTTTTGAGATCCTCATGGATGAACGGCCTGGGATTTTTGGTGGTCTTTGATGTATTTCTATCTGTAGAAAGTTATTTTATTAGTTTTGCTATATTTTTTGTATACAATGGTGCTGCTATGCTGAAATAGACATGTTCAAAGTAAGGAATTCAAACCAATTTAAGCTACATCACGGAATCCCAGAATGGGTAAGGTTGGAGGGGACCACAGTGGGTCATTTGGGCCAATCTCTCTGATCAAGCAGGGCCATCCTAGAACACATGGCACAGGATTGCATCCAGATAGTTCCTGAGTAACTCCACTGAGGGAGACTCCACAAGCTCTCTGGGAAATCTGTACCAGTGCCTGGTCACCTGCACAGTATAGAAGTTCCTCCTCAAGTTCAGGTGGAACTTCTGTGTCTCAGTTTCTGCCCATTGCCTCTTGTCCTATTTCTCAGCACCACTGAGAAGAGCCTGGTCCATTCTCTTGACACCTTTCTGTCTGATACAGATAGACATTGATCAGGATGTAAAGAGAAGCAATACTTTTGCTCTCAGTCTCTTCTCAAGGTGGAACAGACCCAGGTCTCTCAGCCTTTCCCCACAAGAGAGATGCTTAAGTCCCCTCATCATCTTTGTTGTCCTTCATTGGATATGCTCCAGGAGCTCCATGTCTCTTTGTCCTGAGGAGCCCAGAACTGGACACAGCACTCCAGCTGAGGCCTCACCAGGGCTGAGTACAGGGGGCAGGATCACCTCCCTCCACCTGCTGGCAATGCTCTCCCTAAATGCCCCCCAGGATCCCACTGGCCTCCTTGGCTACCAGAACACTCTGCTGGCTCACGGACAGCTTGTTGTCCACCAGGACCCCCAGGTCCTTCTCTGCAGAGCTGCCCCCCAGCAGGTCAGCCTCAGCCTGTGCTGGCACCTGGCATTGTTCTTCCCCAGGTGTAGGACCTGACATTTGCCTTTGCTGAGTTTCAGATGGTTCCTCTCTGCCCATCTCTCCAACCTGTTGAGGTCCTTCTGAAGGGCTGCACAGCACTCTGGGGTATCAGCCACTCCTCCTAGATTTGTGTCAGCAGCAAACTTGCTGAGGAGGCAACTCTCCCTTTATCCAAGTCACTGGTGAATAAGTTAAACAATACTGGGCCCAGTACTGAACCCTGGAGAACATCACCTTGACAGGCCTCAAACTAGACTCAGTGTCACTGATCACAACCCTGTCATTCAGCCAGTTCTCAATCCACCTCACTGTCCACTCCTCCAGTCCACACCCCTTGAGTTTTCCTACGAGGATGTTGTGAAAGACAGTGTCAAAAGCCTTGCTGAAGTTGAGGTTCCATTGCTCTCCCCTCCTCCATCCAGGTAGTTGTTTCATCATAGAAGTCAATCAGGTTGGTCAAGCATGATCTATCTGCAGTGAATCCATGCTGACTATTCCTGATCATATTGTCATCCATGGGAATTTCCAGGGGTTGAGGTGAGGCTGACTGAAATTAGGCCCCTCTGTCCTCCTTCTTGCTCTTTTAGGGTGATATTTGCTTTCTCCCAGGCCTTGGGGACCTTTCCTGATGGCCACAGCCTTTCAAAGGTGATAATGAATGGCCTCGTTATGTGTGCACCAGCTCTTTCAGCACTCATGGATGCATCCTGTCAGGGCCCATGGACTTGGTGATCTCAAGTTTGCTCAGGCGCTCTCAGATTCCATTCTTCTTGACCAAGGGAAAGCCTTCCTTCCAACATTCCTTTACCCTGGATTTGTGAGTCAGAGAGACCAAGGCCAACATCTTAGGGCTGGTATTGCCAGTGAAGACCAATGAAAAGAAGATATTCAGTAACCGTGCCTTCTCTGTGTCCTCTGTTACCAGGTTTCTTCCTCCCTCATTTAGTAACAGGCCCACATTATCCTTTGTTTTCTCTTTGTGGTTGTTGTATTTGAAAAAGCCCTTGTTGTCATTGACAACTTTGGCCACCACTGTATAATCTGCAATTTTAACTGAAATAGTCTTCAGATTTTCATAAATTTACTAATGGATTTTTAATAATATCCAACTCTTGATAAGAGAGTTAATTGTGAAGCAGTGTTCATTTGCATCAGTGTAATGTTCCATGAAAGCAAAATATTTGGTTGATTTTGAGTTCTCACTTTGGCTACAGAAATTGATCTATTAGGCAAGATTCATTTAACTTTGAAAATGTTTGGTATTAGAAATAAAATATTTTCAGTATTTAAAAACAATATTTTTATCATTACTATATAATCTTAGCTTTCACATTTCTAAATATTGTTTTTACAGCATAGGCAAGAAGAAGAATCTGCATATTGAAGTTGTTCATAAATATATGCTTCTACTCTACTAAATCTCTCTACAAATTCCAGAAGTCTTTGCCACACATATGCTCTTTTAAGGACATAGTTGCAATTTCTGCTCCTTTGTTCTCATTTCTACCATGATGATGGACAGAGATCCATACAACAAAAAGGGGTTTTGAATATTATTATATTCAAGTATGAAACTGAGACACAACAGTAATAGGAAAATATATAATTAATTTACAGAGGTTATATAGGTAGGGAAGGGAAAAGAGAATACAGAAATTAAAGATGACTTCAAATAAGACATAAATTCATTGGAGCATGAATGAAAAGCTAATATATAATAAGTGTTACAAATCAGATTGCTTCATTTAGTATAACAAATATACCAAACAGATGAACTATGGACATCTTGTTCATGTATGTTTACCTGGGATCTTTCCATAATACAATGTTATGAACATGAAACATTTTATAAAATAATAGACTTACGACTCATCAACTGAACAGGTTAGTTTTGTCTGACCACCAGAGACAGGAGACCAGAGCTCATCAGATAAAAACCGCATGTTCTGCTAGGAATTTCCTGTGCTGAAGCTGGTTCAATAACAGAAATTGTTATTAGCTGAATTCTAAATTCTACATTCAAGTACCTTTATGCCCAGATGCTATTCCCACTAGAATTGTTACACACCCACTTCATATATATACACAAATACAACATAAACTTGATTACATTATTCAACATGGATGTTGCTAAAGAAAATTTACTAGCTATGATTCCAAGAGAGTGCATTTCACAGCTTTAGAATGAAGACAAGATATTATAACTGAAGATTTTCAGCAGGAGGAGTGGATGTCAGGGGAGGAGTGATAACTTTTTTTAGATGCTTTTTTCCAGTTCTACAAACTGGTGGTCCAATTTTCCCTCTGCATCATAAGAAATACGAAGAGTATCTTCCACAGCTTGTTACCTTACTGTATGATGTTGCATCAGTGCACATTATTTGAGGGTCAGTGGTTTCACAGAGAAATAAAAAAGTCATTCTAAAACTCAGATAAACAATATTCCCCCTGGCGTTGCCCCCCTGCCCCATTTTCTGTAGTAAGTAAAACAAAAGCAAATTCATATAATAAAACCATATGAGGTAGACTGGAGTCTAAATTGCATCCATTTCTAATACTCATTTGAAGAGAGTAACAGAAGCTAAATTCAACTATTTTAATAACCATGGGAATGTGGCAAAATATGTATTGTGGAACAGAGCATGCTCTCTGAAGAAGCAGAAGTTACGACTTCTTTGGATGTATTTTAAGAGGGGAAGGATAAAAAAAAGAGCCCCACAAGTCGAAAGAATTTATGTGAATATTGGGGAATGTGAAATATTTTCACCTTTTCCACTGACCAGGAATTGGGAATGGGTGACCATTTTGAGGAGAGTTCTTCCTTCATGGATATGACTTAGAAAGAGAACATGAATTTATTGATTTTATCATGTGCATTGCAGAATTACAGATGGGAGTTACAGAATATTCTGATTTGGAAGGGACCCACAAGGATCATCAATTCAGCTTGAAAGTAAAAGGCTCATATAGGGAATAAACCCACAACCATGGCATTGTTAGCACCATGCTCTGAACAGCTGAGAGCTCTTGGGCAGCTTCAGCTGGTACTGATTCTCTTTGGAATAACAGAATAAACTAAGATTTTGCTTAGCTTATTTTACTTCAGGGGAGTCATTCTAGAGATCAATTTGTCCCTCTAACTTCATTACTTTATCTTTCTACGGAATTTTTGCTTCTTCTGAATTACTGTTTCATTTGGCCTACCTAAAATTTCACTGCTACCTTGGACATGATTTATCCATTACAGAGATTTTGTTTCCACTTGGTTCTCTTCCACTGAGATTCCAGCTGCCTTGGACTGCTCTCAGTTCTTTCAGGATTTGATGCCATGTAATGGAACTCCACTTTTCAGCTGCTCTGTACACCTTTCTTCACAGTACTTTATCTAATATTTTAGGCTTCCCTTGCTCATATGCACAATCCTAAGTATACTGGTCTTAAAGCTAGTCTAGAACAAAGGCTGAGTTCTGTAAATGTTGCTTCTGAAGTTTTGAGATAGGTGAGTGTATTTTCTACTTGCACTTTTCCTACTGTAAAAACATTGACTTATTTTTTAAAAAAGGTGTTGTTTTTTTTGTTGGTTTTTGATTTTTTGAAAAGAGAATGGCTTAATTTAAAGCTATTGTCTTTCTAGCTTCTGTAATTGAAGAGAAGGAAATTTCAGTGTTGTATCCTCTTAAATTCAAGAAGCATAGGAAGGTAAGGACAGTAAATATACTTTTGTAACATCAAGTCGTAACAAGAGGAACAATTAAAATAAATCTTCAAATCAATGTGAATTCAGCCTTACGTATGCAGGATGTAAATATGTGTGCTCAGATGTGTTATTTTGGTGGTGGTACTATTTTTTGGGAGGGTAGAGTACATGATCTTGGCATACAGAGGGAAAACATATGTTCTCAACAGTGGAGTTTGAGGGCATCCTGATAAGCATTACATTCACATTGTTTTATCCCCCTCTGCTCTGGGTTGCCTGCATAAGGAACAATAGGCTTTCCTTCAAGTATTTACCATTCATTCCTGGTGTGTGCAGTTGAAAAGAAACAAGGATCAGAAAAGCATACTTAGAAAATGAACTGGCAGAAATGTCTACTAACTTGGCAGAGCAGTCAAAAAGGGTGAGGAATTTACTGTGAGGACACACAACAGTTCTTTTCAGTTCATGCTGTATAGAAGCCAAGGACTTATGCCTTGCTTTGTATTTTACTAGTATTTGGCAAAGAAAATCTGTACTCAGTGGAAGTGAAAATAGGTAATCTTTCTACCTTAGTCTCTGATCAGTGCTTTGTGGCAACTGCTGTTTCTTTTTAATGCATGACTAGAGCATGATAGATATTTGAGCAGCAACTTGGCTTAAATTTATGAGTGGGGGGTGTTGATGGGTGTCCCTTGCACTCATTTGCAGGTATTCAAGCATGACCTCCCCTGGCCTTCAGGCAGACCAGCTGGCCTTCTGCTCTTGAACTGGAAGGTGAAGGTCTTCTTAGAATGAAAAAAATCAGAACAATTATTGACCAAAGCACTCCATTCATGCCTTATAAGCAAATTCCTGTCTAATAGGTTGCTTGACGCTCTCGTTCTACAAGATTTCTTTTTCTGGGAGAGATACTAAACACACACTTTACTATTAGTTGGTGGAAGCATTAAAACAGGATTCTAATTACCATATCATGAAAACAATTTGGGGATTGTTTTTCTTTTTTACTGTTGCACTTTCTAGACTGTTAAATTTTTTAAACAGATGCAAATCCTTCTGTGTGATGTATTATTTTAATTTATGCCATTGCTTGTGTTAGAAAAATAATCATGGCCTTTAACTTTCTAATTCCTCATCAAGCGGATATTTGTAATGTTTTAGTCAGAATAGCCATATTTTTAATTGAAAACCTGATCACATTTTTAATTATTTCATGAATGAATAAATTAATTTAAATTGTAAGTGTAGTGGGATAATTTTGCTGTGTTTGACAGCAATTGTGCAGGATATACTAAACAAAAATTAAATCAATCTGTCATTGCACCTGCTCAAACAGATTTTATTAAGAAGCTGAAGTTCAGTACCATTTTATGAATGACCTTGAAAATAATATTTTGAAGAAACATACATTATAAAAGTTGTGCCAAAAATTCCACGCTTGAGTTCTCTTTTCACCTTTAATGGTTTCCTGCAAGAATTAAAATAAACCTTTGGGGTAGAAAAATATAAATGTGAGGTTTAGTTTTTGCATCTAACTTGAATGTATGTACTTGCTGCAAATGTTAACACTTCAGGATAAAAAGTCAACATTATAAAGCTGATGATTTGTAAAATCTTGGGAAGCAGGAAAAGGTAGATGAAAGACAGAAAACGTTAAAAGATGCATTAAAGAGCTGAAACGATTGATTGACTAGAATTACTGAGTATCAGTGGTTAGTTAGGGTATTTTTATTCTTTTAGTCTTAAGACATGCATTGCCTTTTTGCTGGACTATATTCTGAAAAATGCTGAAATCATGTCATTAGCCAGTGGAATCCATGCCAAGACTATGTGAAATCTTGTTTTCAAGAATTCTTCCCACTCATATCTTAGCAATGTCCTACACCTGTACAGATGCTGGCTAATAGACTTAGCGGCAATGTCTATGTCTTGTTATAACTTCAGTAGTTATGAAGAATAGAGGGAGAGGTTAAAATAGCCCAATGCTCAAATTTTAGATGGAGAAGTGAGCAGTTGCTTACCAAGTCTGCAAGACTTAACTGGGATTGGGTGGGGATTGAACTGCTCCCTAAAGGAACATGAGGCCAGGTGGAGGACTGTGGTATTAAACAGCTACTAAAGATTCTTACGTTGTTGCTAAATTATGTTATTACCCAGTAGGATGTATCATACATTTGATAATCTTGTCACAACATTCAGTAGCAATGTAGTAGCACAGTGAAGAGAATTCATACAAGGTATAGCTCATATAAAGAAGAGGGCCCAAGTGACTCTCATTCATATGAAGTTTAAGGGTAAATGCTGAGTTGTGGACCTGGGATGGAGCAACCCTGGATGTACGGACAGACTGGGGAATGAGAGGCTGGAGAGCAGAGCCATGGAAAGGGCCCTGGGGGTCCTGGTCAATGGCAAGTTGAACATGAGCCAGCAGTGCCCTGGCAGCCAGGAGGGCCAAGCGTGTCCTGGGGGGCATCAGGCACAGCATGGCCAGCTGGGCAAGGGAGGGGATTGTCCCCTCTGCTCTGCACTGGGGGGAGTTTTGGGTTCCTTGAGTTCTGGGGGCAGTTTTGGGTGCCAGTATAAGAAAGACATTAAACTAAAGTTTCCTCTCACCTGTGAACATACACTTAAAATAAGTATTTTACTTAATTGTGACATGGTGTCCTGTAAAATGATAGCATAGTTTCTATCTGTGGCGTAGTATGTAGATTACTTCTGGTTTGTGTATTATATGAAATAGAAGGCAAGGGTCTAGTTTTGCCAAGACTGATAGAACGATAGCAACTAAAAATCTTTACTGCTGCTTATTTGTACAAACACATTTTTGTTTTACACAGAAGCTAAGCATAACTCTTTCATACGTTCATTCTAAACTACTTGGGTTTTTTGCATCAATTTTATAATTCTATTTTTTTCTGAACTTTTCGTGTGTCCCAGAAAACAGAGATAGAATCACTTTGTTTCATCAGTAGTTTCTTCATGTGTAACAGGCCTTTTTGAAGAAATATGTGGAAAAAAAATCCATGCCAGTAGAAATTACTGTTTTCTTTCTTCCACAGGTTTTGTGTTCATCTAAATAGAAAAGAACATAGTTTTATATCCTGATGTTGCAGAACCCTACTCCCAGCTTTGGACTTGTGTCCCCTCATCCTTAGGCTTTTCATACGAACTTATTTTCTTTCCAGAGGGTAATTAGTCAAAAAACTACATATTCTGTTGATTAGTAAAAGGATTTGTTCTTCCTGATTTAAAAAAAAAAAAAAAAAACCACACTCACTCACTCACTCACTCACTTAAAAAAAAATAATTCTCTGGCAGTATAAGATTACATTTAACGTAAGTCCTTGTGGTACATGGACTTAAATAGCAAAGGCAGAACCTTAGATCTGCTCCCTGAATTAGAGTATGATAAAACAGAAGTAGTTCAATTAGAAGAGACCTACGGTGATCATCCAGTCCAACTGCCTGACCACTTCAGGGCTGACCAAAAGCTATACTATGTTGCTAAGGGCAACATGCCCTTAGCACCTGTTGTCCAAATGCCTCTTAAACACTGACAGGTTGGGGGCATTGGCCTCCTCTCTAGGAAGCCTGTTCCTGGGTTTTAATACCCTCTTGGTGAATAAATGCTTTCTAATGTCTGGTCTAAACCACCCCTGCCTTGGCTTTGAACCATTCCTATGTGTCTCACAACTGGATACCAGGGAGATGAGGTCAGAACCTCCTTCTCCACCCCTCCTCCTCAGGAAGCTGCAGAGGGCCATGAGGTCACCCCTCAGCCTCCTCCTCAAGGGACATATCTTCTAGGCCTTTCGCCAGCTTCAGTTCACTAGAATTGAAGAGCTGCTAGCAGGACCAATTTTTGTTTAACAGCACAAATCCTGATATACTAACTTAGTTGTTTTGTCTGGCTCTAGGACATTTTTAATAACTTTTTTTGTTGTTGGATCGCAGTATTTGGACAGCATCATATGACTACAAGATGATATGGTACATTCTGAGATAGCCCAGTGCTGGTTTGAGCATCTTGGTGGCTAAGTGGGTGACTGAGAGCATATGAGAAACTTATTATCCCATGCAAAAATGGAGGAAAAAGATGTTACTGTGTAAAATGTGTCTATGTATTGTGACCTATGCCTATCCTGCAGCACATAAATCCAATACTTCTCATGATACACGGAAAGTGCTATAGTCACTATGCAGGTAAAAACTGAGGTGAATTCTGATTCTTTCTTGATGCCATAAAGGTCTTCACACGAGGGAACTGAAAATTAAAAAGTGAAAATATGCATAGGGAAGAAATTATGCTCTGCAGTATATTTGTATACACCCATGAATTTGATCAAAATAGTATGTTTTCTGTAATGCAGATGTTGTCTTGTGGAGCTAAGGTATATATTTTTTATGTATTGTGATGTTTTTTTCAGCCAAAAGAACCTTTTATTTGCAGAGGTTAGTGTCTATCAATCATTGTAAATTATAAATTTTCACTGAAAAGCTCATTATTTTTGTCATAAAAGTAGCAAGTAATAAAATTGCTGGTCATTCATTTAGAAACAGTTTAACATTGAGAATGTATGAGAATCTCACTATCCCATAGATGAGGAAAAACAGATTACATAGAGCCAAATATTTTTAGTCAGATACAGTATGCCCATCCCGAGCCTCAAACTTCAAGATCTTGAGACTGAAAATGAAAACATAGATGTTAATGTCTTGCAGTGTTAGCTTTCCTAATGATACAGTTCTCTGTGGGGGGCCTCACAGCAGAGAATGATTTGACATGCCAAATAAACTTTAATGCTCAGATACAAAGTAAATGTTCAGCACCCTGGGACTTTTGTGTTTGATACCGTCTCTTGTTACTGTTTTAGCATGGCCATCCTTTTCTGTGTGAATATCTACTATTTCTTTGTGAACTTCATGGGAATTTATAAGAAACCTGTGATATAGCTGTAGACTGACTGAATTATTCCATAAAAAGACTTTTTTTTCCAGTTCATTAATGTAATACTAAATTATGTAGTTAGCATTAAGGGATTTTATACAGAGTTATTAACTCCTGTGGTCCTATCTTCACAACAGGAGACTCCTTAGATGGAAGTATCTGATTTTTTCCTAAGGCATTTTATTTCCTCTGAAGTAATGCTTGCTATTAAAATCTATTTTCCTCCAGTATTTCATTAGCTTAAGTTTACTGAAGTACTTAGAGAGCTTAGAGGGCTCTAAATAATTACATGAACATCTAAGAAAAGCAATTGGGGCATTACTGATTAACATTTTTCTCTCTTATTGGGGATGACACCAGGAAATGAGTGATAATTCATGAATGAGCCTTCCCAAAAACACTACATGGTGGTTCACGCTCAGAGTGCAGTGAGGTAACTTTTTTCTAGTGAAATAGAATCACAGAGTCATTAAGGATAAACCATGTTCCTAAGCACTACATCTACATGTTTTTTGAATGCTTCCAGAGACAAGGATTCCCCCACTTATCTGGTCAACTTTTTCCACCCCCTTTCCAATGCAGAATTTTTTCTAATATCTAATCTAAACCTCCCCAGGTGCAACTTCAGGCTATTATTCTTGTCCTATCACTTGTTACCTGAGATAAAATACACACCAAAACCTCACTGCACTGTCCTTCCTTCAGGTAGTTGTAGAGAAGAATTAGATCTCCTCTGAGTCTCCTTTTCTCTAGACTAAGTAACCCCAGCTTCCTCAGATGCTCCTCATAAAACTTGTTCTCCAAATAGCTTGGCAGAGGTGTCGAGAGTACAGCGAAACATGTAAAGGGCATGGTAACCATCAGAAATACTCCTGGAAATTTGGCTTGCCAGCAGGCTCTTCAGGAGTATTTCCAGCTTGGGTTCCATGGCAGTGCAATCCAGTGAGCCAGTCTACAACTTTATCACTGTTCATGATTCCTGTGAAAATAGAATAATTTAGATATTAATTCATAGCTTTTAAATATCAGTCTAAATTTAAAAATAGTTAGAAACACAAAATTTATCTTGGGCTAGTAATACTTGTGACTGTACAGACCTATTTAAAAGTATTAATGCTATGTGAATCAGTGATTCAAATTGGAGAGTTTTGCTGACATCTTGACTAGGACCTATCATTTGAACTCTTGATTACCTCGTGTCCTAAAAGTTATTAAAGAATCATTTAAAGAACTGAGACTTGCATTACAAAAGGATAATGAACACAGCCTGGATCAAAAAAAACCCCAACAGGAACTTGGTATTAAATACAGGAACATAAGAAGTAATTAATTGCCACAATTTCTGTTACCACAAACTTTACATATTTGGATTATAAATGGATAATTTTTTATATAGATCTGGAATAATATCTAAAATTTTAACAACTAATGCTAAAGAAATAGAATGAAAGAAAACTTGACAAGGATAAAAACTTCATGTTTCTGTGTTTAAGTTTTTTTTTAATAGGATTAGGTAAGGCTTTATAGGGATAGATTTCCTTTGCTGTCAGTTTTACAAGGGTTTTTTTCTACCTGCTTCTGATGCTTTTTTTTTTTTTTTGCTGGCCACTAACCAAGGCTGCAATAGTTAGCTGTAAGTCTGGTCTAATGTGGAAATTACACTAATTCATGTATTTGATAAATGTAGTATAGATTTTTCTTTAAATAAATGACGCTTGCAACATATGTTTTCTCTTGCTTTTGTTTCCTGTTTTTTCTCTGTGTGTGTATGTAGATGTATGAATTATAGACAATTCATCATCACCAGTGAAGGAGAATTTACAAATATATGAGCAGCTCCAGTCGAACTCTTAGGCTATGCAATAGGAAGATTATATTTTTATGTCCCAGTGTTCTTCAATTAATCTTAATTTAAATAATCTCCTTCACCAATTCCCAGATAAGCCTAGAAAAAATACCTTGCTATTATATGAACATAATCTTCCTCTTGGTTTATTTCTGTTCTAACCAAAATTACTCTTAATGTACTGTTGTTACTGTGAGGAACAAAACTCTGACAGAGCTACAGGAGTTATGCTTCAAAATATGCTTAAAGAAGATAGAAACATAAAATAATTTTGGTTGCAAAAGACCTCTAAGATCATTAAGTCAGACTGTAAACTTAATACTACCAAGTTCATCTCCAACCCATGTCTCTAAGTGCCACATTTATACATCTGTTAAATACCTCCATTGATTGTGACTCTACTACTTCCCTGAGCAGCCTGGTCCAATGCTTGACAACCCCTTTCCATGAAGAAATCTTTCCTAATATCCAGTCTAAAACTCCTCTGGCACAACTGGAGACCATTTGCTCTTGTCCTATTGCTTGCTACTTGGGAGAAAAGACCAACCCCCACCTGGGCACAGCCTCCTTTCAGGCAGGTGTAGGGAGTGATAAGGTCACTCCTGAGTCTCCTTTTCTCCAGGCTGAACACCCCCAGCTCCCCCAGCTGCTCCTCACAGCACTTGTGCTCCAGACCCTTCCCCAGCTCTATTGCCCTTCTCTGGACTCACTCCAGCCCCTCAATGTCTTTCTTGGAGTGAGGGGCCCAGAACTGGACACAGCACTCGAGGTGTGGCCTCACCAGTGCCCAGTACAGGGGGACAATCCCTGCCCTGATCCTGCTGGCCACACCATTGCTGATCCAGGCCAGGATGCCATTGGCCTTCTTGGCCACCTGGGCACACACTGGCTCATGTTGAGTCGCTGTCACCAGCACCCCAGGTTCTCTTCCACTGGGCAGCTTTCCAGCTATTCTGCCCCAAACTTGTAGTGCTGCATATGGTGGTGCTGTGCCCAAGAGCAGGATCCAGCACTTCATTTTGTTAAAGGTAAATGCTCTTCTATTAGTACATTTAAAACTGAAATTTTTTTCTCCTGTGAGTCACAGATCTTATAGAAAAATCAGTAAAAGCAGTGCCAGGAATAAATGATTTGATTTAAAGATTTTGCTATAGTAAATTTTTACTGCTAGTGTTTTAAAGTGATGAAAGTACACACAGGTAGACTAATGATAAGAACTGGCAGGGTTCGGAAAAGATTTAAGGGATAAATATTTCAAATTAAAAATCAGTAACCCTTGCTGTGTCTTCTTCTCAAGAAAGACCAAAAATAAAAATTCATCAGGTTTCAACCTCTTCTTCACGAAAATGTCCCCAGTAACATAAATATGCTGTTGAATCTAGAACAAGGAATATTTATTATAATGTGAAATTATCAATTCAGCATTTGGAGATGCATTTGGATGCTTTGACAATATGAGAGTCCCATATTGTCATAATTTGTATGGAAGCAGTCTGAGGATAAGAGGTTGCAGAGCAAGTTAAGATCTTAAAAGCACACCGAAATAGTTAAAAAAATTAATTTGACCACTTTAAACAAATTAAATAATAATTAAAATTATTTCAGAAATGACTGAGTCAATAATGAGTTAATATTATTGCACAGGAAAGAAAAGAAAGATTATGATGTTTAGTTCTCTTACTAGAAATGATGTGGCAGTAGTCCGTTTGAAACCAAGCAAAGAGCAACTATGAAAATTCATAAATCATAAATTGCATAACCTTGATGGAGTGAAATGGTGAAGAGATAAACTTTTCATAAAAGATGATAATGAAAAGAAATTATTTTTTGAAATGTCAGAAATTTCAAACAGTGTCAATAAGGTGTAATTTTGCTAATTTTAGGGATTCACTGATATGTGACAAAATAATTTTGGGTGTATAAGACTTACTCCCACAAGAATATTTACTATGGAACTGGGAAGAAAAATCTAGCAGGTCTCTAAACCTGTGCAAGTGGAGAAGAAATGTAATTTATTTTACACAAGACAAGGGACAGAGGGACAAGGGCCTGAATATATACGCGTATTCTTTTATATGCTGTTAAATCAATATCAGGAAATTCAAGTTTATGGGGGTTTTATTTGCATAGAAAGAGCAATATTCAACAAATTGACAAAAAGAAGGGTACTTGTACACTGTAGAAGTTTTAGAACAAAACACACAGTTCTCCATTAAAAAAAGCCAATAGATCAACTTGAATTCAGAAGAAACAGCAGGATCACCTAGTGGTATGGATATCTTGTGAGTGCTGCATCCTGAATGCATTCAAAATATGAATGCAGGTGAATAATTTGGCTTTTATACATAAACTTTAGACATTAGTGTCACTAAGCTATTGTAGTTTAATAATGAAAATAGAAAAAATCAATTAGAAATAACTCAAAATATGAATTAAGATTAAATGGGAGGCAAAGTGTGAATTTCTAATAAAGAACGTCAAAATTCAATAAGGGAATAAATGAAAATGACTGATAGCTGATGGTGAGTCATCTGTTACATTGCTTTCAGAATTCAGAGCACCAGAACAAGAAATAATGTGAAGAAAGAGATTTGTAGTAGAGAAAAATTGTACACATTTTCAGCAGGGATAGGCTGATTCATTTTAGTTTTAAGGGTTCTCAGAAGAAAATAGGAAGTAGAAACAAAAAGAAGCATGACATGCACATGGGTGCCTAAGGAGATTTTTGTAGAATTTTTATGCAACCCCAAAGAAATGAATGAGATTATTCAGAAAATAACTATAAATGATCTTTAAAAAGTGCAGTACTTTTGCCAGAGGAAACCAAGAGATAGAAAAGCATTTCTGTAGTCTAATATAAAATATTAAAGTATTATAACCTAAAATGGTGATAAATTTTAGTACCTTGATATGACAGAGCAGCAGTATTGCTTGAGTCATATTGAGCTGAATCATTCAGTCTAATATGTAAAAGCTGAACCTTTTTTTTCACTTGAGGATTTCTGAGGCTCTGCTCTGATGTATGATTACCTATCACATTGAGAAATCCCTTTTCTTCTCTTCTACCCCCTACCTTTTCCAGTCCTGAGTGACTAAGCAAGGTTTGAAGGCAGTGAAGAGGTGCTGGAAGTGAAGCATTCCCCACTACAAGTCAGACAGCCTTCAGAAAACACTGCCATCACCAAGCTGCACAAAACTCAAGCAATTATGTATCATATTTGCTGCCTCTTCTTTTTTTCCCCTCCACGTTTTGGCCTCTAAAAACTGCATTATATCAAGATAGAGACTGGGCTTATTGATGCCTGCAAATGTGTATGCTGGTCCAACTCATTCCATCCAGTCTTGTCTGGACTGTGACAAAAGTTGCAGTTTTGTGACTGTGCTATCTTATTTCTGCTGCCGTAGTAGAAGGAACTGACTGGATTTGCCCATAATGATACTCAGTAAAACATTCCCTGTATCACTGTATTCCTCTATCACATCTCCTGCTTAACAAACGTTCTGGATGATCAGCTCCTACAGTGCATTCTAGTATGAACCAAATTTTGTGGGTTTTTTAATACTGAAGGTCAGGACGTCAGAACTTCAAAGTGTTTTACACATGTTAAGACAAATAAAGCAGATTATCAGAGTTGCTTTCTTCTTTTAGAAAATTGATTCTGTGGAGCAATATAGCATTCTTCATTGTGGAATTCTATTAAAAAAACCAAAGAAAAAAGAAGTAGTTTTTTTCTTTGTAGAAATTACTACTGCAGGAAGCAGCTGCTGAAACATCAGCTCTAGTGAGTCTTACTGTAGTTGCTGTTGCTTTACACAACATTTCGAAGACTACCCCTCTCTTTCTGGGTCATTGCAGGCTAGTTAAAAACTGGTTAATGCACTGTGGATCAGAGCATGTCCTGCATTATGACACCCTGTTTCATTATTGTAGACACTGATAGTATTGGCTTGTATTTTCAACATCCCATAACAAATGTGTGCTGGGATTTTTACCTTACTTTTACCATTAGAAAAGAAAACAATTTGTGAATACTGAAACTTCCTATGCAAATGTAGACGAAACCTGATGAGTCATTCACTGAAGATTATCCTGGATACAAAACTGGATTTTTCATTAGAATAATTCAATACCTTGCTTTTCTCTCCACGTGCATTGTGCTATTCTGGTTTATAATTAATTTGAATAAGAACTAGTCTGTAACTTATCTATGTAGATGAAGAGTAAGTCTCTTCCCACCCACCTCAGAAGTAATTAGTTGTAGGTAATGATCTGTTTCAATAGGAGAAATTGAGAAAGGCCTACCCCAGTACAGCCAAAATTTTAGTGAGATCTTTCTGAGAGAGCAGCAGGGGAGTGAAGTCCTGGTGTTTTATGATTGGAGTGCTGTGATGGATCAATACTGGTTCTTTAAGACGGAAAGTGAGGAGGAAAGCTGCCTTTCATTTAGGAGAGCAGCAGGAACAAAGAAAAGGAGCTCTGCATATAGTGAGGTGATAAACCAGCTGAGAACTTATGGATTGGGGTTTATGGTCAGACCAATATCAATGGTGTTGTGGTAGGGGTCTTCTTCAGATGTCCTTGTCAAGAGGTGGTAGACCAAAGATGAACTGGAAAAAACCTCTCATTTACAGGTCTTAGTCCTGTGGAAGAACCCCATAAGAAGGCACATGCAATCTAGGAGACTTCTGGAATGCTTTGATGACAACTTCTGATGCAGATAATCAAGGGGCCAACAAGGAGTAACTCTCAAGTGGACCTGATATTCAAACAAGGAGACCTGAGAGGAGTTGAATGTGGGCCACAGTCTTGGTTGCAAAGACTGTTGGATGTGTGGCGTTCAGGATCATGAGAGCAGGGAAAAGAGACATAACAAGATCACAGCTCCTAGACAATAGGCTTTGGCCTGTTAAGGGATTTCCTAGGAGAGGAATACAGTCCTGGTGAGAAGAGTGGATAAGGAGAGCTGGTTGATTTTCATGTATCACTTTCTCTAAGCTCAAGAACAGTACATGCCAACATAGCGGAAATCAAGTAGCTGTTGGAAAAGGCCTGCATGTAATAAAGAATTCCAGAACCACTGATAAAGCTCAAATATTAAAAGGAAGCATAAAAGAAGGAAAGGTAGGGGCAAACAAGCCAGGTAAAATATAGAAATACTGTTTGAGCATACAAAGATGGGGTTATGAAAACAAAGTTCATGTTGAGTTGAATCTGGAGAAAGATATAAAGGGCACGAGGAAAAGTTTCTACAGGTACATCAGCAGTGTAGACAGGAAGACTAGGGAAAATGCGGGTCTGTTGCTGAATGGGTCATCCAAGCTGAAAACAAACAACAGGGAAAACACCAAACTACTCAAAGTACACACTGGAGATTGCCATCTGGAAAGAAGATGGGCAGAAAAGTACCTGGGCACCCTGGTGAACAAGATCAGCACAAGCCAGCAGTATGTCTTTGCAGCAAAAAAGGCTAAGAGGATGCTGGATTAGTAAAAGCACTAGCATTAGCATTAGTAAAAGCACTACTAATTTGTCAAGCAGAGCTATCTTTTCCCTCTACTCAGCCCTACTGAAAGCACATCTGGAGTGCTGTGTTATGTTCTGGGCACCCTACTACAAGAAAATCATGAAGCATTAAGTGAGTGCAGCAAAGAATCTTAAGGATGATTAAAAAAACTGAGCTTGTGACTTACAAGAGAAGGCTGAGAGCTGGAAATGTTTAGCCTGGAGAAGAGAAGGCTCTGGGGTGAGGTTATCAAAGTGTATAAATGGCTCTTGGGGGAGTATTAATAATGGAACCCGTTTCTTCTTAGTAGTGCTCAGTGACATAGCAAAAAGCAATGGACGTATATTAACTATTAAATCACATGAAATTTCATCTGAACACAACAAAACACCTTTTAAATGTTTTAAGTTTTTCTTTATTTACTAATTATATATTTTTAAAAATTATTATTAATATTATTATTTTCTTATTGAGAGACTAGTCAAACACTGGACCAATTTGTCCAGAAAGACTGAGAAATAGCCTATTGATAAGTCCAGAAACTGATTTACACTGTCCTGGACAAACTACAATCTGAGCTTGCTTGAACAGAGATTGAACTATATGAACACAAAACCCTTCCAAGCTCAATGATTAGGTGATTCACTCTTGCTTGATTTGGTTTCCAGGAGGTTGTGGTGTCCTGGACTACTTGACTCTGAGGAGAAAGGTCAGAGAAAATATGTATCTTGAACTACGCTTTTTATGAAAATATTCTTTTCATATGTCATGGAATAAGAAGATTTCTGAGATGGAACAGTTAGGCCGTATAGAAAACCAATTTCCTACTCAACTCTGATGGCATAAGATGTTCTTGGAAGAGAGTGTACTTGTGCAATATTATGTAAAATGTCATCATGATGTCCTTGTTATGGAACTGGTTTATACCAAGTTTTTACCTTGAGTTATGATTGAATTAAATGAAGCAATAGCAGTGACCTGTTGAAGCATGAACACAGAGAGGTAGCAGCTCTATCTGACCCCTCCATAAAATTACAGTCTTGAATGCTATTATCATCTGAATTTCTACCTATACCTTGGTAGTTCAAGTCATATGAGTTTAAATAATTATTCTGCTGAGGTTTTTATGTGTAGATGGAAGTGCCAGAATTAAATTGTATTTAAACTGTACTTTGATTTTCAAGAAGATAAGCATTTGTGAAGAGAAGGTGTCTGGAATATCCCTTTGGTCAGTTGGGGTCACCTGTCCTAGCTGTGTCTCCTCCCAACATCCCAAGCTCACCCAACCTCCTCATCAGCATGGCAGTATGAGAAGCAGAAAAGTCCTTGGGTCCGTTCAAGCGCTGCTCAGCAATAATGAAAAGATCTCTATATTATGAACAGTGTATTCAACACAAATCAAAACCACAGCCCTGTACCAGCCACCATGAAGAAAATTAACTCTACCCCAGCCAAGAGCAGTACAACATCTTTCAGAAATACTTGTTTAAGTACAACAAGGAATAATGGCATTATTACAGTAGATTATATTCTGGTTTTTTTTTTTTTTTTTTTTTTTTTTTTTTTTTTTTTTTTTTTTTTTTTTTTTTTTTTTTTTAATTTTTTTTTTTTTTTTTTTTTTTTTTTTTTTTTTTTGTGTGTTGTTTTGTTGTTTTATTTAATTCAACTAATTCTGATAGGTTTTTCTCTAAGAAAATGAAACCTTTCAAGTGAGTTAATGCTAGAAATTCATCTACTTGCCTAAAAGTTGTCATTTCTTGGTTTTTAAAATCTAGTAAAATTTATAAAATTATAAAACTTTCTGAAAGTGTATTTAAATGTGCAAGTTTCTAGAACATTGTAAGAGCAAGAGTAGATATGACTTAGCTGGATTACATTTAGATCAGAAATTATTGCTTTTCTCTCTTGGTGCAGCTAGAGATCTTTATTCAAACTGGTGATCTGTTAAGCAATTTTTAAATATTACTCTTTTCTATAGCTTTTTTTTTTAAAGGATGGAATATTTTAGTATTAAATTAATAAATTAAAATTTATTTCCCCTACAAGTTAGGAAGATTATTGTGTTATTCAGCTCCACTCACAGAGAGAGGATAAAGAGACAGGGATAAATTCAGAACTCAGCCTTTGAAAAGTCTCAGAACATTAAAAAAGAGCATTTTGGAAGCATGATACTGGTGGGTTATATGCTTTTTACCTTCAGCTTGACAAAGATTTGCTCAGGTAAGTCACAAAAGATATTCTGATAAAACTCATTTACGGAAATGAATCTGTAGCTTTTCCACATGTAATGTTCTTTTTGTCCCAGCAGCTAGGTTTCCTAAGCTTGTCTTGGATGTAATAATAATCATGGAACCAACCTCTTTCTTTTTACATTTTTTTACACGTTTTTTCTTCATCCAGACTTCCCCAGAACATGCAAATTTCTTATGCTGGTAATGGAATTTTTTTTGCAAAAATTATTTATTAATTGTGGCAACAGGGAAGTTGTAATGCTTTCAGACGTATGAATATCCTGAAAAACTCAGTCATGCAATATTTGTGTAGTAGAAGGATGATAAAAATGAACAAGGGTAGTATGTGTAGTAAAAAAAAGACAAAACTTGCTTCAGTGATATTAATCTTCTTCAGTGAGGTTAATGTTTTTTAATTTGCATTTCTGAGAACATAAGAGTATATATAAGCTTTGGCTCAGTCCCAGATATTTGACATAACTGGCATAAGGGAACCTTGTGGGATGAGTCCCTTGACTGGAGTGCCCTGCTAGATGGCTACAGGTTGTTCAGGAGGGATAGGCAGAGCAGAAGAGGCGGAGGGATATATTAATGGAAGGGTTAAAATGCATGGAGCTCACATTTGGCAATGGCAGTTTAGGCAGTATCTAAGTCTGAGAAATTTCAAAATATATACTGGAAATACAGAGAGACCAAATCTGTATTTCAGTGTACATGCCTAAGTGATCATATGACCTGCTAGATAACTCCGATTCTCAGAGTGGAAAAATAGGAGGTAAAGACTCATGGGTAAAGCTTTATACTCAGAGTTGCAACTGGACTGTCATTAAAAAATATGAATTTCCCTTTTGGGAAACAATTACCTAGAAGGACCTCTGTACACTACTTTGTTGTAACGATGTCTTACAATAAGGCGTCACTACCAGGGGTTCCTAACATTTTGTTATGTGTTTGTAATGTTATGACCCTATTTTAGCATATTTACTGGGAAAAAAATTACAAATCAATAGCTTTATTTCCAGAAGTTGGATGAGATCAGTAAAAGGACTTCATCCCAGTATTTCTGGCAATAAAGTAATTTGTTCCAGGATCTGAAAGAAAAATTTTAACATGTATATTTTGTCAGCTTCCTCTTGTATGTCCCTGTCATAAAGGTGCATTTACAGGAGTAAGTAAAGTCTCTATTTCGAAGCTTTCACTTATCCTGACAGGTTTGACATATGTGATGCCATATAACTCTTTTCTTTAGGTAATGGGATGTAAGAAATTTTTTTCCATGTTAGGAGCTTTACTTTTTTGCACATGTGCATCTCAACTTCCTTCCCATGCAGAGGTGAGTATAGCTGAGTACGCTTCACAGAACTCCGGGTAACAGCAAACTCATTTTTTAATAACAACAGTTACCATACAATTAGGGCCAGTATGGGTGAGCCTTTGTTTCTTGATTTTTCAAGTACCATTAACAGGCTAAATCTCGTACTAACATTTTTGGAACATTCTGACAAGTATGTAACTTAGTTTTGAATTCCATAGGGTTTGAGGTTATTACTGAATGAGGCCCTCCTTCGCAACTGACAATGCATCATGAAGCTGAAGTGAGTGTAGGTGTGCCCTACTGAAGCCCACAAAACCTAAGTCTGTATACCTACAGGTTTTTCATTATATGTGCATCAGAGAATGCAGTGCTCTTGGCATAATCTATGTGAACAGATCTGAAATGCAAAACTGTCTATATCATCAACATAACTTTGAATAACTTGCTTCAGTTATTTTTTTTCCTCACTTTTGGCATGATGTTTTCATTGCTGAGCATGTCCCTATCTGCAGACAATTTTCAAAAAACATACTGCCAGAAGAATAGTCACTAGAGATAAAAAAGAAGAGATTGTGGGAAATTTTCTGATTAAGAAGTGCAAGACTAAGAAAACTGTTTAACACGTCAATACCTGGGCTGAAGATGTTGGAAATATACCAAAAGTCCTGAGGCTGGAACCTCGGATTTTAGGCCTCTGGGATAGGTAGAGCTGCTTAACCTCTGAGACAGACCTGCCCTATCTCTTTCCAGGAAACAAATGACAGGACAAGAGCTTCAAGATGTACCACAGGAGGTTTGGATTGGACATTAGGAAAAATTTCTTCAGTGAAGGTCTTGTCAAGCATTGGATCAGACTGCCCAGGAAAGTGGTTGAGTCATAACCCCTGGAGATGTTTAGAAGGTGCAGATGTGTAGATGGGGTGCTTAGTGATGTGGCTTACTGCTGGACTTGGTAGCATTAATTTTAATGTTGGACTCGATGATCTGGAAAGCTGCTCCCAAAGTAAATGTTTCTATGATTCTCAAGAATGTTGCTCAGGATCAAGGAGTGTTTACCGAGTTAGGCCTCATATTTCTGCAAAGCTAAGAATAACCTCATGTAGATGAGTCTGAGAACCTGAAAGTCTGGTAGCAAATCCCCAGGGTATCTGCCTCAGAAGACATATTCGTATAGCATCCTATAAAGTCAGATTCACTGGATTCTTCTTACATCTGCAAAGTAATACGATTTATTTCTTTGTGTGATATTGGTGTGTCCACTGTTCTATTGGAATTTGAGTCCTTTAATTTGTTCTCTTAGAACAGTTGTTTTTCCAGTTCTTTCAGTCTTCCTGCGCTTCCCAGGATTTGTCATTCTTAAAGGAGCTAAAGGACCCATTGCCATATTTTTTAGACTTTTTCTGTCAAAATAGATTTTTCTGTTGAATTAAAACAAACTTTTCCCTTAGAAAACTCTACATATTGATGGCCTGCAAAGTATTTCCTTTTCATTTGTCTTAAGCATATAATTTTCATCCTTCTAAATATATAACAGGAATAAACATGGGTATTCCTTAGACTATTAACAATTCCACTATTTCCGTCTGATTAACTATATTATTACTAAAATTTTTTAATTTTTTAATGTAAATGGTTATTTAATTTATGCTGAGATACATAATCACATTTTAAATGGTGTAATTATTTTAAACCACTTGAAGAAAGATATAGCAAAAAAATTATTCTGAACACATGTAGAGGGTTTTTCACTAAAAATATTTGCATCATTAAAAAAAAAAGAGGAAAGAATTGCCTGACAGAATAAAAGTTTATTTTATTTAACTATGATTTTAGGAGTATGAATCATCATTGTTTTCTCCTTTTCCATAGTGCAAGTAATGAATAACAATAAATCTAGTCACAGAGAAATGCATCATTGAAATGGTCTGTGAATAATATATTCCCATTTACTTTTTAATAAAAATTAGAGAATCCAAGAGCAAGAAAATTTACTGGTTTGATAGTTTCTTTGAGTTATATTTTCAAAGTATTGAAATGGTTATTGGTGAGGAAGAAGTGAAGAGAATGCAGGAATGGAAAGTAGAGCATTGCTTGAAAGAAGAGTAGTGTATTTAGTCAAGCTCTGAAATAGTTATGCTAATAAATAGTGGTAGTGTATCTCAAATACTATCTCATAGCTCAATGGGAATTGTATCAGTTCTCCAGGTATAGAAGCTAAGGCATGGTGATGGTGAAAGCATTGCCAGTGCAACCATTAACATTCAGAGTAAAGCAGAAAAGAAAGTCCAGATAATAATACTATCAAGCCAGCACCTATTCTTTTTGCCCTGTAAATAATTTACTGGTTGTAAACCAGTAAGTACCTAGCCACTGTCTTTTTAGAGGAACTGTTTGAACACTAAAGGTAATCAGAAATACTGTTATGTCATCTTTTAATAAAGCATAAAATCATTATTTCTTATTCTAAGTAAAAGTATAAAATTAATACTTACATGTTTTCATCAAAATATTCTGTTGTAAATGAGAGAATTATTTTATACAGATGTAGGTAGAATTATTACAGATTATTATTTTCTGACTCAAGCCAGTCTTGAGTCACAGAGCTGAGTCAAGAAGTTGTTTTGTAGGTGGGATAGTAACAACCCTATTGTTCATTAGAAGAAATGGTGTCAAACTTCCAAAATGGGTTTTCATTGTAGCGTCTGGCTCTTTGGTACTCAGCATGCCTCTGGGCTGCAGGTAAACAAACTGAGGTGATTATTTTAACCTATTTTTCAGATAACTTACGATTAAATTCTGCTATTGGACATGACATTGTAATGCAAGAACACAGACAGAGGTTAAGGCACTGTACCCTTTTTTTCCCCTGACTAGTATTCTTTTAAAGAGCACTGTGCTGGCATGTCAAAGTTGTTAAAAGAATAACTGCATCACTGGGTTTTCTAAGAACTTGGATGTTTGCCTATTTGTTCTTGGAAGAGAAAGGAAAAACTTTAGGATACCAGTAGGCATTTGATTCATGTCACAGACTGATCTTCAATGAGATAGAATGGGAAGGTGTGCTAGGGTGGGTTGGTTAGGGATGATTTAAGAACTGACACTACACAACTACTTTGTTAGAGATGTATACTGTGAGGCTTTTAAAAAATATTTTTAACAAAACACTAAGGAAGGTGAGAAATAGATAATCTTGTTAAGTGTGTCAAATGGTTGGTGGAGAAGTGGCAAAAAAACCCAGTCTGGGTTTCAGTGTCAGGACTCTTTACTTTTTGACTTCTCTCAGGCTGTTTTTATTTTCTGGCAAACTTGTGATATGTGGCTGACTTTTGTTCATTAGGCTACAATGCCTTATTTTTGCACAAAAATCTATGCCTACTAATAAGCAATTACTGATAAGAACTAAGAAACATGCCTGCTAATTAGAAGGCTAGCAAATGATCCCTTGAGCATTAAGTTAACCAACCAGGAAAAAATGAAAAGAGGAAACAGACACTCTAAATGTCCCAGCCCAGAGTGTGCTATAGACAAAAAGTGTTGAAGTAAGTTAATTGGTATCTGAAAGGTTGCCATGTTCTAGAATTCAGTTAATTGGTTACAGGGCAGGGATTAACAGAAAGTCTTCCAGACCTTTAAGGTAAAAAGGAAAGCCTAATATGTTCCATTTAACTGATTTCATGAACAGACAACGTACAGAAACTTTCTTTTTGTTTTTCTACATTCTCAGAGATAAGAAAGGTCAGGAGAAGAACTATTTCTTGGAGTTGTTTTATCAGCAGTAATGATCTTGGATCATTTTATGTAGCAGATGGCACATCTGTCATTCCAAAGCTTGGTTTTCCTTCTTAGTGAGTGGTTTGGTGGTAATGACAGCAATGGCTGTTGCTATGCTTGCCCAACAATTTCATAATGGAATACTGGTATAAACTGCCTAAAATTCTGTTAATACATATAATGCTTCTTAAAACCAGTCTTAAAAATTAGGTAAATCTACCAAAGCATGTTTTTCTTCTGCCAAGATGGATAAAGTCATTAGGATGAACATTTACTGGTTTAGATGGCTGAGTATTTGGACTTGAATAGGTGGCCAGTTTTTCCACAAATTGATTTAATTTTCATTGTCACTGAAATAAACATTAGATGCCTATTATTTCATTTCTCCAAAGCCTGGCTTTAATATTAGTGTTGGAACTTTTCCACTTTTTCTGGCTTTATTCAGATCATATTCCTCTACCTCTCTAATTTTTGAATAGGAATTGAGGAAGCTGCCCAGTTAGTTCACTTTCTCAGTTCAGCTGTCTCATTCTGACTCTATGTGGCTGCAATTCAAGGATTTTTATGGTGTTTAGAGTTGCCCCCGAAAACCCCAACTAGTGAAATGTATCAAATAACCTCATGTGATAGACTATTTTTAGCTTTGATATCAGCATTTTTCATTTCTTGCAGAGCTATAATTAATTTAATTATTGTTTTTAATTTATTCAGCTGTCTTAAATATACACTATGCACACACTGAAAATACAAGCATGAAGTTAAACTTCTCCCTGGATGACTATAACACATTAATTCTTGTCGTACTTTTACAGTGATTGATTTTACTGTTGATTTCCTTCAGACTATTTGCGTTAATGCATACTGTTTTATAATATTTGTTTTCTTAAACTATATTGCAGCTGAATTAAGAAAAATAGCTAAATTATTAATTAAGATTTAATGCTTTAAAATTAAAAATAATTTACTTACAGCAACTGCTCAAGTTCCATGTACAAGTGGAGCTCATTATAGTTATTGTGTTGGGTTGACCTTGGCAGGAGGGCAAGTGCCCACCAAAGCCACTCTATCACTCCCCTTTTTAGCTGGACAGGTGACAGAAAGTATGATGAGAGGCTTATGGGTTGAGATAAGTCTAGGAAGAGGTCACTCACCAGTTACCATCACAGGGAAAGTTGACTTGATCTGAGGAAGTTCAATGTATTACCAATCAAATTAGAACAGGTTAGTGAGAAAAATAAAATTAAATCTTAAAACACCTTCCAGCCACCCCTCCCTTCTTCCTGGGTTCAACTTCACTCCAGAATTCTCTACCTCCTCCTCACCAAGTGGAGCAGGAGGATGGGGAACCGGGGCTGCATGCAGTTCATCATGTTGCGTCCACTGCTCTCTCCTCCACAGAGGGAGTACTTCTCACACTCTTCCCCTGCTCCACCTTACAGTGCTTCCCACTGGAGAAAGTTCTCCACAACCTGACTCCTTCCCATAAGCCACAGTTCTGCTCCAGCATGGGTCCCTTCCACAAGGTGCAGTCCTTCAGCAACAGGCTGCTCCAGCATGGGTTTCCAATGGGGATCACAATTCCTGACAGCAAACCTGCTCCAGCAAGGGCTTCCAGTGGAGCTACAGCTTCCCTACAGACATCCACCTGCTCCGGTGTGGGTTTCCTCCACAGGCTGCAGGTGGATCTCTGCTTCTCTGTAGATCTCCATGGGCTGCAGGGTCACAGCTGCCTCACCATGGTCTGTGCCATGGGCTGCTCTGGTGCCAGGAGCACCTCCTGACCTGGGCGTCTGCAGGGCTGTTGCTCTCACATATTCTCATTCCTCTCTCTGGCTGCAATTGCTCAAGGGTTTTCTTTCCCTTTCTGAAAAAAATTATCTCAGAGGTGCTACCACAACTACAGATGGGCTGGGCAGTGTGTCCATCTTGCAGCTGGCTGGTTTTGGCTCTGTCAGACATGGCAACAACTTTGGGCATGTTCTCACAGAAAACACCCCCATAGCAACCCCCTACCAAGCCCTCTCCAAAAAGTAAATTTTTTGGAAAATTTTCTCTCACAATGGTGAGCTGTATGTTAAAAGTTTCAAAAACTTTCAGAACAAATTTTTTCCCCTTTATATCATTAGCAGTTGGAGTTTTCCTTACTGAATTATCTGTCATTCTTCTTCGACCCAGAGAATATTACCATAGCTTTAGATGATTAAATTGAATATAATCTTTACTAATGCTTAAACAGAAGGTTTAATTAGGGCCTTACCTTCAGAAGTTTCTAAGATCTATGGTGGTTGCTTAAAATGCTCAACTCTTACTATTAGCACAAAATTACTGTGATCAAGTAAGAAAGAAGAGAGTTGGAACGCCTGAGAAAATATAAGATGAAGTTTCTCCTGTTTTCGCTCAAGAGGTCTATAGTTTCAAATCTCTGATTACTACTTTTTTAAAAAAAATTATTTTATTATCAGTATTTGGACCCTCAGTTCTTCCAAAATGTAGATAACTTGTAGGGAAGCACACATACTTTAGGAAAGAAATTATTCAAATGCAAAGCTTTTGTTCTCTATAAAGGTTTGAATAAATATTTTAGATAGCAGTGTGTTACTCTCATGATAAAAATATTTTCTCTTTACTTTTAAAACCACAAATTATTTAAATCCTTGAAATTTTTGACTATATTTTGTAATTTCTTTCAATTTTCTCAATAATTATATTAAAGTGCAAATAATATTTATTAGAAAATAAGTTACGGAAAGGAATTAACGGGTTATCAAATTAACATTATGAGTATTTTCTTACATGGTGGGTATTTTTTTGCCTTCATTGTAGGTTTCAGAAGAAGCTCTGCATTACAGCACTGAGGATGATGAGTCTTCCCAGGGAATGGAGCCCTATCTTGTGCGGAGATTATCGTCCCGTAACATTCAGCTTCCCCCGCTGGCTTTCCGGCAGTTAGAACAGGCAGACTGGGATAAAAAGAGTGATACTGAGACTATCCCAAGGCCCACCACGCTTCCACTGAGGATGCCTCCTCTGATTGCCATTACAGCTGCTGAGTCCAGCAGGTAAGGTCCAGCAATTTGCTATGTATTCAACATTGCCTGTGGCAGGTGCAGGGCTGCAGATGCTGCTTCTAGGAGAGAAGTCTATTTCTTTTCTAAATCCCCTGAATGAAAAAGTTGAATAAAATATCTGTAAATTTGTGCCTGACACTTGGTAATAATGCTTGTAAAGCTTTTGCTCATATCTAGTAAAACAAACTCTAGAAAACATTTCCTCTGAACATTATTAACACTTTATATTTTGAAAGAAGGTTTCTGGAGGCTTGATTAACGTTTAGGATGATGAAGAGGAGGAGGAGGTAGAGGATGAAAGGAGCTTTTTATACATAGAATTCTTTTTTAAATGATACAATTTCAAGACTAGTTTCAAGAAAACCTGAGGGAATTTTGCCTGCCCTTGTATAGCTACGTTATTTGTAACATAAATGGTTTGAATTTGTTTGTTTATAGTGATTTCTATTGTAGTTTCTTCATATTACACCTGTGACTTTTTATATAAATACGTTTTCTAAAGTAAACTTTCCCGTTCTTACATTTTCTAATAACATCCTATTTTAATTCCTTATTTTCCAAAATATAAAGTGTTTATTGAGATTTTTGCTTACAATGGTGAAGGCAGTGCAGCTGTTTGGTAACATGATTATAAGGAAAAGGTAACATGAACACACCTAGAGCTAAAAAACAGTACTTAAGAATTTTAGAACATATGTTCCAGAGAATACTATATTCTGAATAATCTGGTTATGAAAAGAATGTAGGACTTGCAGTATGAGTAAACCCGTAAGTACTCATCAGGGTGTTTAGTCAAAAAAACCCAGCTAATATTAACATTGAATTTAATATCACTTCCTATATCTTATTTCCTCCTAGATATCTTTATTTTTTGAAGAAGTTAGACCCATTCTTGAAATATGCTCATAGAAATACTGACTACATCCGTAAAAACATGTAAACACTTAGATTGTTTACAAATGAAAATAATATTTGTAGAGTTAAATATAATGAAATTCAGTGATGTTTTGAAGACAGATTGGTGTCTTGATTTTTTGTTTTTATCCATGAAATCTGTGGAAACCACAGAAATAAGATTGTCTGAGTTATAGAAGGAAAATTACTGCAATGCTTCTAGTAACACTGACTGGAAAAAAAAAAAAAAGGTGTGATCCTGATGTGATACATCAGAAAGATTAGAAAGCAGAAGGAAAAACATTGTCTGATGAAAATGGCTAAGTGATTATAAATTTCTGGAGACTTCATTATTTTCTAGGCTGAATTCAAATACACCAGAGAAAGACAGTTTGAAGGTTACTCAAATAAATCTAAAACATTGTGGTTACTATGCGTAGCTATCTGCTGTACTCAGAGAATGATTGCTTCTTTGAGAGGTATGAATCTCTCCTCAGCAGTAAGAGATAGTTTTGTACCCTGTCTATGCCATTTATTCCTGTGGTTGGCAGGACTGTGTTTTAAAGCTGGACAAAGCAAGATTTATTCTGAGAGTGACAGGGAAACAGCAGACAGATTGTTGATTGGAACTTCCGGGCTGTTTAAACAAATAAACTAAATCTAAACACAACAGCAAAAGCAATCGTAATTTTGATCTTACATTGTAATATAAAATCTCTAGCTTTTATGATTTTCNTTTGATCTTACATTGTAATATAAAATCTCTAGCTTTTATGATTTTCTTAGCTAAAGAACAATTACAGTGATACAAGAAGAATATTGTTCAGGAAATTAAATTTCTCTAGATGTTTAGTGCTATTTTTCGGTTGTTAGCTCTCTCTGAAGCAGCTATGAATTTCCCATTTACATGCTTATTATGCCAGCCAAACAGCTGGAGAAAGCTATCCTTTTATCTGTCTTCTCATCTGCATGAAAGTACATAAACGTAGGGGTCCTATTATGTCTGTGGAAATGCAGCTTACCTCCCTTGCCTTTGAAATGTGCAGTTAAGGAGAGGGAATCAAAGTGTGGGTGTGAGGATTCTCTGTCTTCAGTAGGTAGATGAAGCTAGAAGAGCATTTGGGTCATAGAAACTCATTCTGAAGAGAAGAATTTCACAACTGAAAACATCCTAAATTATAAATGTATGTTTTCGGAAAAATATGCTGAAAGATTTGAAAGATAGCATTATAAAGCCCTTATGCTGTGATTTAAATGACTGGAATGTGCAAAATTAAAAACAATGACAGTGATTGTAGTTTTTAAAATAAAATGTGTTCTATTCCTGTACATGCACATATGCATGTATGTATACACAGACTCCCATTTTTATTCTCCTTTTCTCTCCCTTTTTTTCTCTCTTTATGCTGTCACAGGGTTGTTTCTGGTTGTGTGTTACCTTTGTAGTGGAATTAAAACAAAGTTTATATTTTAAAAATCCAAACAAAATCCAAGCAGCAGCATAGATTAAAAGCTGGAAAGCAAATTTTCAGTCATGTTTTTCTTAATCTTTCATACTTTGTAAACTTTTACCCTTCTGACTCTGAGACATCACAATATCTTGCCATTTCTTTCACCCTTCTAATTTCCTTCCATGCATACATGGAGCCAGATTCTTATTTTTTTTCATCCAGGTTAGACTGAGACCCTAATAAATATCAGTTAAGATGAAGAATTTACGTCTCCTATTGAAGTTTCAAGTGCAAAAATGCTTCATGTGCTATAAGCACAAGTGCTTGAAAATTGATAGGCTGACCCTGCAGCTGTTATCATCCATTACAATTCTGAAATGTAATAATTGTCAGGCCTTCTATGGGAAAAATTAGAAACAGGCAGACAATTGCTTTTAATATTTCAGTTCTTCCTTAATTTTAATTTTAATTTTAATTTTAATTTTAATTTTATAAGCAATAACCTGTATATGTAGAATATTCAATGTGATATTTCACTGTAAACTGGGATAGCTTGGCTATTTGGGGTGTGGTGTATGCTTTGGCCAGTTTTCCTCAAATAACTGTAACTAAATTTACTGATGGTTTTGGTGTAGGCAACAGCTATAATGGCATTTAATACGGGATGCACAGATAAGAAATAATTGACAACAGAATGCTTTTGCTTTCTCCAAAGCAGCTGGTATTAAAATGGTGGGGGACTGTTATGTATGGGAAGTTATTTATTTGAGGAGGTTTAAGGTATTTATCTTGCCTACTTTGTAATAACTATTTCAAAGGTTTACTTACCTCTATATTTGACCAATAGCCCCAACCCCCGCCCTGATTCAATACTCTAGCAAATATTTGTATTATGTAGCATGTGTGATACCATATGTTTTATTTCTTCTTTCAAACCCTAGGTCTTGTGATTTAGGATAATTGATCAAATCTCTCTGTAATGATGGTACTGATTTGTCCAAACCTCCATGAAATATGATGAAAGTCTATTCAGTCACCTTTGTTCTGGAAACAATCTCTTCATTGTCTAGCTCTGAAGAAGAGATGGTTATGAGAAAGTGGGATACGACATGGCACATGTGTGCCATGGCACATACACCCCCCCTTTCCGTGGTACAGATTCAGGGTGTCAGGGATTGAAGTATTTCTTTGGTTTGCCTTTTAAGAAGAGCTTTTTCAGTGAAAAAGGACTATCCCAGTTGTTGCTGTGAAGCTTATGTCCTCTTAACACGTGACTGACAAAATCTGATGGAATATGTCATGTTCATTGCATGCAAACTCCAAAAATACTAGTATATCAAACACTTGAAGATTTCATGAAAACATTATTTGAAAGCAAAAAGTTGTTTTGGAATCAAAAGGTGCTTAGAAAGGCTTTCATATCAAAAATATATAAAATAATCTTGTGTTTCATTTAGATATCTGTGATTTGGTATGTATAGTGTCTCCTCTTACTATTTGTCCTATTCTTTGCTCAAACATTGTTTGGGAGAGATTATTCTAATTGTACAACATAAAATCTATTTTAAATTGCTTTTGTATTGCTTATGTACAAATGAGAGTGTGCATATTAGTGTGTTTATGAAACTCTAGGGAGCTACAAGAACAATTTACACGACAGTTAATTTCTGAAGTATCTTTTTTGAAATGTTCCTTCTGTCTTAATTTATGCTTTTCCTTAATTTAAGTTCTGTGGATTAGATAGTCACCATACTGCTTAACACTTCTGTGTTTTATTATCCACTAAAGAGGCAATCAACACTCTCTATACTGGAAATCAGATAAAAACTTGATTTAAAATTATCCCCAGGCCCTTTAAAGGTGAACTTAAAATTTTTAATATCTGTTTTTTAAAAGAAATATTAGCAAATTGTTATTAGCATCATCAATGTAGGTTTGATACTATGGCAATACAGAATGAGAATATAGTTTCTGGCTAAATGTGTCTTAATGCCTACCACTTGCTTGCTTATTGTCTTTTTCATGTCTGAGGAGTACCTCAAAGACTAGATTTTGTCCTCTGTACTCAGGGCAAGAAAAGCTTTTTCAAATTTTACAAACTGAAGTATGTGAATCCGGAGCCATAATTTTACAGTTATTCACTTACTATACCAGGAAACACTTTTTAAAAGAACAGCTAGGATGCTAAATTTTTTTCATTGTTTTAAGGAAATGAGTGTTGGAGAGAGATCATAAAAGCAATAAGATTTGACCTTAGCTGAGTAGCACACAATAAAAACAAAAGCTGGGAAAAGCTCCTCTTCAGGTTTATTTATTTGCAACTCAGTAGAGTAGTGTATGTAGTGAAAATAAGTGGAAATTGTGGTTTACAGGCTTCTGAAAGAAAAAGAAAGAGAAAAAAAGGAAAGTTTGTTATTTCATTTATTTTTAAACTTAGAATTATGACCTTGAACCTGCCAAGTAGTAACTTTTCTCAGAAAGCTTCTCATGGGTCTAGGCTCTCTTCAACAGCATCTGTGTTCCCTGACTCACCTGCTAGTCAGGAATAATGAAGAGCAACACAATAATTGTTAGTGCTTTTATTGCATATTTCTTTATTTCAAAAGCATTATAAACATGAGAAAATCCTCACGATACCTTTGGGTAACGTTTTCAGTTAGTGAAAATATAGTGTTATTTTCATTTTATGCATAGGAAAGCTTGCACGGAAAGGGGTGCAACTGGCTAAGGCTAAAGAACAAGCCAGGAATCAAACTATGAAGACAATTCAAGAGTTTTTGACTCCTGGTTTTGTGTCTGCTTTATCCTACCTGTTAGAAAGTTGAGGATAGATCTTGGGGAAAAAAATATGCCTTACATTTATCTCAACCTTTAAACTAAACCTACTATGTTAAGGAGAATTTTACTGATCAGGTCGTGGAAGGTTTTAAATTGTTAGTAGTAGGAGTTGAGCACATTACTGTCATTATGCATCCAGACTCACATTGAGCCTGTGTTTCAATCATACTGACTCAGTCACATCAAACTCTGGCTGCAGTATCTGTCATGAAGAAAACCATATTTAATTACTGTGGCAACCAAATTGAGTCACATTTAAGTGCACATTTCTCAGAAGGAAAAATTAGTGGGAATTTTTGAGGTTAAGTTGATGCTAGAAGCTTTAATGTTTATGGCATCCAAGGTTTGGCTTTTAAGAGAGTCTCCTGTTATGATGACCAGTGTCTACAATTTCTATGGTGTTACATGGATCCTGGAATAATTTTGGAGAACAATATAAGAATAATTCTATTGGTCAAGACTTTCATTGACTTGATGTTTAAGAGATGTAAGGAAGCTGTGAAGACGGCAGGTCCTGTACCAGAACACTTACTTGCATAATCGTATTTCTTAGTACCTGAGGATAGCTTCAGATGTCACAATTACCTCCAGCCCCTCATCTCCCAAAGAAAAGGATTTTTTAAACTTATGTCTAGCATTAAGTGAATGATTTAGATCTGATGTGCAGGTGGAGGACATGGAGGACAGCAGGTACCGTGTACAGTCCGGCATTGACTATTCTGAAATCCTTTTTAAAAATTGGAATTTTGATCAAGTCTCTCTGTTTTACTCAACAACGGTAAAATTTCTAATTTTTCAATTTGACATAATTATTTCCATAGCATAGACTGGAAACAGATGTTATTCTAAATTGTGGATGTATAGTCTATGTGTGCATGTATTTTCTAGTTTAAGAAAGAATGTACAATTATTGTTTAAAATATGTACTTTGAAACAGTTACTTTCAAACAATAGATAAATCTGAAAAAAACTAAAACCATACTATGTGGTTCCAGGAACTTAAACCTAACTTGATCTTTCCCCACTGTGGGTGGTATCTTCTACTTCTCAAAATTTGGCTTCTGGACAAGTTGACCTGGAGGCCTGAGAACAGATCTTGCCAGTAAAATAAGGAAAAGAAGGGTTTGGATACTTCAGCAGTTTCTGTGTCCTTTGTCACTTGGTTTCCTAGTCCATTCAGCAGCAGGCCCATGTTATCCTTTTTCTTATTTTTGTCTTTGATGTACATTTTGGTTGCCCTTCATCTCAGTTGCCAGGTTCATCTTGAGTTGAGCTTTGGATTTACTGATCCCATGCCTGAAAACCCAGGGGAGACTTCAGTATTCCTCCTTGGAAATGTATTTCTTCTTCTACCTCCTGCACTTCTTTTCAATCTCTATCAGAGGTTCCCTGTTCAACCAATTTGGGGCTTTCTATTGTTTCTAAGCCCTGAATCACAGTTTATCGGTCATACTAGAGTCAATGGCTGATTGTGTAGTATTTTTATGATTAAAGTATTATTTTAATATTCAATTTTTATTAAATTTCTGTATGAATTCCACAAAATGTGGGGATTTTTAATATGACTATGCTCTGTTGTTTGTTTTTGTATTTACATAATTTTCTTTGTATTAAACCGGGTAGGACACTGTTTTTTTGTTCCAAAAGCTTGTTTGATTGTTTAGAGAGACAGATCATTTGCTAAATGATCCCTCTAAATGATTTCTCTTGATGATTCTTCTTAGTCTGTTGAACAGTCATCTGCTTAGATGGTTATTGGTGCCAAGGTCTACAGCTACAATGGCTCACCTTAGGGATAGCTCAAAAGTAAAAGACTGCTTCTAAAGGGTTAAAGTTTCAGTGAGGTAGGGGAAGGCTGAGCATTCATTAAGACAGCTTTACTTTCTGTATCATAAGTGGTCAATGTAATATTTTTTAATATTAATATAGTGGTATATTAATATTTTAAAAAGATTTGTGCTTTTCAGGTATTGTCTGGGGTTTTTTGGGTAGTTAATCAGCAAAGTAGTTATTTTGTTGAAATACTTTGGGCAGTCAAACTCAAATGCACACATTTTTCAAAATTGTGCAAAATTGAAAATAGTGATTCACCAATGATAGAGCAACGTGAAAATTAATGCATAATACTATAATATCTTTATATATACTTCTTCACTATGTCATATTTACACCCACTTAGAGATGACAAAAGAAATCAGAGAGCTTATCCAGTCAGAGGAATACATCTTCACAAGGATTTTTTCATGTTGGAAATTATTCTTTTAGATTAGCTTCACTAGTGAAGATGTGTTGGGCTCTTTCTGATTGACATTTCAATCACATTCACAGCAGCAGCATATAAATACAAACAAGAAACTGGACTGTCAAAGGCACATAAAGCTAAGGGAAAAAAGAAATCACTTCAAAGGAGTGATCCAGACAGTAGTTCTGGGTGAATCCAGCCTTTGGGATAATTTCATCTAAGCTGCCTTGGCCCAGAAGGATATGGTTGATCATGGAAGGAGAGCACAGAGCAGCTCAAGGCACATGACGTGGTTGTAGAAAGAATGATGCCTAGTCTCTGAGCAGCCAAAGCACACGAGAGATAAAATCAAATCAGAAACATATTAATTCGGAGCATTTACATCTTTCTACAGGTCTGTGTACAGAGTTGCTATTGTATGAGCTCTATTAAGACTGATTACAGGTTTTAGTTTTCCTCATGTGCTTCTTTCTCTAAATTAGCACGCAACCAGGAGTTGCACAGCCAAAGAAAGGGTCTGGGCTATGTAGTGAATCAAGAGGTTGTCAGCAGTTCTTACATCTCTTACTTCAGTACAATCGTGTGGAGAGAAGCATCTGATCACATAATCTAGTAATTAGTTAACACAGTACATAGTAAAATTGGATCTTATTTTGTGACCTTATTCTATTTATGACTTAAACTATCTTTGGCTAAAAAAATTCCCCAAGAGAAAAACGGGTGGATTTTTAGGAGGTTACTTGCCTTTGCAGGTGTATAATTATGGCTGTCCTGTTCTTTCTTTTGTCAAATATTTGCTTACGGCCAGTGCAGGTTACAGGATGCTCTCTAGAAGAACTCTTGTCTTGCTAAGTGTAGTCATTCTCTCATAAATTGCATTGTAATAGTTTTTTCTTTTTCTAGACCATGGCCATCTGTTAATAATATGCATTCCTTCAGCTTAATTCTGCAGACATTTCATCCATGTTTGGACTATTGGAAACCATAACTTTACTAATACATAAGCATGTGCATAGCAAGACCTTAATTTGTTTTATGATTTATATATTTTTAACATATTTCCAGTAACAGGTCACATTACTAGCAAATCATGCAGTTAAAACAGATTCCAAATGTGACTTTGGAATTTGAGCATCTAACAGCTTTCAAGATTGATGTTTAAATAGTGTAAAATATAACAGCCAAGTATATATAGAATATTTTAGGTAGTAGTGATAAGGCATTTCACTTGTAGGATTACACATTGTTGCAATAGAAAAAAATTTGCATAATGTGAAAGTGTTACCAAAATGCTATTTCATTAAATGACATAATTTTTTTTGTAACTTTTTTTAGAGAAAAAGATAGCTTTGTATTCTTACTGATGAAACTTAGTTTTCTTCTCACTATGGAGCATTTTTTCAATTTGAACAATATAATCTCTTATTAAGCATAAAGCTTAAATGGAGAAAGCCAGATTTGAGTGTATTGAATTTATTTATCAATTCTTTGATTCCCATTAAAAAATTAAGTGGAAAATTTGTAGAGCAGAAAATTAATAATATTCCAGTTTGGAACACAGGGGAATAAATGGGATTCCGAAAAGAGGAAGTTGTTTTCCTCACATTTGTAATCAGAATGATACATTGAAATGATCCAGCATAGAAAGTGATTTCCACATACGTGTTTCACAATAGGTGTAGTCTCTGAGAACAGTTTTTTAAGTAAATTCACTCAACTAAAAACTTAATCTTTCTCTTTCTAGTCTAGGGTCCCAGATTATCTTTTGGTTTCCCTTTCACTTCAGTCAAAGGCTGGGCATTAGGTTTCTGAATAGAAAATGAATCAGATCCCCTTCAGAAAAATATACCATAGTTTTCTTTCCATAAAATGGTCTTCTTTGAAAGACATGAAGTCTATAAAGTGGAGATTAAAAGAAAGGACTTCAAAACTATCTTGAAAAAATATATGGACAGGTAGTTTTTGTTATTGTTACAGGAAAGAAAATAGAACAGCCAAGCCATGTGTGGCGGTTTAGGCCAAATTCAGGGAAACGTCCAAAAGGAACGTCTCCTCAAAGGAAGGCAGGCCACAACCACCCCTCCCCCCAACTGGGTTCGGGAAAAAACAAATTTTCCTCAGAGGAAAGTGAAGGAGAAAATAAAACTATTTATTTAACAAACACACAGGAAAACAATACTAATAATGCTAAATAATAAAATCTCTCGCTCTGGAGAGAAAACCTGAAAGATTTTAGAGTCCTTCTGTGGGTGTGGTCTCTCTCCTCCTCCTTGGAGCTGGGTCGGCATGGGGGCCCCCCACCTCCAGGCCGGTGGAAGGTCCCCCAGTGGGGTTCTGATGTTCTGGTGTTCCAAACAAGTCCAGAAGAGAAGAAGGGAAAAAAAAAAAACCCGAAGTGCCAAGAGGAAAAAAACCTCAACTCTCCGTCCCTCTCCGAAGAAACAGAGCTGAAGAAGCTGACCGAAAAGCCAGAAAAAAGTGCTTCCCCTGCCCGCCGCAGAAGTAGCTAATCTCTGTGTCCTTGAAGCACAAACTGTTTGGAAAAGTTCGCTCAGTTTTTTCCTCTGTCTCTTGCATCCAGTTTTAAAGGCATAGAAAGGCTCAGGAATCATGTCTGGGCATAGAGCAGTGGTAGGGGATACAACAGCACAGTCACCCCAAGACACCATGAAAGGCTGTAACTCCAGTTTTACCTCTTTCCAACCAGTGAATGAATTTTATGGGATGTTTTTCTTAGGTCTGTTCTTTAACGTCTGAGTACAGACTATCTTCTCCACATGATAGAGTAAGATCTGGTTGACTGTTATTACTTTCAATTAAATAAGTTTCTGTGTAATCTCAGGTAATGGCTAGGTAATAGTTTTATTCTGTTCTCTCTTTCGACATCCCTTTTCAACTATAATTTTCTTTAATTCAATGGTAACTCTTTTCTTTTTTCTGATATAGGTGACAGGTTGATTAAATACAACAGCTTGATGATGAGAAAAGTGTGATTAGATGGATACAGAACCTCACAGATCTTATAATAAAAGGGTTCATTATGACGCTGTATGGCCTTATCAGATCAAACACATCAGATGTCTGCATATCCCTAAAAGAAAATAAAAATAATTTTTGATAGCTATGTAAGACTAGAAATTCATTGTACAGCAGAAGTTGAGACATTTCAATTGAGACAAATCAGCAGTGTGGATTTTCAGCTGCTTTTATCTAGTTTTATATAAAAGCAATTGGATTTTTATGACTACTTTGTCTGATTGCAATCATACTGCAGTATTTCCTTCCTTAGTTTCTTTCTGTTTATCAGTTTCAGCTCATGTCTCCTTTCTCCTCCACATGTTTACATGCTTACAGATGTTTATTATAATCTCCATCAACTGTTAAAACATCTATTAATCTCACATATTCTGCTTTTCTTAGCCTGCCACAATGTAAGATAGTTCTCTTTCGTATTCTGTGCCATTTTTGTAACTCTTCCTTATCTTTGGCAGAAGACCTGAGTTTAATATGCTTTGAAGTTATCACCACTGGACACATGCATGATTGATGGAGTACCTTGAGTAGACTGCATATAGTAACTTATAAAATGTGTATCAGTAACTTATGCTATATTGAGTACCATGGTTTCTAAGATATTTTATGTTTAAAAAATTATTGAATGCTTTGTGCAATTGTGGGACATGAATTGTCAGCTTTTTCATAGGTAAAATAAATTCAAATGTGAATAGTACCACTTGATATATATTAAGAGAAAACTACAGCAAGATATTCAATAAACAGAAGTAAAGCTTGATGTTATGCTAGTTATTTTTCACAGTCAAAGGTCTAATCAGATTTTATAATTGCAAAAGTAAAACATACGAAAAAATTCTTAGCCCCAAATATTGCTTTTGAAATGCTTCATTTATTATGTATGCATGAATCATTAGCAATTGCTCTTCTGCGTCAAATGCGAATATATAATTGTGGTTTTTTGATTCACAGATTAATTGGTGTAAACTCAGACAATAACTATGCATTTGTATGTTTATGTTTGTTGCTAAAATTTCTTGATTTAGAACATTCTTGCAAAGCCTGATTCTTCTGCATGAAGAGATGGTGGCAAAATCCTTTTTAATTAAATGGTGACAGGATGCGGCCTACACAGAGGTGCTAAAAGCTGTGTGGGAGATTAATATAAAGACATCAGTAATCTGGAGTTTCCTCTGGAGATAGTTTCGTAAATTTAGCCTTAATTGAAAATAGAGGAAAAAAAAACCTTAAGATTTTCTCTGTTAAGTAAAAATTACATGCTAGCTTAAAGTGAATCGCAATGATTTAAAAATGCAACAGAACTATGATATTTTTAATATAGTAGAGGAGGAAATCAGACAAAAAATGAAGGAGGTATAAAAAAAAGCCTTTAAACCCCTATTATTAAGATAACAACATAAACCAAGAAAAGCTGGGTTTTCTGTACTTTAAAAATCTTTAAGCACTTCACTAGCATCCTTGTATTTCAGATGTTTGTTACTGGTTTCCTGGATAAAGCAAAAGTTACATATACTTCA
>VXAZ01007587.1:0-21692 GCA_013399875.1 Gymnorhina tibicen
CTGGAGCCCCGCGCGGGCGCTGAGCGCAGCCCGTGAGCCGAGCGCAGCCAGGATGGCCTCGTCGTCCGGCAACGACGACGACCTCACCATCCCCAGGGCTGCCATCAACAAGATGATCAAAGAGACGCTGCCCAACGTCCGCGTGGCGAACGACGCCCGGGAGCTGGTGGTCAACTGCTGCACTGAATTCATCCACCTCATCTCCTCCGAGGCCAACGAGATCTGCAACAAATCGGAAAAGAAAACTATCTCCCCGGAGCATGTCATACAAGGTGAGCTTCCGCGGGTGCTGTGCGCTGCCGGCTCGGGCACCTGTGAGCCGCTTCTGTCCCGCTGCCGCTTTTTCCTCTCCGGTTGCTTGTAGCTCCGTAGAACACAAAAGGCAGGGTCTCGTAAGGGTGTGGAGGAAAAGCGTGTGTTGTCCAGCTTGCCAGTCGCAGTGCAAGGGAGGTTGTCTTTGTGTGGTTAGAGCGGCTGCTGGGTGTGCTCAGGACCAGCTCTGGTTTTCTGCTTTAGAGAAGCCTGTGATGCTTTGAGTGAAGTCACCAAATCTCTTCCTCTTTTACGTACCTGTTAAAGGAGGTCTGCTTTTTCGAATGGATATGCAGCATGCTTTAAGATTCTGAATGTATTAAATGTCTTTCTAGTTGGAGATTGATTATGTGGGGCCCAGGCTTTATTACATGGTAGTCTTGTCTGGAATCTCTAAAGAGTATAATATTTCTTTATGGCTGTCCTTACAGTCTCATTGTTTAAGGTTGGATCTTCCTATCTGTTGTAGAAAGCGTTTAAATGTGACCTATGCCCTGTATCTTTCTCTACTGTTGACTTCCCCTTGCTTGAATAAAAGGCGAGTTCGCTATGTCTCGTTTGTTTTTCTTTAAATTCTGTCGCAAATAAGGAGTTTTCTTGCCTCATCCTGAAGTCTGCATTAGGCATCTTTTGTCAGAACTAACTTGCTTTGCTTGTCAAGACAGGGTTGTTTATACCAGTGTCTGCTGCAAACAAATTTATAGCAAGTGAAAGAGTACTTGGCTGCCTGGGAGAGATATTAACAGCAGCGTTTGTAGTAGAGCTATTTTCGGGACTGTGATGGTATCAAGTGAGTTTAAAAAATGTTGTCATTGTTTGATTTTTTTTTTTTTAGCAATATTTGATGTTTGAAGCAACAAAAAAATTTTGAGTAGTTTGAAATTTATTAGCTTGCTCACCAGAAGAGGTTTAAGTACCTGACTGGGTCATGAACAGCAAAAGAAAATACGTAGCATGTATGAACTTTAATATATAATAAAATACGTGTGAGCTTGAAAGTTTAACAAAGTAGCTCCATCACAGAAGCCTAGGATGTAAAGAGTAAAACCCTTGCTTGCACATGGAAACATACTTCAGGTGTGATGCTCTTTAATACATGGATAGTTTCTTCAAGTCACCACAAAAAACAGTTGAGGTTAGTTCTTAACACAGGAATAGACATGATCTTTAAGGCTGAGGGCAATAAGGAGTTTATATATGAAAGTGTTTTGTGCCCAGTAGTTGGTGGTCCGTAGAAAAGATTTCCCCTCTTGCTGTCATAGGTTTGGTCTGGGTTTTTTGGACTAGAAATTGAAACTAAAGTGAGTTTGCATAACATCAGCAGGTGGTCCCATGCCAAGTATTTTGCTGGGTTCTATGTCCTTGTGTTACCACATCTTATAGTTAGGAAAAGTTATTTTCAAATTAAATTCATACTTTCTAGTAAAATATTGCAATGTATCCATTTTTGTAATGTTCTAGAGATGGAAGTTGTTGTTCTTGGATTTTCTGCTGTGCTCATGTTGGGGGAGGTGTATTTGCTATTAGCTCCTTTCAGATACTGGTCAGTTGGCAGATGATCCCTCTGTGAGGTTTGAGGGTTTAGGTTGCCCGTTTTGGAAACAGTGATTGTGTGTATAGGTACAGAGTATTTCAGCATTTTCATCCATCTTCATGCATTGTATTGCTATTTTGAATGCCTCTTAATGCAGCTTCATGACAATGATGCTAACAAATTAGGCAATTGAAATCTGTTTGTTGTGGCCATCCACAATATCCACGTATCTTTTTTCTTCTGAATGCTTAGAAGTCAAGTGAGGCTAATGGCCACACTTGGTCTGGCCTAAGCACAACGTGCTGCCAAGAGGAGTCTTTTTGTACCCTCTGAGATCTGGATCTGGCAATTGCAGATACAACTGACCCTGTGGCTTTTGAGAATTTAGGGCAGAGCACGGTTTCCTCTCAGGTGAGTTTGCTGGCTGACTGGGGCTGTAGATGAGAAGTTAGTGGATTGGAAACAAGAAGCAGGAAGGGTATTTTGCTGGGCCAGAGGAAGGGGAAGGAGGCTCTCTGCAGTTGGAGACGCTCTGCCATTGGACTGTGTTAGAGGTAACGTGAAACTGCGCTTTGTCACTGTGCTTAGGTGTTCGGCACAGTGGTGCTTGAGCCACCCCTTCCTTTGCTGCACCGTTACAGTGATGGTGTTGCCATGTGCTGAGCAAGAACTCTCTCTGCCCTTGGGTTATACTTCAGATAGATGAGGTCCTTGCTGTGTTCTATTGTGTGGTAGCACAAACATTTGACTGGCACAGTGCTGTCAACAGCATAGGAAAAGGAAAGGCAGAGGCTTCTTGCATCCCATTAGAGATCTGATTTGATAGATGTACTCAGACTATGCCAAGCACTCACTACTGGTAACAAAATGCAAGACAGCTTTCTTGGAGAGTACCCAAAAGCATCAAGGCTATGTAATAGTTGTAAGTGGAGATCTCCACGTTTATTGTTGAATTCCACCATCAGAAACCCAGCTGTGAATCTGCAACTCTAGTAAGCAAATGAATGTTCTTCCATCCTGGAACAGAAAACAGAATAATTTGAGTGTTATATGGCTTGTGACAAAGCAGGCTTTTTATGAGAAATGAAATTTTCATTGAATTCTGAAAATGGTGACTTGTAAAATCACTGTTTTTATGAAGTTGGTTACTTTGATTACTTGGTCTACATGGAGCTGTTGTGTAGTAAGGTAAGGCTGTGGATTGATGTCAAATCTTGTAGCTTCTTTTCACGGACTGTTATGATACTGACAGTGTGTATCTTATCACTTAATTTAAAAAAATCCCACACAACTGTTTAGGATTTTATTTTGGAAGTTCTTTTTTCTTTGAAAAGAGCATAAAAATTTAAAAGTCTCAGATATTAATTATTTGATTGTATAAAATAAGAGTAGTACTAACTGTGTGTCACTGATTACTCAGAGACCTGCATTCATGCAGTCATTAAGAGTAGGAGGAAACTGGGGAAAGGATAATTGTGATCTGGTGTTTGTAAATATGAGTTGTGTTATTCCCCCAAATGCTATGTTTTGGGATTCAGCTGTTTGCATTTGGTGGGATAATTCTAGCCTCAGTAAGATGCTGAATTTTCAGCAGTCTGGGTAGGATGGTATGTTTCAGACTCAAAAAATAGAAAGGCTTTGAGTTTTGATGAAATAGCAGCTCTGATCAAGTAGTAATCACTTGTCCCACATTTTAGCCCCATGCTGGTATAAAGAGATCCATGTTCCTTCTGTTCATGTGTTCTGTAAAGCCTTGATGTGCTTCAAGAAGATGGTAAATTTTGTAAGTTGTTTCACAGCCAGTAGAATTTTGATGCAGTAGATTTGTGATGCATTGGTTCTTCATAGCTTTGTTATATTGAATAATTGTAAAAATCTGTCTTGGTTGTATCACATGGGGGTTTTTAAATTTATTTTTGTGTGTGTCTGTTATAGTCAATACACAATTGTAAGTTCTTTCCATTAATTTATTTTCTTGTAAGGACCATTTAAAATTTCTGTAAAAACACATCTTGCTGTTAACTTCAGATTTGGCAGTTGTTCATGTTCTGATGCAGCAGATTGCCAACCCTGGTCTTTTGACAAGCACCTCTGGTTTTGCCATGGTGCTTTGTCTTAGTGATGTTAGACTTGTAGATTTGTTCAGTTTGGTTAAAAAAGCATGACTTCAAGAAGTTTACTGTATATACTGTTTACATTTTAAAATTGAATGAGTTCTTATATATCTGTAGAGTATTAAGATAACCAGTTCTGGACTATGAGACATGGATTTGCCTCCTATATGCTGAGGCTGGATGAAACAAGTTTCTGAAGCTTTTTGGTAATTCTAGAAACTGTGGGCTAATTGGAAAAAACGTTTCCAGTGTCTGTGTGTGGGCTGAGGCTGAACTAGCATACTGTCTCTGAAGTAATTTGATTATCTCTAAATCAGTTTGTCTTTTAACTTTATTTTTTTAAAGAAATAAGTATTATGTAAATTCCTTTGCCAGGTGTTCTCTCTAAAGGAATGGTAGTGCTGTATGACTAGATAGCAGCACCGACAGCCCTATTGAAGAAGACAGTGTGTGAGTTGTGTCCCTGAGAACAGGTTGGAAGCTGAAAACTTAAGAGAATGCCTTTGGGTTATTGTTTAGATTATGGTACATTGACACGCTGCTGTAATTATGGGTAGGAAAGTTACAAAATTAGTGTTAGAATATTGTCCGAGTACTGTAACTAAGATCTTGTTTATAACAAGTTGTTCTTGTGCAGTTTAGTGCTATTTCTTGAATAGCTTGTCACAAAAGGTTGAAATTAAGATAAAGGTTAAAACAGCTCTTGTACTGTAAACTCTGAATTGTGTAAATGCTTGAAATTAACCAGGTTTTTATTGAACTGATACTTGTTTCTAGTATAATTGGTGTTTATGTAATGTTTTTAGTGTATTTTGTAATCGGTTCACTTAGGGTGTGTGTGGAGGCATGTCAGAGTAAATGGTGCATGAGGAAACTGTGCCTTTTGTCACATGTGCTACCTGGGTTTTTATAATCCTTCCTGCTCCCTTTGCATTCCTTAAAAAAACTGTTGTTGCAGGATATAGCATTACAGAAATCTGCATTACAGATTTCTTTGGTCGGATAAAAGTGCAAGATTTTAGTTTCTGAATACATTTAAACATGGAGATAAAAATAGAAGGGGTTCTGCTGAGAAATAAAACAATAAAGAGCTTATACCTAAAGTTATATATCTTTATATGTGTAAACTATGCATTTTATATTTAGGAATTTAGATACTAAAAGTCAAAAGCTAAAATTTGTCAACCCAACATAATATTATTTATTTCTGCCTTACTGAAGGACCTGTGAGCGTTTTACACGTGTCACTTTTGCTCTGTTATGGGTTGCTGATTTACCTTCTACTCAAGACTTGCAAAAACTGGAAAAGTAGAATCTCTGAGACATAATTCAGATAAGCAGGACTTCTTAGCTGTATAAATTATGTTGATTCTAATATAGAGAAGATGGGAAAAAGATGTCTTTTGGAGAATAATGCCTATCTCTAGCAAAATGTATCTGAAAGCCTTGAATCCTCTGCAAGTGCAAGCTTCTTTGGTTGTGCTTGACAAACCTGAATTTTTTTAGCCTAAAAACATGTATTTCTAAAGGACATAGAAGAAGAGAGAGGGGGAAGATAGCTGTTAGGTTTTTTTTAAGAACAGAAATTTTTGTTGCCAGATGATAGGAAAGTTATGAAATGTTTTACCTTTTTTTCTTTTAAATAAACAAGTCAATATCTATTATCAAAAGCTTTGTAAAAGGTAAACAATGTCTTTTCTTTCTTTCTTTCTTTCTTTCTTTCTAGCACTAGAAAGTTTGGGGTTTGGCTCCTATATCAGTGAAGTAAAGGAAGTCTTACAAGAATGCAAAACAGTAGCACTAAAGAGAAGAAAGGCCAGTTCACGCTTGGAGAACCTCGGCATTCCGGAAGAAGAGCTACTAAGGCAGCAACAGGAATTATTTGCACAAGTGAGTGAAGCAATACTTGTCCTGATGAGGTTGGAATAATTAATGCTGCAGGTCAAGGGCCACAAAAATACGTGCACATCTCAAGAAGTATCCCCTTCTTTGTGAATTGATGTGGCATCTAAGATGCTATTGGCCTTGGCCTATTTGAATTGGGGAATGTGAAGTCAACAAATAAGATGCTGCTACTTGATACTTCTGTGATTTGACATACAGGAATTTGTATGTGAACATATTTCATATTCCAGGTTTAAAAAACATGGGGTTTTGCTGCTACTTGGGTATTTCCAGTCTATCATAGAGAATATGTTAAGAATTACTTAGCTGAGGAAGTAAAAGAATAACAGCTGGTGTTCTAGGAAATTACCAGTTTTGAAGCATTAAAAAGTGAAAAGAGCTTTTTTGTTTCTGACCATCAGTGCACAAATGTTATTTCTTATACTTGGAAAGAAATTTTATTCTTGGCAAGACTGTAATTGAGTGAATTCATGCATACATTTTTAAAGAGGCCATTGAGGCATGGAAAAAGCATTTGCCTGCAAATAGTGTACTAACACACACACACATTCGTCTTCATCCCAGCCTTATCCCCTTCCAGCATTCCCAGATAGTTTAACATCTCCCAGTTTAATTGACTAAAACCCGATTTAATATATTTATCTTTCTACACCATCTTTCTCTCTACTATTCTCTTAGTTTGACAGGACCATTCTCTAAACTAAGAGATGGGAAAGTTATCTGATATTTCTCTTTTCTCTTAACCAAGGCCAGAGTCTTATTTTCTCACTTTGCTTACTTTGATTTCTGCTGATGAGAATGCTTATTCAGTCTGATTACTGTGACCTTCTCTCGCCTTTGCTATACTTGTATCTTGCTGAAACTGTTGTTTTTCATCTTATAACATGCCAGCTACTTTAATCTTCATTGCATGATGAATTTTAATGCATTTAAAATTTCAGCATACCATGTAGCTATTGCATGAACTAGTTATGATCGAGTCACATGTGCCTAACTCTTGTTTGACTGTACTAACATTAGAAAGACCAATATGGCTGCTTCTGGATTTTGGGTAAGATTTACAAATAATAGTCAGTTTGATACCTGTTTTTTACTTACTATTTTGTGCAAGTAACTCAGTGTGATACACTGAATAAAAAAGCAGCAAAACCAAGGTGTATTAAGGGAGTACGAGCTCCAGAGTATCAATGAAAAAAATAAAATTAGAAAAAATTGCCAAAACTACCTTATGCAAGCCACACTTTGTCTAAGGAATGACAGCTTGAAGTATATATTCTTTTAAACCTCTGTTACTGTGCCTTAGCTTCTAAATTAAGACAACGCATGCCAGTTTGACAAGATTGTATGAATGATTTTTAAAAATAGTGTTTGGTAATATGGAAAATGTTTGCTTAGATTCAAGGATGACAGTCTCATTTTTCAAAAATAGTAGCTATGATGTGCTGTTGGAGGTACTGTAATTAGTTTTAAATATAGTTACACAAGTGCATGCTTATTTATTTGTGTTAATCTTTTTAATATTCTAGAGCATGACACTAATGCTGACTTCTCGCTCTAGTTTTAAAATACCTGCCTCTTAAGGTTTGAATGTTTGACAGCTCTGGCATGGATGATTGTAAATATTTGAAGTCAGGGGAACGGCTTATCTTGATATTCATGCATGTCTTAAGTTTTTGTGCAAGACAAGGGTCTTGATAGATTTGGGGTTTTTTTGAGGCTTCCTCACTGGAGTTGTGCAGAAAATGAGTTAAGTTTACCAGATGCTTATAGAGCTTCTTGGTCAATCCAACTTAATGGAATTCTTCAGCATGTGGGTTTTTTTTTCTCTTCCCATTTCTGAAAATGGTGAAGTGTTATCATTACAGATGTGGCAGTGAGGGTGGGCACTGACAAAGTGATGCATCCAGTGTGAAGTGCTGAACCCCTGTTTCCTGGAGCATGCATATGTATCACCTCACTGAGTGTACAGTAAAATTCACTGTACAGGGGCAGCAGGGAGCCCTGTTGTATCTCCTGTCTGATAAATATTTGTGCCTTCCTGTGTGTGCGGGTGCTGCTGTCTTTCCTTTAAAACTCTACAATGTCTTAAATTGTTTTCCAACCCTTGTAACTGTGCTACCACTTGAAGTTTGAAATACTGAAAAGTTTTCATTGAGATTTCTACTTCTGTAAAATAACTTTTTTACTGCTAGAATGGAGGAAAATGTGACACTTTGTAAAAATAATGGAACACTCCCCTTTTTTTCACATTGCTAAGTAAAAAAACTGGGTTTGATTGTTTTCCAAACATCATCTTTTGCTGCCGTGTAGTCTGCAAAACTGTAAAAAAATTTGATGCTTTGGAAGAAAATAGGAAAATTCAGTGAGTGCAATAGGATTAGAAAGGAAAATGTTATAGCCTTAGTGATGACATGTAAAAGTAAAAGAATAAAAAGTAAAAGAAAAAAATTAAAACTTTTCATTTTGAGAATTTTTTCTTAATGTTCACTCAAAATAGAAATTGAAGTTGTAACTTTAACATAATCAATTAGTATATTGTTGAAATCAACAGGAGTTATCAAAATACAAGTGAAAACCCTGGATAGAAAAATGAAGAATCATCATTGAACTATTTGAAATGTTTTGATAGAATCTCTTGTGCTTTTCGGTAAATCATACCTGAATTTGAGAAGACCTTGTCTAGCTCTGTTTTGCAAAGATTGCTTAGGGAAGTAAGATAATGGCTTTCTTTGTTTTTGTGATAATGTGTGCCTCTGTGGTTCAATTGGATGATTTCATAATTGGAAGTTTTGTTATTTGTAATCAACAAAGCAAGGCTGTTCTCATCTCTGAACTGTGATTAAGTGTTAAGATCCCTTGAAACTGATGTCTAAAGTTTCCTTTGCTTTGCTTCAGTTAAATTTTTCATTAGTCAGTGGTTCAGCACAGTCCTTACAGTGGAACTTAAGTACACGAGTTTCTGTCTGTTGTTTTTGTAAATGCAACGCCTCCAAACAGTGGTGTCTTCAGAGGAAGAGAGAATATAGCTAAACTTTGTGGTACAAATAATTAAGGTACTTCTAGATGTGGTTTTGCATGTGCAGTTAATAAAAAAAATATACAAGGAATCTGCAGGTACAGATAAAAATGCTTTTAAAGATAATGTGTTCTAGAGATTCTTCACAAGCTATGTATGGCCGTAACAATTAAATTCATGTCTCTAGGCTAGACAACAGCAAGCAGAACTGGCACAGCAGGAATGGCTACAGATGCAACAAGCAGCTCAACAGGCACAGCTCGCTGCTGCCTCAGCCAGTGCATCCAATCAGGCAGGATCTTCTCAGGATGAAGATGATGAAGATGACATCTGAAAATCACCAGCTGAGTTGTCTTACTAAGAAATACTTTTCCTGCACAATGAAAACAGTGAAATGAATGCTTACCTGTAAGTTTGTATGCATCGTGGACTGGCAGTTGGTATTCTAGGGGTGTCTGCTCTTGTGTGCTGTACATGTATAAACTGTCTTTTTTTTGAACTCTTGAAGATTTAAGGTTCAGTATCATATCAACTTTGGATTTTTAATGGTGTATATGGAAATTTTAGATAGCAGTGCGTCATTTATTTGATCAATAAACAGTGTTACAATAAACAACATGTTTATAAAATATAGTGAGATTTATACAAAAAGCTCTAAATCCACATTTGCATTTCTTCCCTTTTAACTAAACTATAAAATCTTACTTAGAATTTTTAATTGTTTTTTGGGGGAGTGGTACAGTAGACATAATCTGTTAATGGGAAAAAAGTAGAGTTCAGCATAGAAGAGTCTGAATTCTTAGTTCTTTTTAAAATGAGGATGTATATGGCAATAAATATTATATATGCTCGAATACCACACTTGTTAAAATTTGAAAATGATACATTTTCACCAAGCTAGGAACAGGTATGTTTAATAGGAGTTGTACAAATTCAGTCATTTTTTTTGTATAGGGGTGAAAAAAAATAAACCCATGGTTTTATTATGACATCCTTTTGACAGTCCTAACTGAATATTTCACTTCAAAGACTGCCTGGTTTGAAGAACTAACTCTTCTATTACTTCACTCCAGTTTAATGTTAACTGTTGTTGATGGTATTTCATAGTCCAGATTTATTCATATTGTTGAAATATAAAGCTGGAACTTAAACAAAATTGTTTGTTCTGCTGATGTGACTGGGAGTGATTAAGTATTCAAGCCCAAGAAGGCAAAAGCTGACCCTAACAGTGTGTTTGTCATAAAAGAGGGAATTTATTTAACCTTGATTAGTCGTTGTCAGCATAATGCTAACATTCTCCAGACTAGATTGCCACTGGATTACTAAAATACCTGGTTGAAAGACAACATTTTCTTCACTCAGATTGGTTTGTAGGTAAGTCCAGGTTTCTGATAAACTGTTCCCCAAGACTGATCAGCAGCAATACATGAAACAGAAATGATGTACTTGTCCTTTTGATAGTTCTGTTGATTTAATGGATGAGCAGCTGTCCTTTGTGTTGAAATAAAGCACAGTAGTGTCCATTGCTGAGTTTTAATGTGTTACTTGAAGTAATACTGGCATATCTTCTGGTACACTAATCTGAGCAGACTAGAAAAGCCACTTGCATGCTGCTGTAGATGACCCCATAGCTCTCTAACAATGTGGATGGTTTTATTAACTTAAGTCCTCAGCAAGTTAGAATTCTTGAGGAGGGCTGCAGCAGTCTGTTTACATAAGGATGCAAACAGGAAATGGTGGGCCCATTTTTACATAAAGATCTGAACAAGATACAATTGGCATGTATTCAGATCTCAGTCACATAGTGACTTTTGATTTAAATTTGAGATGTGTTAAGTTGCATATTGAATAAATGTGAACATGTCTTTAAATGCAGTAATGCAGTGAAGACTCAGATGAGTATGTTTGAATGTTTAAGTTTAAAAAAGAAAAAAACTTTCCTGGATACTACATAAAATATGTTAGGCAAGGTTTGACTGAGGAAGTGGTTTTCTGTAAAGGTTTAAGTACCAAAGGTAGAAAATCTAGTCTAGTGATACAATGTTAATGTGCAGTATTGGCTTTTCTAATTTGTACTGTAACACCTTCACACTTTCTATTTTAAATGAGTCTTTTCCTTCTAAATAATACTAGGTATATTTTCACACCTTTCTTTTCTGATGCAGAAATCAGGTTAACATTTTACTGCATCTGGTATGTATGGTGTAATGTTTGAATTTTTGTGACCTTTCTTTTTGGACATTCTTGTGCTTTTTTCATATGCTGTATTCTTCAAGCAATAAAATTCTGATGTGTTTTTATAAAATTGCTTTTATATTTAATGAACAGTCTGTCTTCTTCATTGCCTTTATAAACAAAAAAGTTAAGACTACTTAAACCCTGTTTTTATTTTGGCTTACTGAACACTTTTTGTGACCTGAAGTCTTTACAGCCTGAGTGCTGTTGGATAGTACTGCTGTTCACTGGGGTTGTTATTGCTTGCAAACCATATTTCTGGGCTTGACCCACTCTTTCCTCTTGGGAATTGCGTTTAATCTGTATGAATTTTTATAATCTGATATTCTACACCTGAGAAGTTGAACAAAAGCCTTGTAGATTGTGTACCAGCTACTGAAATACATTGACAAAGTGAAAGGCCACAGGCAGAGGCTGAGGTAGTAAGAATTTAATTTCATGTAGATAGTCATGATTAGAGATTACTTATTCAGCCATTCCTCCCCAAGTATGAAAATAAACTCTGGCACTTGGAGGGAGAATCTTCACTGATCTTTCAGCAAATGAATTTTGTGTTACTTTGCTGTTGTGCTTCCATGCAGGAGCTGCTCAGTGAAGGCAGAATTCTGAATTTATGGTACCCCTGATGTTTTTGGTACACCAGGTAGATGGAGCATAAAGTTTGGTTAGTGAACTGTATTGTTGCTTTGTCTCACAAGAAACATGTATAAGGATGTGTCTGTTTCTTAAATATTGAGTTGATGAGATTATCTGTGGGTTTTCCATAATTATTCTGACAGTCTGTTTCAGAGTGCTCAAGTGACTTTCTTACGAAATCTGTTACTTTAATAAAGTGCGTGTCTGCATGACATTGTGGATAATGAATATAGTTGTATTTACTACACTGAGGTACTTTTAAAGGAGTATCTTAGGGATTCTAAACATCAAATGCCTAAAATGGTATTTGAATTTCAGTATTTGCCTGTGGCTAATTGAGCTTAGTTTTGAAACACTGGAATTTCTGCCACAATGGAAAATGTCCCTGAAAGCCAAAAATATAAATTATGTTCTTCAGATTTTGTAAAAGTACCTCCACAAAGGAGGACTGTGTGTAATAATGCTTGGTTGATCATTTTGTATGGGAATATTGTTTTCATTTGAAACAAAGCCAAGTAAAGGTGACTTGGCATTTGAAACAATGCCAAGTAAAGTGACTTAATGATCATTGTGGAACAGCCAAACCCTTACTCTGAAATGTGTACCTCATTTTAGTTTCCTACTGTTGCATTGTGATTTTGTGTAAACCATGCACAAAACAATGTGGAAGGAGGAGGAGGAGAAGTGTAATATGAAAGGTAAAGCATGCTATGGTTAGATTTACTTTTGGTATTATGCTATTAACCTGTCTAACATGGAAAAGTTTTACTCTGCAGCTTTACAGTGAGAGCACATCAGTGGGATGCTGGCCAGTGTTCAGATGGATTTTGCTTACAGTCAGTAGTAGCTCTTTGTGCCTTCGGAATTGTTAGAAGTCCACTCAATTAATGTGCCATCTGGGACTAAATGATGCTGTATGGGTGCAACTCAGTGATGAAAAGGAGTGTCTGTGAGCCTTGCTGTAGGCCCATTAAGGTTTGCTGGCAATCAGGACCCATAGGTTCCTTTTCAAAATATGTTTGTGCTTAGTTTGAATTTTTTCCGATTCAAATGAGTGCTTTTCTTTGATTCCATGCCGCCATAGCTACAGAAATCTGAGAATTTAATAATGGCTTTGGAAGGACTTATCCCAGTTCTTGGGTATGTGGGGCAACAAGTCTGCTAGCACTGTGCATTTCTGGAAGGAAACAGACTGAGTGAAAATGTTCTGTTCTGTGGTACTGTGCTGTAATACAACTGAAGCCAATACCTGGCGAGTGGAGGTTTTGCAACAAAATAATTGGACAGTGAATCCAATTGGACATACCTAATTCCATACATCAGTCATGGATAAATCCAATAAACATGGGTTTTGCTGTGTGGATGAGCCTAGCAGAAACTTCAGTAATCTAGAAATCCGTAACAGATGATGCTCCTGCATATGCTGGGGAAAGAGACATTTGATTTTAATTCTTCATGGCCATGATTTATTGTTGCATCAGCTACAGGAATACATGGAGACTTTTGTTTCACAGCTTGACCCAAAAGTTCAGGTAAGGATGGACAATACTTGTTACAACCAGTTTGGGGTTTTTTCCTGCATTTTAAATGGGAACAGCTATTATGCTTTACATATCTGGGGTGCAGATTTATAAGAGGCATATTAAACTATGTAAAGATTACACTTAATTTTAAGGCTGAATGTTCATGTGGTTCATTTTTGTAATACTTGAGAGATTTCTTTTTTTCTTGTTTCAAAGGAAATGATTGATTTCTCCCTCAGCCCCCACCCAGGGTGTCTAACATTGGAGTAGGAATATTGCATGGTGTAACTTTGAATGATTTCCACACTCATTTCAGTAGTAATTAGTCCAGTTTTGGTCTTAGTTCAAAACTTACTAGTCAGTAATCTTAAACTTTTACATCTTCAAAGCATGATACAAGTATTAATTAGGTGTGGGCAATGCTACTCTGTGCTTTGAAGTTAACACTTTCACATGCTACAGAACTAAAAGGCGGTGCATTATGTAGAGGAAAAAGATGTTATCTTCATGGTAGGGTGAATCATCTAGAGAGCAAGTAATTGGGAAAACAAATAGACTTGTAAAAGTCATTGTCAGAGATGAAAACATTTATTTGTAATAGCATAGTGCTTGGGATTGCTGGTTATGGACCAGGACTTGGTTTCATTAATGTTGTGTTCAAGTCATTCTTGAGCTCAGAGTGAAAAACCACAGCTGAATTAGAAATCAAATTCAATGTTGTTTTAGTTTCAAGTAGTTGGTTTTCTCAGTTAGGCAGCAGTGTAATCCATGGAAGAGAAGTAAATTTGTCAGGGCAGTGGCAGTGTTAGTAATGCAAAATCTGGAAGTGTTCACCATCCCAGCCTGCAGTAAAGGAGACATCACTCTCTAAAAATGTTAGAAAATATGTATGAAGGAGTAATGTGACCAATAAATATTTTTTCTTTTATTCTGCTGTAATATAAACACCTAACTGCTGCCATTTTCACACACACATAATTAATATTGGAGCAAATAAGATGCAAAATTAAAATACAGTTGCTTCTTAAATATGTACTTACATATATCTTCCATATTATCTGATGGATTAGCTATTCTATACCTTTGGTAATTTGTCTGGGATTGCTGGGCAAGTTGTATGCAACAAAACTCATTGCCCTTAAATCATTAATAACTTGTTTTCAATATGTTCTAATGTTGGAAACAATAATATTTTCATTTCTACAAACTATCTACAGTTTTTGAGATGCCTTTTTAAAAAAAAAAGTTCTAAAAATGTAAACAAAACGAAAAGTTATGAACAAAAACATTAGTTTATCTTGATACATTATATCATTAAATGAAGGGACTGTTTTTGAGTGAATATGAAAAAGGTATTTATCCTGTCTGCAGGATGTGAAAATGGGTCAATGTCACTACTGTTAGCAAGTTATCTTTTCCAAAATGTGTAAAAAAATATTAAGTATTATTTTACCTTTTTTAAAAGCCCTAGTGGATGTTCTGAGGCAAAAAAATCACCCTTCAGACTTTGCTCTCAGGAAGATGATTGGCTGGCATGCATCCCTTCCTAGATGTGAAGGATCTGGGGCATGAATCACACAGTCCTGTGGGAAGAATTATAGTAGCAGGCAAGCCTGGAGGGAGGACATTTCATTGATTGCTTTAACTGTGTTTTTGCTTTACCCACGTGCAAAAGGGATTGAGAATTGGACGTTTCCTAAAATGAAGTCTCTAGTACTGACTATGTTACAATAGCATATTTAAAAGTTTCTCCCTTATGGACACAGGATAAAGCTTCTGAATGCTGAAATAGAGTTTCCATACATATCTGTGTTGGGATATATTTTTGTAACCTGCCTCAGTGGTGTCTGTATTCCAGCCCAGAAGGGCAATTTATTCCTCAAATTTAGTCAATTTTTTTTATTTGGTGCTGAAAAGAGTGGATTTTTTAATGTGAAAAAAGGACATAGGAAATAGTGACATGATGACTTATTTTTGTGGATTATTTATTAAAGTAACAAAGTAGCAACACAGCTCAACCCTTATGTTCTGTGTATTTAATTTTTGGAAATTCATCAGCTGATGCGAACTGAACATAAGGAGAGTTCCCAAGGTGTGGTAAATCCAAATGGGAAAACCTTGGCTACTTAGAAGATGAGTGTGTTAGGGAGGGAAAAGAACAGTCTTAATAAATTGTGTATATTCTTCCCTTTGCATGTAACCTTGTCTCAAAGGGAAAAATGTACAAAGACAAGGGGATGTGGAAGAAAAGTCTCTTACTAGGATGCAGTTGGCTACCTGTTGGATTTGATGTGCCTTTGAAATCCAAAGAGCAAGCATTGCTCTTTGAATTTAGTTAAATAGAGCTTCAAAAGTGTAATGTCACAAAACCAAAATTCTTTCATAAATAAGTGATTTCTTTACTTTTGGTTTTGTTTCTCTGGGATTATTTGAAAATTTCTGCAGTTAGTCTCTGATCAGAATCTCATTTGGAACAAATAAAAATGATAAACCGAGTTGTAACTATCTTTATTAATGTGAGATGGAGACATAGAAAGGTAAATTATTTGCTTAGTGGGATATCTATTCTATGCACAGCACACTGTTCTCATTCCCATTGTTGATTTATTTACTAATTCCTATTCTTTTAAAGTAATTAATGGTGGGAGGGAAAGAATTTTCTTTGACACGTGAATAACTTTTGAGTTTCCCTACAGATTGTGGTCTTTTGGAATTTTTTCCATGCATCAGTTAAATGTGGTATTATGCAACGTGGACATCAACCTTCTCATGAAAGAAGGAGGAACCACCCCAGATGTAAAATAAGGGAAGGACTCTTGAAATTAAACCGCTGGCCACTGAAATGAAATCCTTTAAGGGAGAGAAGTGAAGAGCTGCAGTTGCATGGAAGGTAGGACACTCAAGGGGTCGTTGGCCCTGTCGGTTCCCGTTAGTGTAACTCCCACGGCGCTCAGTGGGACGGGGCCCGGCTGGAGCAGCAGCAGCAGCAGTCGGTGTGTCTGTCCCGCTGCCAGGGCTGGCCCTGCCGGCAGGCGGCTGTCGAGCCCACGAAATGGCTTTTGGCCGCGTCTGCCCAAACTCCTGAGAGGGGGACCTGAGCCGCTCTGTGGTGATACTGCGTGAACCAGTTCTAAATTACAACTCGCTAGGGAGATTAAACAGTAACCTAGGATACCGAGTGTGTTCAAATGTTAAGACGGATTTTGCACAAGTGCACATACATTTGTTTCTGATTGTAATTCAAAGTCAGATGATAGTAAAATATTTCTTAGCAAGTCTGAAAATGGGTGGTGCTGATCCTTTGCTACACATTCATCCACTATTCATTTTTCTACAGCTTGAGTTAGTACCGTGACAGTCTCCATCTTTCAGTATTGATACATATGTGAATCCATACACTCTGCTTGAAAGCTGCTATTGATGCCGAGAGCAGTGACTGTTCAAGTTTTTGGTTATCTCAAAGCTAATAATCTTTATGCCTGTACATAGTATGGCAATGAAAAAAATTGACTGTCAGAATTCACCACGGCCATACTTAACTCTGCACATTAGATACAGCTTGATGTTCTTTTAATTTAAAGTAACGTGCATGGAAGGAGTTGCTGGCAGAATGGAGAAGACATGGATTAGGTGAACTGGAGGTAACAGAAATTAAGGTAGCAAAGCCCTGGCATTTATGGTTATGTTTTGATATAATTTTGAAGAGATGTACAATGGAAGTAAATGGATTTGTAGTATTCAAGCAGGTAATGCAAGTATTAGAGAGTTGAAAATCATATTTTAAAGCCATGAGTTATGGGTATTTCCTGATATTTTGTAATTGTCCAGCCTCCAGGTTGGGATACAGTTTATATTATCAAAAGGAAATGCTGAATTATCATGTCATAGTCTTGTTTCACTGGGAAAAAAGTAAATCCCTGTGAAATAAGGCTGTTTGTACTTACAATATTGCTAGTTGATGCTGATTGACAACACATTTTCTCTGCTACATATGGTGTGGAAAGATGTGCTCTTGGCTATAGTGCAGGCAAAAAAAAGTGAGCACAGGATATTTTGTAAAAGCAGATGGAAGTTCTCATTTTCCTCCTATTTATAGCTGGTGTATGTAGTGTCCTTTCAGTTCTGTTATCCAGTCATTGTTGATGTATTTCTGTTTGCTGAGATGAGAGGGGGAAAAAAAAGAAACAAGCCTTTATTTTGCTATGTAAAATACATTTCAGTACAGGAACTGGACTAGAAAAGATGAAGGGGTACAGTTCTTCCCACAAAAAATCAGAGATAGGAGAAAAATTAGAATTAGGTCATTCTAAGCAGTGGCTGAGTTTGCACTAATAAATGAAGTTTTCCTTCTGCCTTGAAGCAGGAGTGGTGTGGTCAAACTAATATAGTTTCCTGGTAATTTTCTGCTTTAAATAAAAAATAAATCAGTACTTAGAGTAAAACCGTAAGTTTATTTTGCCTAATAGTTGAAATAGGAACCGAGTGGAAGTAAGTCTCTAGGCAGATGCACAGCTCCCAGTGCTTTGCATACTGCTGGTTATGGTTAACCAGCCTCTGGGAGACACAGGAAGTCTGTGGGGAACTCGGCACAAGCTGAAGTGTCAAGACACCTATTCTTTTGTCTCAAAGTATTTCCTGAGCTGTGAAGTAATGATTACCCACTCACCACATGGAGGTGTTATGAACATCAATATTTTTTAAAATTACAGCACTTAGAGTGCTGGTGAAGAGGGAAATACATGTGTAAAAGGAGGAGGGAGCTAAATTCTTTTGGTTTTGGAAGTAGAAAGAGATAATACAGTTTTTGCAACCCTTCTTCTTTTTTTTTTTTTTTGTGGAGTAAAAATCCAATTTTAATATGACAAAGAGACTGCTGGCTAGCAGAGAAAAGGATTAATGGCACCTCACACTGAGACAGAGATATTTGGAAGTAATTTGTTTGGTCCTGCTGAGTTTTGTGGCAGTGGAAAGCTAAGCTGCTTCTGTCTTTAGAAAGTGTGCCCACGGGGAGTGCCAGACAGCTTTTCTGCCACTTCAAATTAATGATGCAGATTGTTTCTCTGCCAAGATAATATCCTTAGGTACACTTGGAAACTCAAGTAGATTCTGTTGAAAAGTGAACAGAATTAACAAAATACTCAACTACTGTAATTATTAGACTTATGTGGATTCAGTCCAAAAGCAGAATTGGGCAGTTTTCTTTTAAAGCCTGCATTAATGAGTCAGTGATGGGGGAAAGAGCCTAATATAAAAGTAAATTTTCTAAGTTAAAAGTAAGTTGTCATCACCTGCCAGAAGAAGCTAGTGCTTTACAAGGATACTAGAATAATGCAATCTATCATGAAGCCTTTGCTGCATGTAAAATTACTTGAATATGTCTTTAATGTGTTCTTGAGTCCCTGTAGTTGCATCCCCTCCTCCAACTGATGATTTTAAGGATGTGACTAGAAGAATAAAAATCTGTAGGGTAATATTTGTTTAATTATTTCTAGGCCTAGGGCCAGTTGCATTCCCTGATAATGGAAACAGTGTCAAAATTCTAAGTGATTAATTTTAACATTTCTGGCAATATCCTGCAGAGATGTGGCAGACTCTTCCCCTTATCTTACAGCTTGGTCATTTCACATCCTGAACTGCTAAAGGAGGAGAGCATAGCTCAGTATTTATTTGGGAATCTCCTAAAGCAAGAGTGTGCTTAAGCAGGAAAAGGGGGTAAGAGTGACTGATGTCAGATTTCTCGCTAAGCTGAAGTGGTAAGTATTATGCTGCTAAGACTTCTGTTCTATTTTTCATGAATTACAATTTGTTTCAGTCACATGTTTGTAATATATTGTTAATGAATTCCAAATTCTGTGATAATTTGTCTAAATGCTTTTTGTCTCTAACCTCAAATCAATTACTTGTGTAGCTTATTGTGATGAGCTATGATCTTTTCTTTACTGATTGATATTTAGTTAAGTAAAGGTGAAATGCACATATCTATATATGTACCTGATAGATAAATGTGCTTCCATTTTTGGAAGAAGTGTGGGTTAAAAGCAAACTAAAAATCAGAAAGCAATCTTGAAAATAGTTGTGCCCGTATTTAAATTCAAACACTAATAAAACTACTGAAATATGTTGGGAAGAAATAGGCTTTGCACTTGACTTTTTGGAATCTTCTTCATCCTTTGAGGCAGATTTTGTGCTAATTCCCTACAAAATGAGAATAACAATGCCTGCAGAAACACTAGGTTGAGTCCCAGAAACAGTCTGTTATTGTGTACCACTTCTAATCAGCATGACTTTCCAAGTCTAACTGTTAACTTCCAAAGATGAATAATTAGCCAGACTGCAGTGGTCCTCTGGTGCAATGATAGTGTCCTATTCTGGTGCTAGCTTGTTCAAAACCTGCTCAGTAATATCTTCTGATTGCTCCTCCTTATCATGTACATATGCTCTTAAAAGGCAGGTATAGCCCAGAGGCCGCTGTGATAACACCTTCCTATTTTACACAGTATTTCAGAGCAGCCTCTCAATCAGTTCTGGAGGTTGTGAAGTTACTCAGAATCTCTGGAACGTCCTCCAGCCCCCGATGCTTGCTTTACCTTAGGGTTTGTAAAGGTGTTTTTGGGGGAGAGCTGCCTACAAAGAAGGAATCCTGTTTGTCCTGGGAAAACCTCTCATTGCTAGAATTAGGGTTTTTTAAGCATTACTGAGTAGCTAAATATTGTATTCATGTACCCATGATACAGGCTGCAGTTTCCTTCTCCTAAAATGTCTACAAATCACCAGAAAACATTTGATTTTGTTACATTGCTCTAAATAGAAAACAAATTCTGACATGTTGAGAATGTTGGCATTGCACATTTTGCAGAACTAGGAATAATTAGTTAATTCTTAAATTAGAGTAAATTAAGTAAAAGAACCTGAGAGTTCATGTATCAATCAACCAACCACAAATATAAATATATATATATTATGTATTGAAATTCTCCTGATGTATATTTAGTGCAATGAAAGGCTAGTATTTAAATTTGAGTGCCAACTAAGTGCCTGATTTCCAAAGCTTCTAGATCCATAGATTTAGAATTTAAGATCAATTTTCCAGTAGATTAATTTTCAATACTCTATTGGGGCTTCTAAAGTTGAAAATTTTAACTCTAAAGTTGTTTTTCTAGGGTTCATTTTTAGATATCTAAACTGAAACAATTGGAAATCTGAATTTTCCTGAAATTATCAGGAAGTGAAAAATCGTGTCTCTCCAAGAGCTGGCAACATATTTCAAATTCACATCAGGACTGTTGCCTCTAGTGTTTAAAGGTTCAGTGTACATTTGTTTCTCAAAGTGACGCTTTCTAAAAAAAAATAAAGTGCCACACCAGGCGTCCAAAACCAAAGCTGCCGAGATCGTTGCGTGCATTTAAAAACTTTGGTTGGGACGCAGTGGAGTATGGATTACTGCGTGATTAAAAAGTGTTGAAATGCTTCTAAAATTATTATATGTGCAGCAAGTTATAGGTATTAATTTACAAGAGATACATTGAAAGCATATAAAATGAACAAATTCTTTTAATTTTTACTTAATTGTGTTTTGAACCCGTGTTATTTCATTATATCATCTGATTATTTAAGAATTGTGTAAAGATATGTGACAGGCTGGTAGCTAAGCAAAAGGCTGATTGATCTTTCCAGCATTTAATGGAAATTGTTTTTGCCTAATCCTGAAAGCCATGTAAGTTGAGTGAATTCAAACATATAACTAAACTTTAAAAGTTATTAATAAATAGTTCTGCTTCATTACTTTAATCCTCAATATGGGTTCTGGCTGCTGAATATTTTCAGTAATTTATCTCAGCTTATAAAAGTTATTTTTAAGCAAAAAATGAGAGGAAAATTACGAAATTCATGCCCCCAGAGGGCATTCAAAACATTTACTTTCTATTAGTAGCTTTATAACACTTTGGTGGAAAAATAATCTTTGACAAGGATTTCACACCTGTCCTTTTCTAGTTGCTGAGGAAACTCCCTGTTACAGTCAATGATATGATTCATCCAAGTACTCTATCAAAAATGGGCTTGTTTTCCTCAGCTGCCAGCCTCACCTTTCCTAACATCTCAATTTGTGATTTACATATAGGGCTGTGATGTAAACAATAGAAAATCGTTGTTTATGTCTCCGTGTCGGCGCGGTGCCCGGTGAGGAGGGGGCGAGCCGGGACCCCGCCGCTCCCGCCCGTGACTCAGCGCTTTGGGGAGGCCTTGCAGCCGGGCGGGACACGAAGCCCCGGGCCTCGCCGCCGCCTCGTTAATGAGTAACAACGCGGCGGCCGCGGGGCCGCTCCGGGCGCGACACCTTCGCTCCGCGGCCGCTCGAGGCTCCGGGGCAGAGCCGGCCGCTCCCGTCCCAGCCCCGCCGCTCCAGCCGGACCCGCCCC
>VXAZ01007587.1:22197-148057 GCA_013399875.1 Gymnorhina tibicen
GGGGTCCCGGCGCGGCTCGGGCAGCGGCCCGCGCCGGGCAGCCTCGGGGCGGCGGCAGAGCTGCTGCTTCTCCGAAAACCACCGGGCTGCTCAGACGAGCAAAGCGTTTTCAGCTGCCGGCCCTAATTAGAAGCAGTTACTATATAGCTTTGTTTCTAGAAGTACTGCAGAACATTGGCTAACACTGCATTGGATTTGTTTTAAATACAAAAGATTGGCAGCAACGAGACAGGCAGTGTCTGTCTCGCGTTAGGTCTTTTCTTAAAGCTCCCCTCGTCCCTCCGAAGGCTCTTTGGCTGTGCCGAGGACGGCGGAGAAGGGGCTTCTCCCGGGGGAGCGCCGGAGCGAGGCACAGCGATGTCTGCTCGCAGTGGTGGGGTGTTGTATCTCCTCTGTCAGGTTTCCTGCTGTTGCCGCTCTGGCTGGAGCTAACTAACGCTGATCGTGGGAAAGCTTAGGCATAAAAAAGAATAGTACCAAGGAAGGGTTTACGTCCCCGGTTTAAATGCCGCCTGCCCTTCATGTATTTGCTTTTAAAGACTGTGAAGCAGAGACACTTGTGCTAAGAAAAAAAGAATTACAGAAAGCTAAACATTGCAGCTTGAGGTCTGGTCCAAAAACTCTTTATCTGGACCTAGCATTATAGGGTGTTTTTGTTTGGTGGGTTTCTTTTTTTTATTATTTTTCTTTTTTTATTTTGAGTTGAATTTGATATCTTTATCAGTGTTTTGTAAGTGCAGCGCTATCATTCTCTAGAGGAGCAAAGATCTGCTCCACGCCGAGACAAGTGGTTGCCCGAGGAGCCGGGGCAGCCGTGGCGCTGCGGGCGGAGTGGCTGGGTGGGGCGCAGGGGCTGGGAATGCCAGCGGAGCTCCTGAAGCCACCTGAATTAAGTTGTGTCTGATTATGCAAAATGAAGGCAGTAGCATCACGTGTACTACGTGGAGAAAGGTATTTAAAGGTATTTAGGGATTACGTTAGTGTTTTGCATAGTACTTTGTACTTAACTAGGATTTGTAGGCACGGTGAGAATTCAGACGAAATACATTTGTTAAATACTGATGGCACTGCTGTAACAAGCCTGAAATCTAAAACTGTTGTAACATTGGCAGTAAGGAGTAAGTAAAAGCTGTGATATATGTTGGCCACACAAGAGTGTGTGTCTAGCTCATGCCTGTATGTACTTCAGGTGAGAGGTGAGTGTCACTTGAGGAGAGTGGGGGTTGGCATTTGGGTGAGCACTGACTGTAAACACTCAAATATGTATTGCTTTAGAAAATAGAGTTTTAGCTTACTCATATCTGCTCGTTTTTGTAGCCTGTAGCCTCTTAATTGTATTTTTTTTGTTCAGCTTGTAAATGACAAAGGTTTTATACTCAGTCTTGTGTTCAGTTTTGTATGAAAGTGCTTGTCTTTGTCTTGCGTTTAAGAAGCATATACAAAAAGATGGATTTTGACCTCAGACTTCCTTTTAATGATAGGCGTTTAACTCACAGTGTCGTGAAACTAGCTGAAATTTATTTTGACCTACTATATTTCTTTTGTCGTAAGTCACTAATTCTTATGCATTAGTTTGAAGAAATAATGCCAGAATTTTAAGCTAAAAGTTTTACTGCAATACTTTTATTTCAGCAAAATTTAATATATTTTCTCCTTGATGTCAGGAGATGATCTGCAACTCTACACTGAGGTAATTTTATGCATAAAATGGTCTGTTTGTAACTATATAACTAGACTTTGACAGAGCCAGTTTTTACATTACAGGATACCTTTTAATTTTTTTTAATTGAATCTAATCATACTTTAAAAAATCTACTATGTTTATAAAACAAACTGGTTTCTTAGTTGGAAGAATATTCAGTGCTTCACTTACTGTAAAGAGTATTAAACTTTAATTGTATTAACAACTTGTGCTGGGCAAGTAAAGATTACTTTTTTAAGATCTGGTACAAAATCAAATTCATTAAGAATTATTTTAAATCTAGGTTAAAAACAAGGAAAAATAATATTTGTGGGTCTTCAAAGACAGGGCTCTGAACAAGATAAAAATAAACTCTTAGGCATGTTTGTGTTCTTGTGTAGCAATTCCTTCATCATTTCCTGTTAGCATCAGTGGAGCTTCAGGAGGCAGCCTGAGCTGCTCTGGGTTTGCTGATGGCAGCAGGGGCACGAGAACTGGCTGTGTTCAGTCCCCAGCTGCAGAGAACTCCTCTGCTCAGGTTTTCTGGACACCTCATGGGCCTAGAGCTCTCCTTCATTAGTGCTTTCACCTCATAAAGTGGAATTTTTCAGGATTAAGATTGGTATCTAGATTATAGTTTTTCAGGACATTTGCATGTTTTTTCAGGACATTAGCAGTTTGCTAATTCATTGAAGCAAATTTGATGATTCTGTATCAGACTTTTTTAATATCTCCTTAACTTCCCCCTTCTTAAGTTGTATTTCTTTATGCTGTTTTTTGATATTTTATGCTGATTCACAGTTCTGATGTATTTTTTAAATTGTTCTGGAGTTTTGTACTGTATGCTATTTTGGATAAAGTAAAAAACTGGGCATAGATGAATATAGAAATAAGGAGCCAGAAGAAAAATTTTGGGGATAAAGAAAGGAACTCATGTCTGGTATTTATGTGGTAATTGTTAAATACGGTAATTCTGATATTAAAATGATATGTATGCTAATTAAATAGTTACATGAGGGACAGGAAAAAGGACAGATTTTCTTTGATTGGCCAGTATTTTCTAATTCTTTAAATTTGGTAGCTGTTCATTTTTTTTTATAAGTACACCACCATTCTCTGAAGTGAGTGTGCATTGTACAAAATGTGTATATCTTGAGTAGGCTAAAGCACTTGGTGCTTTTCAGTGTGTCTTGGCTAAGCAGCATGCTCACTGTTTCTGTTGATTGCATTGTAAGAAATAATGTAAATTAATAATAGCAAAATAGATGTCAAATCATAGAAGCCATCCTGTGATTAGAACTGTTTAATTCCACATTTTCTGTGCTGTGGGAAATATGGTCCCCTTTTCTGCTTTCTTATTACAATAGAAAATTTTGATTATGATTTGAAAGTAGTATTTAACAAATAGTTTTATTCTCATCAGTGTATGTATCTTTGTGGTCACTCTGCAGCACGTTCCTTATGGTATGACCACAGAAGACCTGAGATACTTTGGTGAGCTGCTCTGCATAATATTTTCTTAAGGGTTAGAACAGAGTAGTGAGAACTGGAAAGTTTTGTCTTCTCTAATTCAGTTGAAATATATTTTCTGAGAATTTGGCTGTTGTGTTGGGTACCAAATTTTCCTATCTCTAATATTTATATATAACTTCTTCATAGGTAACATTTGTAAAGCAGTAATCATCTGATGAAAGGGGGCACATAATCGCAAAGTAGCATTGCTACACTTCATTAGTAATAGAAAATGGTTGCTGCTTATTTAGATACAGATATTTTTCAGAATTAACTTTTTGGGGTTTTTCATGCTTTTTTTCAAATACTGCTTGCTTATGTTCACTTCATGAACAGTAAGAGGGTTTACACATTGAAGTAGTGGTTAGACTTGCATTTGTGCTTTATAAAGTGCCCTGTCTGACTTCTGTCAAAATGTGCTGTAACATCCAAGGCAGGAATAGATAGATGGAACTAAAACTGGCGGTGGGGGGGAGATGGGATGGGGGGAGTAACTTTAAATATTTGGAAATAAAAGTGATAGATTATGATATGTTTAATAGTCTTCTCAGCATGAGCATCTGTTCAGTGTGTATGTTTCTGTACATCTGGAGTTCTTTTTGTGGTGGGCGTAAAGTGTACAAATAGCATTAACATAGAATATTTAAAAAAAATACATCTGGTTATTGTCATCTTGGGTTATTGTGCTGTTAAATTGAATATGTAGTGCATTTGCTTTGATGCTAAAGGCTTACTAAGCTTTGGAGACTGGAGCGTAGCTGATAATGAAGTTCTTGGTGTAATGAGAGGAGACACAGTGTGATTGGCACTCTGAAGTGGCTTCTTTGGAAATTAATTAAAGAGTTTGTGCTGTCTCTTTAAAAAAAAAAACAACCAGGAAGGATGTTTTTCGAATTTGGATGCACGTTCTGTCATTCCATCCCCTGTGAACCCCTTAATAGCAGTTGGCAGAAAAAGAGTTTGAATACCATGTCAGAACATTTTCAGTCTGTAGAACCAGTCTAGCCATCTGTTTCTCACCTCTTGATAAATATTTAAAACAGAAATTTTGCTGAGGGCTTTTGTGCTGAGATTTCATGATTAAACAGAAATGGCTGTAGAAGATTTAATGATACTATTGTTGTGAGCTCCTTGGGGCCAGGAGCACACCATCTTCTATAATTAAGAAACCACTGGCACTGTAGAGTAGTATTTTAGAAATTAGTTATGTTGGACCAAAGAAAGATCAAAGTATATTTGGTGATGTGCTCTTTTTAATCTTTCCTTAAACAAAATTCATTCTGTGCCTAAACCCAAGTTCTGTTTTTAAAAATATTAACTCAGTTGCATCAGTAATTTTTCAAAAGCTGTTAAAAATTTTCTTACGCTTTCAGTCCCACTTTCAGACATTGTTTCCTTCTTGTTTTAAAATCATAGTCTCTTTTTGTAGAAGATAAACTGTGTGGTGATATTTTCTAATCTTAGAAGTTGTCAAGTGTAATTATAAGTGGAAAACATCCACAGAATGTAAATATGAAAGAGTTAGCGTCAAAAAGTAGCTAACTATTATGTAGCATACTTCTTTTGTAGTAATCTATTGTATTTTTGTTCACTAGATTAGAAAATTTATTTTTTAGTCAAGTAAAAGTTTTTTTCCAAGCAAAAAAAAGTTTTTCCCCTTGAAACTGAGAAACCTTTCTTGACAGTAAATGTGAATGTGGTTATGTAGTTACTAGTAGTGTTAATACAGATAACAAACCACTGTAAATAATTCTAAATCTCAAACCCAAATCTCATCCCATATGGAAGTTCTTCTGTGCTTTTGAATTTTAATATTTTGTAAACTTACTTTCCAGTGTGCTAACATACACTGTGTTAAAGGCAGTACTCTATTTAACAGGGAGATGTTTGAGAGATGGAACATGGATTTCCCCCCCTCCCCCCTGATTTCTCCGTCAACTTAAACCAAAGATTGCAAACAGTACTCTGTAGAGATTCTCTCTTCATTCAGTACTCTTGCTGTTGTGATCTGCAGATGTGTGCAAGGAATGTGTCTTGTGGCTGAAGTATAAGATTACAGAGTTTTCCGGATGCATGGGATGGTTACATGTTTCCTCTGTCTTGGGTGACATGCTGGATAAAATGGCTAATTGCTGTGAGGTTCCAGTCCTACAAGGAGTATTGTGCAGCTTATCTCATCCTTGTGAAGACCTCTGAGATTTCCAGCTAGAAAGTTATGTAAGGATCAAATACCTGGTTGTTGAAAGTGTAGTTACTTTAGGCTTTGGTGTGAAAACAGTTGTATTGAGTTTTAGTTGGAAATGTTTGTCTGTATTTTTCCAGCAATTGTCTGGTTCACAAACATCTGACCTTTTTACTGGTTTTTCCAGGAAGGGGTGTGTCATTGTCATGAGACTTTATCAGTTTGGGTTTTTGATGTTGAACATAATTTAAGAATACGTACATGTGTCCTTGACTATCTGCTTAGAAAGGGGTTTTTTTTTGAGTTCTGAAAACTTTATGATCTGATATCTATTAAAAAGGCATCTGTTTTTATTTATGGCCCCACTTGTTTATGTACTTGGAAGTGTATATGCATTTCAATGAAGTTTGTATGAACATACATGAGACTTTACTAATCTGGAAATCCTGACCACTGGAAAAGTATTGCTGTCTTGTAAAAAATGTATGCAGTATCCTTGTTCATAGTAAGAAATCTGAGAGTTGCCTTTATCAAGATTCTAAATGCTGCAGCTGTCACTTGATTTCCTGAGTGAGAATGGTAAAAAGGTTGTTGGAGATAAAAGATCTTGCAATCTCAGCCAAGCTCAGGATTTGTTTAGAGTGTATCTGTCAAAATAACGATCCTTTGGAATGGCAAAGCCACTAGAATTCGGGATGGAGAAAAACATGAGTAGAGAAAAGTCTGTTGGCGGTGTGCTTCTGAACTGAGGGTTGCCCAAGTAGGTATGATTTGTGCTTTCAGGTGAATACTGGAAGACAGAAGGTTTGTGTTATTGCTTGTGTAGAGTTGTCACTGATGCTGTAGACCTACTGAAATAAGTCTAAAATATCTAAAAGTTAATTAGTGTTGTATTTAAATTAGTTCTTATACTGATCTGGGTGAGACCCTCGTTAATATAGTATCTTTAAATACTTCAGTCCTTACAGTTGCAGAGCACTTTTTAGTGTGCTTGGTAAAGCCAGTAATTGAGTAACATAGGGTGTTTTATTTGTTTATGGAGGGGAAGTTATTTAACACATTTCAGAGTAAGTTTTCGTTGTTCATACAACATGTGCATACTTTTTAAAGAACTTGAATTCCTTTTGGTAGAGAAAATAATTCCCTGAAGTCCAGATATGTTCAGCTTTTTCCTTGTAATGGTGAACAAACTGTTCAGTGAAAGCTGAAATTCCAATCAGATTGTTTCATTTTGCCCCTAGTGAGTTTACGTACCCCAGTCCCAGTGCTCTCTTGGCAGAAGGTTTGGAGGTTTGTCTTCACATGTATGTCAGTGCTTCAGCTGGATGGGAAAAGAAGGGAAAAAAGTATTATAATAATAAAAGCCTTCTGGTTTTCATTAAAATGCAGACCCTCTACACTGACTTTGTTTATGGAATTATCTGCAATAAATTTCTGAGTTGCTGGTTTGGTTTTTTTTTCAGCTATAAGTTCTAGTCTAAGAGGAGAGTGGCAGGAGTATTATATTTCCTACTAGGTGACTAGAACAGGAGAGGGCTTAATTTTAGGTGTACTAAATTTTCTGATAATTTCTACTGTATGGAAATTTGAAATAGTTACATGTAAGATTCACGAATACCTTTTCTTTTCTTTGATTTTTTTTTTTTTGTTTAGTTAGAATTCTGCTTTGTCATTTACAATGAAAAGGGCATTAGAGTAATGAAACTGCTTTCTGGCATCGTGGTTTGTACATTTGTCCATAGCTTTATTACTTTTTACATCTTTTGCAGGAGAAGTGCAGTTTTCCTGTGAGCTAAAATGCTGATATTGCAGGACCTGAATTTTTCTTGGGCTTTACTGTGGAACTCTTGTGTCGTCTTGGCCAAATAAACTTAATTTTTGTCTCTGTTAGTTGGGTTGTAAAATTGGAATACACTTTGTTTCTTTTAATCAAATTAATACCATAACAATATTTGTAGAATACTTTAACATTCTTTAATGTGTAAGGGCACAGTAATATAGCGTTTTAAAATGTTGAAAGTAACCCTTGTGCTTTTTCCTGGTTTTGGAGGGGATAGAGTTAATTTACTACTTAGTAGCTGGTACAGTTGCTGTGATTTGGATGCTCACAAGTGTTTGTTCCAGAGGCAAGTACCATGCGAATCACTTCTCCTTGGCTGGTGCACAGCAAATAGTACAACATGCTTTTTTGTAGTTCTGTATTAAGTAAAAGATACTTTTTTCAGTATTGTGCAATGAAATGACATCCACTAGATTTTAGTTTGGAGTTATTTAAGTACTAAAGAACTTTTGAGATGACAGCAATTGCACTGGAGAGTTGAGAGGCAGCCTTTTGGCATGCTTGAGGTAACCAGATGTGAATGCAGGTGATGAAGATGGTTGTGCCTTTTGGATCTCCATCTGCTTTGTAAATCCTTTGGAAAGAGAGCATTTGATTGCTGGATTCTTTCTCATGATGAATGCTCAATTCAAGTGGGTGTGAAAATCTCACTACGTAAATTCTGGTTGGTAGAGTAATTGGAGGGCATTTTCTTCAAATGTGAGTATGCTTCTTGAACACTTCGTCTTTACCCCACATAGCTCATATTTTTCAGAGAAGGTCAGTAATGTTTTACTTTTCTTATAATATCTTCAAATAAGCATTTGGTCTAGGTGGCATGGGGTTTTCTTCTGGCAGTGAGTGGGAAAATAATTGATGTATGTGAACCCAAGACAACACCTGTGCTGCAGTGCAGCTGGCTGTCTCTACAGCAGGGGAATACTCTGGAAGGGGAAGTGGAAATGCTTATAATATCCAACACTTTTTAATCCTTAAAATAAATGGATAAAGTATTCCTGTTTCAGCTATCTGTTATGGCATCTAATTGTCCTGCAGTTTTCCCCCCTATTTGTATGAAGTCAGTCACAATCAGAGGAATATTTAGGGTATTTGACATTTGTAATCAAGTGTTGGAGTGTATTTTATGTTTGTATTTATGTAGCACCTAGTACCTTTAGTCACATAGTGGCCTTCTGTTGTGCTGCATTCTACACAAACTCATAATAAAGAGCATCCCCAATCCAACTTTGAATTCCAGCAGGGACTGTGTCATTTGGTGGTCGTGCCAAATGAGAGTTGTGCAAACCCCAGTATTGTTCAGCACAGTGGGCAGTGTTCTCAACTGCAGCCTCTTCACTGTTTCTTTTGGTAAGCCTTGCAACCGAAGGGTGGCAGTGGGGTGTACCTTTGTCATGTTTGCAGGGGATGAGAACCCAAACAACCTAAGAGAATGCAGGAAATACTTGTTGAAATGTACAAGGGAGTGTTGGTGTCTCAAGTGAAGCAAACAGTAATCCTTTGGTATGATGAGGTAATAAGCTGGAGTCAGCCAGCAGTGCCCTTGAAAGTGGGGTTAAGCAGCTAATGTTTGATGCGATAGAGAAGGATGCAAAGAGACTGGAAGAGATAATGCTGGGTGAAAAACGTGGGTGAAAGGATAATCTCTCGATACCAGAGAAGAGGATGTGGTGTGGTTGAGAAATGAGATGGGTAGAGAATGTGTAAATATTGCAGATATTGGAATGGTTAGAAAGAGACCGATTAAAAAAAAAAAAAAAGAAATTGTTAACAAGTTTTAGGATGGACACAGATTTGAGATTCAGAAAAGAAGTCAAATAACCAGGTGAAAGAGAGGTTGAAGTTTGAGGCCCTAGTATAAAAGGTATAAACCAGCAAAGTGCAATAGCTGCAAGGATATGATGGACATTATATGCTTTTAAATGAAGTGTTTTATCTTAGTTTTTCCCTGAAAACAAGTTCAAATTTGTCATTAGTAAATGGAAAACTGTTTGAAGGTCCACTAAGGAAGACTGATAAAAAAATTTTGTTCTGTAGAATCAAAAAAGGACTCCCTCATGCCCCTGATATCTACTTTATTTGGATCCTAACAGTGCAGGTACTTAATTACTTATTTAATTTTACCAGTACGTGTTCATTTTATGAGCAAAAATCTCACAGGATCAGTGAAACTCATTAATGTGCTTGAGTGTAGATACTGTATTGCCAGGAAATTTTCAAAGCAGTTTTTTTGTTTTTAAGAAAGGGAATATTTGCAAACTAGCTCTACCTGTAACTTGCAGTTGATGCACGGCATTATTTAAATCAGCAGCAATTACTGATGTTATTTTCTTTAATTTAGTGGATCTCTTTTCAGCCTTAGGAGTTTTGACTGCTATGAAGCTATGAAGTGTGAGTTAGAAGAACAAGGATATGTACTTGGATTTATGAATGGCAAAACCTTTATTTTCAGAGTATTTATGATTTATTTAATTGAAAGCTTTCTCTCAGTAACTGTGGTTTTTATTATCTGGGAAATCTGCTAAACAGATGATGACATTTCAGATCTGTGCAATATGGTCAAGGTGTTACAAATTTGTTTGGAGGAGGGCAAGAAAAGGACGAACTTCTCTTGAAAAGTTCTTCAGCATGTTGTAATAAAGTGGTAAAAACCAGACTGGAATGTCTGGTTAGGTCTCATGTCTAAGAAGATGGCATGTTTAAAGAGGAAGAATTAATTTCTTGAAAATAAATAGTAACTTACCAGGAAAATCCAAATGTTTGGGATTTTTCTACATTGTAAGTATTGTGAGGGCAACGTAGACTGTACAGTTCTATGAAACTTAAATAGAAACGTCACTATGTGAGGCAAGCTGAGCAGTTTTGTGAAGTACCCTGGCTCTGCATGATACTCAAATATTTACTCCTGTAGCAAGAGGTGTGGTGGTCTGATTGTTTAGATTGAGACTGAGGAAACAGAGGTTGTGGGTTATTTGTTTTGGTTTATCTTGATTGCTTCTTTGTTTTGTAAAAGCTGTGAGGTCTTTTGTGTTATTTCTGCTGAAGTTTTGCAATCACATAAACTGGATCTTTTAACTTAATCTCCCCAAGTTTGAGATGATGTTAATATTAAGACCTCTCTCTCATAACAAGGGTAACTTCTTTCCAAAATGGCTTTTTAAGAAACATATTCACTTTGATATTGGTGCTAGGGAGAATAATTATCATCTTTCCAGGAAGGATGTTGCAGTTCCTCCTCACTAGTCAAGAACTTGAGAGATACAAGTGTGATTTCCCCGAGGTCCAGCTTTGTGTTCTGCATTCCTGAGAGGAAAGCAGTGAGGTAGGAGTAGTTGTGCGCAAAACAAGAAGTTTTTACTGGAAGAAACATCCGGTTAGTGGATTGGAATTGGAGTTTTATAAAACCAGGGATTGGCTCTGTATATTAAAACTGTAGTAGGTGCAAACAAACCCGGTGTTAGGCTGAGTGTGCTACCTACTCTACTCTTCCTGCTTGGATGTCTTAGCACTCAGTGACTTCCAATTATTTTGGTTCTGTGGGGTTGTCATTCAGTTTCACTGAAGTTTCAATAGTTGAACTTGAAGTAATTTTTATAAGAGGTTTAAAATAGTCTTAAAGATGAGATGCCAGTGGTATTTATGCTTAGTGATTCTTAGATAAAATGTTTTTCCATGTTCTGTCTGGTTTATACTTCAAGGCTGTAATTGTGGGCTGTGTAATGAATACATTTTGACATCATTTGTATAAAATGCCTTGCAATTTTTGAGAAAACATGTAATTGTCTTAAGGAGATAGTGCTGAATGGCCAGGATTCATGCTTTTTGGAATAATGAGGTACCATGGAATATCAGTGCTTCAAGCTCAAATTTCAACCTTGAGTTTTAATTCTGAAAGGAGAGCTTATACAGACCTTTATGCACCTTAGGTGGGAATAGTGCTGTTTATATATACTGGATGCTGGGAAATGTGAATTTTAAGACCTTATATGTAAATGTCTCTTACGATCTTGATAGACTATTTGTAGTACTTTGTACTTAACATTTCAATTTCTAATCATGCAGGCATAATCAGACTGTAAGTCAAACCTGAAACTTGTGGCTTCCCTGACTGCTTTTCTTCATTATGTCATTGGAAAAGAGGTTTGATTTTTTGCTGACTTATGTTCATTTGTGGGAAGAGGATCATGCTCCCCTATCTCCCTAGTTAATCTAACAGTTGTTTGGATGTTGCCTGTTATCCTTTCAGGACTGTTACCAGTTATGCTGTTACAAAGACAGCATAGCTTTTCATAATGTTGGTTCTTCCTGTCCTTTCTTAATCAGTGTAAAACAATGTTTCATGTAGTGTAAAGGGGTTTTTGTTTTTTAAGGAAGGTGGTGAATTTTAAAGCATTTCTTCAAGATCACTTTGCAGATTTTTCATTTATTTTCAGTTGATTTAAATTATCTCAAAGTAGCACAGTATGCAGTTGAACCTCATTGCAGGAATTTTTTTTTTTTTTTGATTTTACTGTACTTTGCAAAAAGCTGATAAGGGCACTTGAAAAATATAACTAAAAATCTGTGTATTCCTGCCGTAGTAAAGGGGTTTGAGGCTTTGCTTGTAGTTGGGTGCTTTATCTTTCAAAAGTCTCTGCTACTAAAGCTAATCCAATAGTAAGTTTATAGCAGGAAATGGCACCCTAACATCTTAAACAGCTTTTTTTTTTACCATCAGATTTTACTTGTCTTTGTTCTGAAAACAGTTTCTTCTGATCTTCATGTAGTAGAAGTTCCTAACAATTTACTTTCTCCATTGTTAGTTTGTTTAGACTGTCTTACGTTATTTTTATTCATAATCTTTTTTTCTTTGGTTACAAATGAATTGCTTACAATTCATTCAGTTGCTTCAGCAGCATTAGTTTCTGTATTCTGCTTAGTATTAACTTCTGTGTTATGAGGAAAAGAGATGAATAAAGAGAATGGCAAGTTAACAGTGAAGTATGAGTTACACAAAGTTATTTGTGAGGTCGTCTTTTGAGGTACCACATGCTTTCTGATGTATGCAGTTTTCTTCTGGGCTTTGTAGGATCTGTGTTTATCGTTTCTATAACATGATATAAAACATATGCAACACCTGTAGAGGTGTTCCTGAAGGCTTTAATGTTAGTATTTCAGAAGGCTTTCATAATCTGTATTTCCCTATGAAGAACACTTTTCAGTAGCCATTACTGCTTTAACTTTTTGGAGTGGAAACAATGGTAGGTATGTTTTAGATAGTGCTTAAATGTACAGTTTATGAGATTATCTTTTGACTTTAAGGACAGCATATCAGAAGACATTTCTAGTAAAGCTGACACAGAAGGTAGTATTTCTTATCCAGTTACATTCATCTGGCTGGAAACTGTTTACTGTTTTAGCTGCAAGTAGTTTATTTGAATTATATTAGATGTGCTGTTGCCCTACATTAGTATTAGGAATCCTAAGTTACATCATGGAAAAACACCTTTATTCAGAATTTTCTCCATGATTTTATGTGTCTGAATTCACGTCAGTATTTGTCTAATACTTGTGCATTTATTGCTGTTGTGACCCAGTTCAATTGCCACTCAGTTTTCTGCTGTAGTTTCTGGGAATCTACTTGTTTCTGTTAGAGTTTTTTACCTATTACATCTGTTTATTGCAAAAATCTATTACTAGTTTATGCATTACGGTTGTAAAAATTAATTAAAAGAATTGTTTCCAAGAAACAGATTCAGAAATCAGAGATGACTGTGCAGGTGTTGTGATAAGTGTCTTTGTTGAAGTGGGGAAAACTATTTTGCAACATGGTTGAAAAACATTTTAATTAGCATTGTAGTTGATTGTTAAGTTTGGAATCCTTTATGTGAAATGTTTGCAATGGTCTTGAGCAACAAAATTCTGTATCAATCAGATAAATGGCTTAGTTAAAAGTATTATTGTTAAGATATTAGTATGTGTTATCTCAGCATGATTTTAACATGGAAGTAAAACATAAGACACTGATGTTGGTGACAACCATTTAAGATGAATGCTGAGATCCACAACAGTTTAGAGAGCATTGCATAATTTCTGAGTTGCTCTCATGTTGCTGTTGGTTGTCTCTGTGAAGTAAATAGTTGATACATTTGTGTGAACGAGCTGGTTTGTGGAATGCTAGAAATTCAAGTATTTATTTTATGCTACTATGTATTCTTGAGAGGCGTAAAAGTTTTTGATTGTATGTAACCAGAAAAAAAGAAACTTTAATTTTATTATCAGGAGTGTACTCTAATTGCAGCAGGTTGATAGCAAATGAGTATTCCCAGCCCAGTGGACTAATGCCAAATGTGTGCCAGCCTAATGAACTAATGCCACTAGTGCAGGGCACATCTCATGTGAGTTGATTCATGCTTATATATATAAAATCTAATTTGAAAACGGAATTTTTAACAATTACAATAAAACCAAGTCCAATAGAACTTTGGGAACTGAAAAGAAAATGTATTACAGTATAGGCTTGCTTTGTGCAATTTAAGAAATACCAAGAATTAACCCATGTTTCATGACATTAACATCAGGGTCATATTCATTTAAGTGATTTGGGCTCAAGTCTCGTTCTCTGGATGACTCAGATGGAAAAGTCAAATTGTAAGCAATAACCTTTCTCTTCTGTATTCTCTCCTTATAGAAGTCTTTCTAGACTGTACGGGGTTATTTTCAATTCACAGAAGAGTGAAGTTGCTTCAGAGTAAAGAAACAGAAGAAATCTAGCATTCTGACAAACTTTGCATTGAGAATGTAATTGCTAAAGAGCTGTTTCAGGATACTGCTGACAAGTTAAGATAAAAATATATTCTTGACTTAGTTTATCCAGTTTTGCTGCCTTTGTTTCAGTTTACTAATTTTCTTTGTAACTGGATAGTGGATATACTTCATCTTGGTGCAAGATACTTAATATATTTCAGTTTATCAGTTAAGTAGTTTGTTTATGCTTTTTTTGTAATATGAAAACAAATATTGCTTTCATGATTAAACTTGTGATTTTTTTTAATATAAATTGTGCATTTTGCTCCTGTAAAAGTATAATAATTTTGCATATTCTTATGAAGCATTTTAAAGCATCTGGGAAATAATTCCTTCCTGTGACTATTTTGTGATATGGTGTGTGATACTGTAAGAATAACACTCAAAATTTAGTCAAATATATTTTAATAAGCTATCTTTTGAGTGTTTTAAATATTTAGTACTTCTCTGAGGCAGATGGGGACAATAGTTTCAAATAGATTCCTTTCCAAATCATTCTCTTCAGAAAAAAAGATACGCATGGTTTTTTACACAATGATATGTAACTACATAAAAATCAAAAATAGAGCTACTTGGGGAAAAGGCACTTCCTTTAATTTTTTCTGCCACAAAATCATGATGTGTTTTTGCTTACAAATTGGCATGCTTTAATCACTGATTTGTAAATGTTTTTTCTAATATATAAAGCGTTAAGGCTCCCTAGATATGAAACATCAATTTTCAGTGTTATTTTAATCAAGCTAGTAATGTTAAAAACAAAGTTGAACTCCCATGTGCAATTAGATGGTTTCAGTTTTATAGTCAGTGTAATAAAAGATATAACAGTTTTATTCAGTATGAAAGAAATGGGTTTTGGTTTTCTCATTATGTCATGTTTTATTCAATATTTGAGGCTGTTTGTCAGAATTTCTTTAGTATTTCTTTGACAGTTCCTAGACCATTGATTATTTGCAGAGATTTATCACTTATTGGTTAATATTTTGCTATTTTAATTCCATGCAGACTTAGTGAAATGAGTGCTTAGTAAAGACGTGAGTAGCACTTCATGTTGAAGGATGAAATTGCAAATAATTAGGTTTTCCATATAGGACGTAATGAATGTGGTGTGGCAATGACATAAAATACAGGAAAAGTTATATCTTTAGATGACAGAAAGACTGCCACTTTCTTCTACTTCAAGGTCCATGTGTGATAATAGTGATAAGTTTTGCAGGGTTCTTTGGTGAGACCTGGTTTTTGAAAGGAAAGTACATGTACAAAGGTCTGGAGGTGTTCAAGGCCAGGCTGGATGAGGCTCTGAGTGACCTGGTGTAGTGGAAGGTATCCCTATCCTGGGCAGGATATGTCAGGATTTGCCACATCCTATGGCAGGACATTTGGAACAAGATCATCTTTAAGGTCCTCTCCAACCGAAGCCATTCTGTGATTCTACATAGTGAATATGTAGTAAATTACTCTTCTGATCTGCAGTATTTGCTGCAGTTGAATTTTGAACTACATCTGCAGTATATTGTTGAGCACTTTTACTGTTTTGCTCTTTATTTTTTCTGATTTGGTGACACCGAAAAGTCATTAGGAAAGAAATCTAGTAATTATTTACTACAGTAGCAGTTTTTCTGTGGTCAGTGGAACAAGATGCTTTGCATGGAGTATAGAATTAACACAGTGTTTAAAGTGCTGCTGTTAAATTGGATTCCCACAGTATTTCTTTATTAAGGCAGGAAGAATGTTCCCAGTATCTGCTTTTGGAGTAAACAGTGAAGTTATGTCAGAAGGGTAAGCAGTGCAAAAGAGGCTTAAAGAAGGAATTAAAAGGGAAGTAGTAGATGAACAGGAGTTGAAAAAAATTAGACTAGAAGAATAAAAACTGATGCTGAGAAATTATGAGAGGGAGAAACTGGCAAAGATGCTTCTGTTTCAGTCACAGAATCATGGAATGGGTAAGGTTGGAAGGGACCACAGTGGGTCATCTGGTCCAGCCCCCCTGCTCAGGCAGGGTTATCCCAGAGCACACTGCACAGGATTTCATCCAGATAATTCTGGAATGCCTCCAGGGAGGGAGACTTCACAACCTCTGGGCAATCTGTTGCAGTGCTTGGTCGCCCTCACAGTAAAGAAGTTCTTCATCATGTTTGGGTGGTACTTCCTGTACCCATTGCCTCTTGTCCTGTTGCTTGGCATCACCCAGCAGAGCCTGGATCCATCCTCTGACACCTCCCTTCAGATACTGACAGCCATTCATGAGGTGTCCTCTGAGTCATCTCTTCTCAGCCGAACAGTCCCGGCTCCCTCAGATTTCCTTGTGAGATACTCCAGTCCCTTCATCATCTTTGTTGCCCTCCACCAGACCCGCTCCAGGAGCTCCATGTCTGTCTTGTACTGAGGAGCCCAGAACTGGTCACAGCACTCCAGATGTGCCTCACTGGGGCTGAGTAGAGGGGCAGGATCACCTTCCTTGACCTGCTGGCAATGCTCTTCCTGCCATTGTCCTTCTTGGCACTGCTGGTTCATGGACAGCTTGTTGTCCACCGGGACCCCCAGGTCCTGCTCCACAGAGCTGCTCCCCAGCAGGCCAGCCCCCAGCCTGCGCTGGTGCCCAGGGTTATTCTTCCCCAGGAGCAGGACCCTGCATTTGCCTTTGTTAAATTCAGATGGTTCTTCTCTGCCCCTCTCTCCAGCCTGTCAAGGCCCTTCTGAGGGGCTGCACAGCCCCCTGGGGCATCGGCCTCTCCTCCCAGCTTTGTGTCGGCAGCGAACGCGCTCAGGAGGCATCTGCCTCTCCATGTAAGTCACTGATAAATCAGTTGAAAATACTGGGCCCGGTTTTGAACCTTGTGGTTCAGTCACAGATAAAGTACCTAGATTTGGTGCTTGTTCATCTATACCTTTCAGATCTCCACTGGATTTTAGTGTGAATACCCTTCTATTTTTATTAGTTTAGTCAGGAAGGAAGTAACTGCAGAAGGTAGGCTTCTGCTGAAGAACCTTTTAATTTCTACATTGACTGTTCATTTGACTCTCAAAAAGAAATTGTCTCTCTATAAAGAAATTGATGCGGTCTGGTGTCACTATTGCCAGTTTGACCCTGTCATTCATGTTTGCTTCTGTCCTGAATGCGAATACTATTTGTCTTGCTTCAGAAGCGTTGGCACTGATTATGCTATAAATTTGCTTGCTTTCAATATGGAACTCCTGGAGTGGTGCGGAATATATTTATGGAACCCACTGTCTTTTAAATATGATGGATTACAGAAACAGTATGAAAATGAGCTGTTTTGAGTTTGGACTTTGTACATGTTTTGGAAAGAATGAGGAACCTAGCTATGACAATTCAAAAATGTGGGTTTTCTTTTCAGAACACTGAAGCTTGTACTCAGCTTTTGTGTATGCAACTTCAGTGACCAAATGTGCTGTTTTACCTTTTTGAAATTGTAACTTTTGTAATGGAATTGCATATGCTTATGGTTAAATTACATTACTCTTTTTGTTTCCTTTATAATTTGAGGAAAAATACCTTGTTAACCAAGGGAAGCAGTGTATATTGTTGTATGATTTGATTTATCAGAGAAAGTACATTTCTACTGAAAATAAAGGTTTTATGAATAATGTTATTCTTACAACACAGGTTATGATTCTAAAGTGTATGGTGAAATATAGGAGGACTTTACTGTGCATTTCTAGGCTCACATCTTAAAAACTCTGAGAGAAATTGATACACGTCACGATTGTGTTACATTTTAATGTTATCTGAATCACAAAACCCTGAAAAATTCCACTGTTTTGAAGGTGCCAGTAAAAACATCTGGTTTTAGTTTAAATTATTTATTCAGTTATGTTAATGTTACTATGAATTTTGCTTTAAAAACAATGAGTACAGTAGATTCCATTGCAAATAGAGGAGGTGGGGGGTGGTGTTGGTTTTGGTTCTGTTTCGGGTTTTTGGATTTGGGTGTTGTTTTGTTGTTTCTGGGGTTTGTGTGTGTGTTTTCTTTGTTTTCTGTCAGGGTATTTATCTGTATCCGAAATAATGTTCTAAAGAAGAGAGGAAGGCTCTAATTTACTGCCATGTTAATTTCTTGTTAAGTGTATGGATCTGGTTTTATAATCACGTTTGAAAAGTATTTACTGTTGTTAGCGAGATATCTGTGAAGGGAAAAAGACGTGGCTGCTCTAGTCTTTCTCTTGAACACTGAAGGATATTCAGAGGTGATACTGAACATGGAAGTTCACTTTACAGGAGGACTGGTTACAGAAAAATCCCCTTGTTCATTGGGTTGACAGAAACAAACAGCATGTAGCAAATCAGTTAACAGCCTTCCAGTTTTGTGACTGTTTGCGTAACTGGTCCTGTGATCTCTGGTCTTCTGAAGTATTTAACGGTGCCTGCTCCCTTTTGGTGGGGAGTGTGCTCAGAACAGTCCATGGTGATGAACTCTGTTAGTATTTGCAGCCCCTCCTACACCATAAAAGGCTAATGATATAATTCAATAAAATTGAAGGGCTGATCAGAATACCGAGGTACAGGTATCTTACTCTTGAGTGGTTTAGAAGAGCAAATATTTGTTGAGAAGCTATGTAGTATAGTTGTACCTTTTGAATATCAGTAGCAACAAATGTAATGTATGTGCCTTTGTCTTAAGTCCGATGGGAGCTGATAATAACACTAGGAAATACCTTCTCGTATTCCAGTTGCATTTATTATAGCTTCCTACATATAGGAGTAGAGAGCAGTTGAAACGGTTTATCAGAGCTGTGCTAAATGAAGAGGTTTTGTCTGGGTCTCTGTGCTTAGAACTAGATTCATGTTACCGAAGAACCACTATATATTATTGCTCTGCCAAGTTCTTGTATGAGAAATTAACTAAGAGTAGGGTATGTTTTATTCTTGTGCTGTTTTATTGTATGAGTTCATTGTTCACTCCAATTGCTGTGTAGAAATAGTGCCATGAAATGTGTTTTTTTAAGGAATTGTTGACATGAGTTTAAGATTCTAAATAATGTGCACCTTCTTTAAATACATAGGAGGAAAGTTATAAGGAATATACCATGGCTAGACCTTGGCCTCTGTGTGTTGAAATGGTGAAGTTCTACTGGTGATACTCAGTGCCTGGATTCTGTATAGATATTTTTACACTATATTTGTCCTAATTGTCAGAATGATAAACAATATGACTCAACCCATACCAGATGGGTCCTTTTCTTTCTGGTTATTCTATTGTGACAAAGCCTAAAGATTCATCTTTTAACTGTGAAACACACTAAATTCACTTGTCTGCCTGGGATTTGTGCATCATACTTGTTAAACAGTTCATAGTTTTTAAGCCAGTTTAGAATGGTATCCTACAGTCTACTTAATAGCTGAGCAGATAAATACAAGGAAGTGATATTTGGATGAGAGGGAAGTTGACGCTCTCCCTTCTTTTTCGCCTCCCCCATCTGGCAGAAAGTACTTCCTTGTTTTAAATTTGTATCAGGCATCTTGGCTTTTTGATGAGTTCAGAGCTGTGACCCTGTTATAGTTCTGAATTGTAGCAAAGTCTAAATTATAGCCTCTAAGTTATATGCAAACTACGTTATTTTAAAGGCCACATTTCAGTTCAGTAAAACTCACCGTGCAAGCTGGGTTTCATGGTATTGCAGCTGGACATGTTGTAATACAATTTGTACAGAGTTGTGTGTGCACAGGCAAAGCTGGTGGATCTTGTTTTCTGAATCTGTGATGTAGGGCATCTAGGTGTTCTGTAATATCCCATGTGCAAACCTTTTATCTTTCCCCTGTTGCCTTGCTTTGTAACATTGAGACCACTCCCTTCTTGTCTTGAACACACTGTCCACTCCCTTAGTGTATAGAGAGGAGAAAACCACTGCATACTCTGCTTGTTAGATGCTATGCCAGACTGGCCAGAGCAGGAATTTATCCCTTCACTGAAGAAGTTCTTAGTAGGTGAGATCACTTTCTTGTTTCTATAAGTTGTTAAAAAACAGATCCTCCAGAATGCAAAAATAGATTAAGTCACATGTGCAAAAGTGGGGAGTGTCAGAGTTGCTTTCTCAGTCAGTCTCCTGTGGATGCATTTTTAATAATATTGTGGAAGTAGCTGTAATTGGTAGAGAGGCATTTAAAAATTTTTAAAGTTTTCAGTAGTTTCACCAAGGGTTCTTTAGTCATGCACTAAAACATTCACCTTGTGCATAGAGTGTCAAGTCATATAATAATATTTTGTAACTGAAGAACTAGATGATTCTATACACAATTTTTCAAAAATAAAAGCCTTGCATCAGTGTTTCCCAAGCCAGATACTTTGTTCTTGCAGATTTTCTGTAGGCTACCATTAATCATGCAGGAAATGTGCTGGTTTTGCACAGAACTTCTGCTTCACGTGAGGCCTCACGTGGCTGTTGGTCATACAGCAAACTCAGTGTTCTGCTGCTTCATTGATATATAGCCTCACTGCTTTATAATCTGTTATTCTAGTGTTGCTGGGAAGATGTGATTTTGTCCAGATATTTCTTATAATGAGCAACAGCATCTCTAAGTATTGTACAAACAGCAGTAGCATTTTTTACTGTGATCCATCGTACTGCGCTTACTTCATTTGGGGTTAAACGTAGTCTTCCTGTCCCCTTTTTCAAGTGACATAACTAGGACTAAAATGTACTTATGCTTCAGTCTGCTTATTAACCATGCTTCTTCAGCCATTCCCAGAAGACTCAGGAGAAGTGTCTGTTTTCTGGCTTGGCTATGGTGAAAATAAGGTTTCTTGTCCATGAGGGGAATGGACATAATTATGTCCTTTTGTATATACAAGGCGAGTGTAATACTGTGCTAAGATGGCAACTATTTTAATCCATTAATGCTTGAAAAGATATGGTTTGTGATCTGCTATTGTATTGGATAGAGATGTTTGAAAATGGTCTGTTATGTGTTAAAGTGGGAATTAAGCTTAAAATAGAACTGAGTGAAGAATTACGTGTTTCAGAATTAACCTTTGGTTCAAATGCAGATAAGACTCAAGTATTTTAACAATTTCTATTAAGAACATGTGAAAAAAATCTGGCTAAGTTTCTTTAAAAAAATTCTTCCCAATTTAAAATTGAATGAAATTAAGGGGATGATTGAAAGCTAAGTGAGAGGGTTCTGATCCAGTTTTCAAAGTAGGATTTCCTGGTCTATATTTTATGTATGCTCGTATTCTAGTGATACTTACTTCATGTGAGCGTGTGTGTGTTTGTGTTTTTCTCAAGTGGTGGTGGTAAGGGAGTCCATTCTGATTGCTTGGGACACAGTACTTACCTCCTTCTAACTTGCAGGTGAAGATGTTAAAGCTGGTAACCCACCCACAGTGAAGAGCCTGTTCATTGACAAGCACAGTGTGAAGAGACTGTGATGAGTAGCAGAGAGGAAGGATGCCTGGAACTGCCTGGTTCTGGCTACTATGCACTGTGTTGGTAGAACTTCCTGAGGAGGAAGAAGTGGTGTGTTTAGGAACTAGCCCTCCCTGCAGTCTGTGGCAGGCTGTGATCCTGCTGTGGGACTGCAGAGTGGGGTCACCTGAGTGAAGAAGAGAGCAGACCTGTAGGTGCTGCAAAGAAGTGAAGTTTTCTTTACTTAAGCTTATATCATGATGCAGTGAGGTAAATATACCGTTCTAGTTCTTCTGAATGTGACCATCTATTAACTGAAGAATTCTGGAGATGATTCATTGACAGGGCTGATAGGAGTGGTTGTTGAGATACCTTCTGTGGCAGCGTGTTCCTTTCCTCTCTTAACATTGGTGTTCAGTGTCCCGGTTGTGAACTTTTTCAGTCAGTTTGCTCTGCTGGTAGGAAACTATTGCTGTTAAAATCTAATGATTAGTCCAGCTGATCCATTCAGTGGCATGGGTGAACTGGAGTGCACAGCTGTAATCTCTAATGTTATTCAGCTGATCTACTAATCTCCAGAAGCAGAACTTGATTCTTTTGTAATTATGGCTGCTCATTTCAAAAGCAGTCACAAATGTTTCCACTCATACTCTCTCTGTGATAGATTCCTGCCCTTTCCTGGAAAGTACATGTGTCACACCTGTGAAGCTGTTAGGTCTCAAACAAGACATCCCCTCCTGCCAGACCTGACTTTCATCTAGTTTCCAAAGCAGTTCCTTTGCTGCTGGTCTGGGGACATCTTTTTGGGGAAAAACAGTCTTTGTCTTTCTCTTCCTCAATTGCAGCTCTCCATTTTTAGCTTTGCTTTAGGAACCTGAATTGCTGTATGCGTTATCTTACAGCATGGCTGGATCTTCAGTGGTTCAGTACTTTTTTGAGATTTTTGCTCACTTTATCATGCAAATGTTTCTCTGATAATAGAAATTGACTTTTTAAAATTAAAGTTGACAGTGATGTTGCTTTTTAAAAATATATGCTAAAGCTTAACAGGAAAATGGATTTTTCATACTGTGTTGATACTATGAATTTATTATTTCTTTATTCCTCAGAGCAGTGTAGTCATTTGTCCAGCTAGAAGTGATTTTTTAATTCCTGTTGTTTTCCTTTTGCATATTAAGCACTGTGCATTTCTAGCAGAGTTTCTCAATTAAATATTTTCAAGCTACAGCATAGTGTACTGTTAATACCAGTGTCCTAATTTTTGCAAGCAAAGTAGCTCCATGTCCTGAAGGTCAACCTACAAACTGTTTTCAGAAGTTTTTCAGGAATTATTTTTCTTTTCATGTCTCAAAAAGACTACTAGATTTTCTTCATAGTATCCTGTACATATGCTTGTATAATCTATAGTGAACTTACGTTTTAATATGAAATTAAAATGTGAAGTACTGTTTAATTTGTGTATATGAATCTGTAACTTTTTTTTCTCATCTTAATCTGAGTGCCTCTGCTTTATTTCCAGTGTCACTATGGTTTTTGATGTTGCTGCCCTGAACCTTCTAATTGATATAAGTCTTTTAGCCTATAAAATGCTTAGCCTTTAAGTTTGCTCACAGCCACATTTTTTCCTCTCTCTTAACTGTAATACCTAGATTGTTTTCAGAGGGGAATGAAGTATAATTTGCAGATTAGTCTGGAGCTACAATCCAGAACTTTTAGAAAGCAGAAAAGCAAAACACTTTCTTTTTTGTTCTTGATATAGAAGCAGCTCTTTGTTAGTTTTTAGATGTGAAACTAACAGGGTGTTTTGAAAAGATAAAGTACTGTTTAGCTGGAAGCAGCTTTTGTCTGCCTGTTAGGAAGAAGCACATTGCAGTTGCAAGGAAAAAAGAAAGACCAGACCAAATTGATAATTATGAAAACAAACAGGCAGGAATACAGAGAAATGATAATCAGTTCAGACAGTAAAATAAAAGAGCTATTATCCTAAGATAGAAAAGGAAGCAGGAATGCATAAAGATAGAGACAAAAGTAGAAACCAAAAACAGTTAGACAGTGAAGAGGTATCCACGAAGAGAAACTGAAATGTGCTGTCAGAAGTAGATTAGTGTAACATGCTCTAATTAAAATACGATTTTATATTTAACTTGTCCTGAAGACAAATAGGGAAAGGTATACTATATTATACTGGTAACTTCTCATTAATATATTCATGGTGATTATGGTTCCCATAATTTTTAATGTAGGGCAGCAGGTAGTTCTTTGTACAAAGACTGCAAGAATTTTTTTGTTTTGTTTTTTGAAATAAGGAAATTTGCTTGGAGATATATCCAAGTAAAATAATTAATCATGTGAAGGCCTTGATCATTATTAAAAATAAAAACCAAGCTGCATAATGTTTCATAGAAATAATTCAGCTATTTCATAAATTTTATAAAATCTTAATATGTTAAATAGTCACTTTATAATGTTTTGTAACTAAAAATATTTAACTTCTTGAATAGAGTTGGGTCTTCTTTTCTTCTGCAGTGCTGCTTATGCAGGAAAAAAGGACATTACGCAGAATTTAACTTAACATTTAACTTTATCCATGATTCAGGTTCATTTGATAAACCCTCATGGGCTTTAACTGAGTAAACAAGAACTGCTAAGACTGGTACTAAGTTATCTAATCACCCGCATTTTCTCACTTGGCTTACTGTGGACTTGTAGTTGTGTGGTTAAGTAAGTTGTGGCTTTTCATAAAGTGATAATAAAATACAGCATTTATATCCACAAATGCACTGGGGCTTTTTTGATGCCAAGTGTTTTGAATTTTTTTTTTTCCCTGAACAAGACCTGATTGCTGTTTTTCCATGCTCTGAACACTGGCATAGTATATACTTCCTTGTACCAGACTGTGTAAGGGTTAAGAATTTAGAGAGCAAAATACAGGATTGAGTTTTTAATCTCCCACTCACTGACTTGGAAGTTTAGACTGGCTGTGCAGCCTGGAGAACAAAGAATTGGGAAAAAACTCATCTTGAGCCAGTGCTTCAAAAGTGCAAATAAGATCACTTGGGTAACTGCAGAGTAAAATTGTGGTCAGATGAAAGTATGGAAGTAATGATCTACAGTTGAGTCAATAGAGAATAAAATGATGGTAGAATAATTAATGCAAAGTATCCTCATTTCAAATAAAATGTTTTATTAAGTAGATATGGCAGATGTAATTAATTGAGATAGGTTTCTGGAACTTGTAAGTCAATGTACTTCAATGTTTAATGTGATTCTTAAAACTTTCAGCTGTATTGTCTGGAGGTCAGTGAAATGGGAGACTAATTCGAGAGCAATTGGATGTTAATGCAGTTAGCTACTTTACATATTGTAAAGGAATAAATTAGTGAAATAGAAGGATTTTTTACAGAATGATACCACAGTCCTAGCTTTAAATGCAAACAGAATTGCTTTCTGAAGTTGATGAAAGCTGGGAACATTAACCCTTTAAAAATCTCAGTCTTGTTTAATGCCTTTTATTTGAAACTCCCACGCCAGTCCAGTGTCTGGACTGGTAGCTTTAGGAAGACTAAACATTCAGTATTTATGCTGTAGCATTCCCTTCATGCTCATCCCTCTGAAGAGATCTCCCGTGTTGTTCTTTTTATTGGTTCTTGAGGCTTGTTTGGAGAAAAAACAAGTGTCTGTAAGAGGAGGAGAGCATATCTTGAGTTTAACTTGGGAGAGTCTGTTTTGTCTTGGGTGCAGGTTTGAGTCAGGCTGGCTCTTGGCTTTGATGCTTCAGCTACTATTACTGTAAAGCTTCCTGGTATCTGCAAACACATGACAAGTTTAGAACTGCAAACCTGAAGTATTTGTAACGTAGTTCCAGTAAATAATCTGAAAGTAGAATTTAGGGAGGTGACATTTGTTTTGGAATAGTCTGTATTGACCTACTACAAACTTGTCAAGCGTCAGATTGGTTTGTTTGTAATGGAGAGGCTTTGGACTACATTCCACTTCTGAGTGGGCAGTTTCTGCTTAGGGCTACCATCCATTACCTGACCTTAATAATAGTCAGCTGCAGTTTTAATAAAGTTTTTTACAAAAATTGTCTGCTCAGCTGCCAAGGGGTGTGGGCCGTTACTAGACAAATAGCAATATATATTTATGTGGAAATATTGTTGAGAACATACTTCATTATAAAGGTGTAGATAGCCAGAGATTGTAGGATGTGATTTTTTTTTAATCACCTTTTGCTGCTCTGTAGTTAATGAGGTTTTCATATTTCTTATAAAGGAGCTAGCCAAATTAATACACTGAGATACTTATTTTGAAATTACAGACTTAAATTTTATTGGAACTATTTGGTCTGTTTTCTTGTCTGTACAGCATCGCCTGATTTTTGACCATTTTTTTTCCATTGATGGTGTCACTTGTATCTCAGTGCATTAGTCTGATTTCTTTTGTAGCAGTCTGAAAGATTTGCTGTTTATGTTCCAGTATGAAAAGGAAGTTTTTTGCTTAATCGAGGCCCAGAGTTCATGTGCTTCTGGAGAGAGGCTGAAAGGACCATGAGTAAATTTGTGACTCCCCTCTAGAAGCCTTTCTGAAAAGGCCAGTCCTTTTTGCTTATTTGTTGACGTTGCCTTGATCTTTTGTGTATTTGTCTCAGTGGCTTTAGAGAGCAGTGTAAGGTGATTCTTGTGACTGCAGACTTTCACTGACTGGTTTATTGTTTATAGAGAATTTGAAAACTTGTGAAGCTGTGGGATAATCTGACAAAGCTGTCTTTGCACAGAACATACTGTTTCTAGAATCAGATGAAAAAGAGGAATTGAGGGGAAAAAAGGAGTTTTTGTCATGTGATCAGTGCTGAAATACTTGTAGTAAAGTGTGATAGCTTGTGAAATGTAATTTTTGTATTAATAGCAGATCTTCAATGAAGTTTGATCAGTGGAATCCTTTTTTTGTTTCAACAAAATATTTGGAAAGCCACTGTCTCTGCTTGCATGTTTGGAAACATAAGTAATGTGGTGTTCCCTAATGCTAATGAAACCTTAGCAGCAAATGAGAGCTTTGTGGTCTAAAGAGCCTAAGTAGGACAGCAAAGGCTTTGTTCTGCTGTGTGCTGAAGGAAGTCAGTTCTTCTTAATGGTATTAGGTATTGACTGCATGCCAAAAGCACCTTTTAGAAACTACTTTTGGGTGCTAGGTTAATTTTGTAAGAGTAATTACACAAATGAGTGGAGTATAAAAAAGAGACTTCTTGAGATGGATGTATTTTTATGCATATTTGCAAATGTGGTTTGATGCTACAGCCTGGTAACTGTCTCCCTATTCCCACACTCCAACAATGCATGTGCAGTTTCTCTAAAAACAGTAGCAGAAACGTCACTTTATTTGACAAAAGATACTTTGAGTGGAAATGTCCAGTAAAGTGCACATAGCAGAATAATCTGAGATACAGGCCATGGTTTCCCAAATACGTTGAAGTCTTGTCTTCAGTCCCTCTCCCATCTCTTGGCTGTTTATGTGGTTCTGTGGTGAAACAGTCGGGGGAAGTGGTTGTGATTTTGGTGGCGAGAGTGGTGCAGAGGCCGGTGGTGGAACAGGCTGGATGCTTTTGGTTGGCAGCACTTGCATGCCATTGGACTGAAGTGTTCAGGGCACTAATGGCTGTGGTCGTTAGTCCATGGTGTAGGATACTGGGACCCGCAAGGCGAGATTTGAGAGCAACCTTAATCTTGTACATTATTTTTATTTTTGTTGGTTGTATATTGTTGTCTTGACCTGGTATCTCTTAAGTGAATGCACTTTCCTTGAGTCTTAGGCCTTGCAGCGTTTTACAGAATTTTTTGATTTAACTGTAGATCATCCTCCTGCATGTTGAAATTGAACTTAAATTGCTAATGCTAGAAGTCTACATCATTTATTAGGTTCAGGCAGGGTACTGAATCTGCAAGAGATAGCCTCTGATAAACAGCCTTCACAGGTTTCTTTTGTGTAAGTTAATTAAACTTTGAGCTTAATTGCTTCCTTACCTTTTTTCCTTTTTCTGCTTTTTATTTTTTAAGTTTACCGTGGAGTGTATTTGGATACAGCCTCTACAGGACACAAACTTTGATGTTTCAGTTACTTGTCTTTTTGGATTACTAACTGCTAAGAAAAAATTATTTTAAATGCTATTGTAACCTGAAAATCCTTGATTTTTCCACTGTGGTAGATTATTGTAGCATAAAATGCAAGTGTGTGTTAGACTAAAAATGTTTGCTAGGCTGTATTTTGTACCTTTGTTTTCTCCTGCCTAGTTCTTAACCCCCATATTTCCACTTGTTTTTTGAATTTTCAACTTGTCCTAATTAGTGTGTCTTCCACCTGTTGATCAGTACAGAGTGCAGTGGAAGATTGGTTTTGAAGATGGTTTAATGTATTAAAAATTCCCCAACTTTTTTTTTTGGAAATGTAGTTTGTTTTTGACTGCTGCTCCTTTTTGTTTTGTGCCTTTACTTTGCTATAACTTTCTTAATTACTAAGGACAGGTTTGCTTTCTTTGGAATCTCCTGTTAGAGCTGATCATGAACTGTGTATATAGTTTTGATTTAATAAATGTTTTTGATATGCAGACTACACCCAATTTAGTCATGCAGCTAAAATTTATATTATTTTTCTTCCAGTGGGCAATCCTAACAGTGAAAGTAATTTTTTGTATCCAATGAAATTATAATTTCTTGCGTTTCAAAACTGCCAGACATCTCTTCTGTGAGCAGTCTCTTATTTATCTAATGGTGATCTTTGGTTATGTCTGCTGTCTTGGTGGGAAAGATTCACTTTTGAAATAAAGGATTTTGAGAGGAAAGAAAGACAGATTTGCATTGTGAAAGTGATGAAAGACTGCTTACAGCTTAACATGCAAGTATTTAGAGCTGTTTTTACAGAAGGAGGTAGATCTGTTCCTGCACATGAAACCTACTGTTCTGGTATATGGCTGAGACATTTGACTGATTTATAACTTGAATGACTTCTATCCAAGTAGCAAGCATTCCCTCAGAGCACAACTTATAAATAAATGATGTGTAAATCTGGTGCTGCCATGATTCTTAACTAATTCTGGGTTATTTTGTTTCCTTTTGTTTTTAAAGGATCAGTTTGATAACTTGGACAAGCATACGCAGTGGGGCATTGACTTCTTGGAGAAATACGCAAAATTTGTAAAAGAAAGGATAGAAATTGAGCAAAACTATGCAAAACAACTGAGGTAAGGTTTTTTTCTTTGCAAAAGGATCTTAACAGTTACTTAAAATCACTGTATCAGATGATGGGCAAGTATAAAATGTAGTGATTAATGACTGTTTTTCATTTACGCAGCGAATTACATCACTAGCTGTTTTCACGACAGACCAGTCCAAAACAGAAAATTATCTTTGGGTGTTCACTTGCTTGTTTTTGCCTTCTCTCCCACCCACCCTTCAGATCTTTGAACTAAAAAGATTTAAGACTTAAAATTAAAGATTCAAAACAAGGAAAACCATAGTGACTTTTTGCACTGACTGTCAGCATGTTTGCTGTAAAATGCATTATCTGTATCTACACTTGTTGTGTGTGTGCCTCTGCTACTAATTAATTTCTCATGTTGAATTGGCAAGAGCTGCACTACATTGTGTTAAGAAATCTGATTGAAATAATTGAACTTGAGAAAACAACAAGACCTTCCTGTCCTTAAAGCACACCCTTTCCATAGCAGGTCTTGTCCCTTTGGGTAAGACTGTAACCCAGCCACCCTTTGTCCTACCTCTGTTCTATAGCTGCCAAGTGAAACACCTTTTAGGTCCAATAGGAATTTCCCTTCAGGGGGTCATATAAGGAGAGTAGCAGCCATGAAATGACTGCTTCAGAATAAAGTTATTTCTTCAGAATAAAGCAGGTTGATTTTTACCAAAAGGTGCACTCAGTGTGTGAAGAGTAAAATTTAAAGACGCTCCTGTGAACTTGGCCTTCACTGCCAGCTTGGCCTTCACTATCATCTTTACTGTGTTGAATTCCTTTGGGGATTCAGCTGAAGCTGCTGCCTACCCTTGTCAGACTGAAACTGATAGCAACTTCTCTCCTGTGGTTTCTTCCATCATCTCATCATTTGCAAAACAGATTGTCACCAGATAGAGAGCTGAGAAATCCTTCCTCATTAACACAGTAATGAGGTTCACAGCTGAGGATATGGATTTTCTCTATCTGGGCTGCTCATTTCCTTTTTGATTTCTTTATCAGTTTCTTTTCATCCAGTTGTATATATTCACATAACATAATAACCCATTGCTTTACTGAAGGAATTTTTTTCTTAAAAGGAAGAAAATAAATACCACTTTTCCAAAGCTGGTATAGAAGAACCTGAGGAGGTAAGGGAAATTTGGAAGCATGCACAGCACAGTTTGGAGCCTCATTTTGATTTGTTTTCAGTTGCCTGTTTAAAAATAGAAATGTTTTAATTCCACAGATCTATCAAGATCTTTTCCTTCAATAGTATTAACAAATGCCATTTTGCTTAATTGTATTTAAAGGTTCATTCCACAGCTGGCAAGATGAGACACCACATTATTACTTCAGGATTTAATTAAAAATAGGAAATTTTTTCTGTTCAGCATTTTACTCTGGGTAAAACTATTGATTTTTCTTGAAGTGTCTTTCAAAAATGAAAGCGTTTTGTCGAGTACCTCTTCTGTCAGATGACTGGAGTGACTGTCCCTGTGCAGTAAGTATGAGAGTTCTGGGAAGCACAGGTCTTGCTGCACACGTGTTATACAGTGCATGCATGCACATCCTGCCTGCTTCCAATGAGGGTCTGGACAGCACATACATCAGAGGGTGACTGATTTTCTGCCAGTAGACCAATTCATGAAGCAATACTTTGATATTCTTGCATGTGTATTCTTGGGAGGAGACTTGATTGTTTAGTAGTGAACTGTCTCGTGATAACAGCTTGATTTCAGCCATCATTCCTCCTGAGGACACTCACTATTTTTAATTATGTAAAATAGTTATGAGGCCCAGGGGGGATTGAGATGAAGCAAAATTATCACCTTCAGAAGAGTTAGCCATCCTGCATCTTGCTCCTGGGAAGTTTGGAGAGAGAAGATCTTGTGGGATGGACTGTGGTTCTGGTGAATTGTAATGTTGGCAGCGTATGGCCTGTGAGATAGCTATTAATATCCCCAATGGAAATTTCTAGTATATCACTCTTTCTTCCTTTTGTAATGGAAAACAATCTGAAAAACAGTGTTGAGAATCTTTTCATAATGAACTTTATAACTGAGATTAATTATGCTCTTGGTTAGTAGAGTATAAACAGCAAGTGGTCACCTCTTGGTAGTTCTGTGGCTCTCTTAGTGCTTGGATGGGTGACCAAGAAAAGCCAGGTTTAGTCAGGAGATAAAGCTAGTGATGTATGGTGGTATTTTTTTCTGTCTTGCGTTCAGTGTGGACCATGAACATTCTGTTGAGATCATTGATGGATCTTATTCTCACAGACTGAAATCCAAGGATGAAAACTTGAGTGAATTTTTCATAACAGTTTTCACAAATTAGACTCTGTCTCCTGGCAGAAATTCAGATTCCCTTTGTGTATACCTTTTCATTTTGAAAACTTTATTTTTCTTTATATTGTCACAACTTAGTGATGAGCCTTTCCCAGGTGCAACAGCCCTTCCAAGTATCCTAGGAGATGGCAAGTGATGCATGTACAGCATATGAGGAGCTGTTTGAGCAAACTCGCTATATTCTTACTGTATGCAGGTGTTGCAGCTCATGGTTGCCAAGTAATTCCAGAAGTGATAACTTTTTCAAATGCTGGTTTTAGTTTACAAGTCATTCCTTGCTATTCTTCTTTGATTTTTCTTCTTGAAAAGATTTTTTCTTCTTTGAAAAAATTATAAGAAAAATTGAGGAATCCTCAATTGTCTGGGGAGGAAAAAAACACCCTAGACAGCTTGTCTTGTCTTTGTCTGCAACATAATGTGTTCTGAAACAAAAAAAGGAAATGTAATTTGGTTTTGTTTGAGCTAACTTAAAGGAAAATCTAAAGTTTTGTGTAGTGTAGGCCTCAACTAATGTATTGTGTTACCCGAAGGTGTGCAAAGGTTATTATAGGCTGTTACTGAGTTACAGGGATATGAATCAGTACAAAGATATTGCAAGGTACATTGTACATTAACACATTCCATTTTAATGATATGAGTGTTTAATTTGTTTCTATTTTGTAACTGGAAAAATTTAGATTTAGTATGTTCCAAACTACTGGGCTCTTGACTGAATTTTTAAATTGAATTCTCAGATGCTGATTCTGATCAGCATTGTTTCTTAAAAGGGGCAAAGTGAAGGTCTGTTTTGTGTACTTCCACATCATTACACACAAAATAATTCTGGAGGTTCACTCCCTTTTCGTCCTGTCTGAAGCATTATGACACTTGAGCAGACAGAGGAGTTCCACTTTCTGTGATGTTAGGCAGTAATACAAGTTATACCTGCAGCTGGAGATGAAACTGCCAGGCAGAATCAAATTTCTGAATATGATCAGCTTCTCTATTGTTGGTTTAAAGCAAATAGCTATGATTGTTCATGAGCTGTTTGTTGCCCATTAAAATTTTGTGTTGTGATCTCTGGAGATGTCTGGTTACTCTGATCAAATCTATTTTTCACGTTCCTTCTGCATACTGTTGTGTATAAGTGGTATTTTTATAAATACAGTATTAATATATGCATATGTCTAGTCAAACTGAGACACAGTTTCCACATTTTTAGATGCATTATCTTGGAAACATTTTTGAAAATGGGTGTAAGCTCAAATGTAAAGTTAGGAACACAGATTATCACTATATGTGATCATTTATCAAAACTCTCTTCCTTTGATTGGAGGTGAGATTTTACACTGCTCATTATTATTCAAATATGGTTGTGGCAGGTTTTTTTTATAGTCATGTTTCCATAAACTTAAAGATGTGATTTCTTAATGGTTTCAAGGATATTCAGCTTTGTAAACTTGAAGTCCAGGTTACAATTTTTTAAGATTGATTGTTCCGGTTAAAACTTCTTCTGATGAGATTACTAAATACAGTTAATTGTTATTGTTTTTCCCCAGTCCTAATACTGATATGCAGTCACTGAAGACATCAGAATCGTGTTGAAACTATTACTTTACTTATAAATAGGAAATGCTTTTAAGTACTTACTGCAATTTTGGCTACTTATGAAAGCAAAAAAAGTTTGTTACCAGGGTAATTTGTAATATGATACAGAGGCTGTAGTGGTTTAGTATCAGCAGATACCACAGTACCTGAGCTGCTACCTTAATAGGAATGGTACCATGTTGGTGCTGCTGCTTCTGTTCATTATGTGCTACATTAATGGACTGAAGAAAATTTAGTTTTGAGTTGATAAACACAATTTTTTACACGTCTGTAAAATTTTGAGTAGATGTTCTATGTACATGACTATAAGTAATTTTTATCAACTGGAGTGCTTTTTGAAACTTCTGCCTAGGTGAGTGAGGTGGTACTTCTCTTAAAAATCAGGTTCCTGTCTCAGTGGTGTTGACCTGAGACAAATTTATATCAAGAAGTGAGGTTAATAAAATTACAGGAGCAGCACAATTGGATGTGGTTAATCCTGTTTAAAATCTGCTTCCAAATGGCTGGCTGTAAGACAGAGTGTGATAGAAGTCATCAAAATTTTACTTCCAAAGAGGATTGAAGTGTGATCAGCTGCACTTTTCTTAGGAAGCAAAGAAATTAATCTTGTAAATTTGTTTCTGTTCTGATGGTCAGCAAAACTTGTACAGTTTTCTTATAAACTAGACCGGATCCATATTTGGATTCTGAAAATTAGGCATGGATTTAGATTGACATATTAGAGAATGTTATGCCCCCTTAAAAGTGTCGACTGACTCCTCTTTGAAATAATGCTTCACTCTTCAAATCCATGCTCATACTGACTGCTTGTCAACCTGTGCTTTTTCAAAGATTTAAATTTAGTGTCTGTTTTGATTAGGTATTGGATTCCCTTATTGGAAAAGCTATCTGTGCTTAATTGTTCACATGAACACTGGCTTTTTCTTTGATCTTTAAAACTTGCATTTGCTTGTCATTTCATATTTATTGCCTTTGATGACTGTACCTTGTGCTGTTAAATCCTGATCACAGTCTCAAACCTGTATGTTCCTTTGATCCAAAGGTAGATAGGATTGACAAATGAAACTGGCTGTTATTAGGAAAAGGGATTACGTAATATTTTTGTCTTACTAGAAATACTAAACAGTTGCATTAAAGAATGAAACCAGGACAGAAATCAGCATGCTAGTAAATAATCTGTATTTATGACTCTTCTCTCTTGCCATTTTAAACTGTATAGCTTTAGGAAGCAGTTTCTTTTCTCATTTTTAACAGCTCTGAAAATCTTCCCTTGAAAAGGCTCGTGCGTGGTTGCTTAGCTACAGCATTGTATGTGTGTTATGCATTTCACCTTCTGAATAATAATAAGATGAATTTTAGGAATTTCCTATTCATTAATAAGCACTGAGAAGCAAAGCAGAAATGTAAGGGAAAATGGAACACAGGGAAGTTACTTAGTGACTATTACTATTTTTTTTTCTATTGTGTTTATGCATTTTCCTATCAAAATGTCTGCATTTAATCCGTACCAAGTAGAATGTTACAACAGGCAGTGGGCTCTGGGGATAGCGAGAAGAGATTCTTGCTTGGCCTTCAGTAAGGAGGTTACTATAAAATGTGTAGATAATTTTTAAACAGTCAGTGTTTTTCTGTTTCTTAGTACGTATTGATACAAAAAGGACCTGACTTTCTTACCATAGTTGCATTTTTTTGGTTGTAGTCTCAGAGGGTATGGAAACAGACAAAAGATCCAAGCTTACTATTTCCACACCAACTCACTGCTCATATTTTAGTGTATACTTTGTGACTGGACATAATCTCACTATGTGGGCTCTTGTGCCCTAGAGATGACTTCCAGATAAACGGATTTGAGAAACTGTACAAGGTTATTTTAGATGAAAGCAGAATTAGCACCCTTGTTTTAATGGTGAGGTAGTTCACAATTTTAACAAACTGAAGTTACAGAGAGACAATGAGATGAAATACACAACATGCATGCCAGATTTTTTTCTCCTAGAATCTTCTCTTAACTTCTCCATTCCTTTTTTTCCTTCATTCTGTGATAAGCAGATTATTTCATATCAATGTTCTCAGAAACTGGACTGGGATACTGTGTTAAGCGCTGGTCCTGTGGATTGTCTTCTAGAGATTTGCTTAGTTTCCAAAATCCTGATACTTGCAATGCTGGTGGTAGGACAAACTGTAAAGTCCTTTCTGTGAAAAATGAGATTGCCTCTCCTGTTCTGGATGTGTCCTTATTGAAGATTTGGAAATACTGTGGTTGAAATTTTCAACCTGAATCTGCACTCAAAGCTTAATTCAGGCATGGAGTTTTGTGCTCATGGCACAGCACACAGTGTGCACTGTCTGTGTGTTACACAGTGATCATACATTGGCCTTGTCCTCGTCTGCTGCTGCTTCTGCATGCGTGAAAAGGATGTTAAATAAAGAACTCTTCATTTTATATCTAGTCACTGCAATAGAAGTTTTAAAATATTTAAAAATTGCTCTAGGTCAAAGTGACTTAAAACTTTGATAATACCATAGATTTGTGCCTTGTGTTATCTAAAGGACCTTTAAAAATTGACGGAGGGAATAGATTTGTTCATAGAACATTAAACAGAAATAATTTGTTCATGCAGTATTCTGTGTTTGTCTTCTCAAAAGAGACTCTAAAATGGTGTCTTTTTTTTATTCTTCCTTAATAGAAATCTGGTTAAGAAGTACTGTCCTAAACGGTCACCAAAAGATGAGGAACCCAGGTAAAAATGTCCATTTCAAGTTCTATGTGTAAAAAGTGAGAACTAACAGTATATACTGTGCTTTTATGTATTTTTTTTTTTTTAAGATATAGCATTTAATTGGCGATGACAATGAAAGAATTGTGCTTGGCTTCTCATAGTTCTGGTGTAATTCTTAAGAATGAAACCTTTGTTTACTCCTGTTGGTATTTTAATGTAGTAAACGTGGCAGGTTGTACTTGCTCCATACCAAATTAATCTTTAGGTAACTGAAATTTTGAAAGCAGAAGTTTAGCTTGCTATGTACAGTCTGGTATTGTTTTTTAAAGAAAGGCAAGTGTTTGTCCTTAGGCTTTGGTTTTTTGCTTAGTTTAGTAGAGTTTTCCAGTACATTTTTATGACAATACCAGTGTAGCTATGCATCTCTATATTGAGACCTGAGTGTACACAAAATTGTCATGTTTTGGGCAAGAAGAGCTCTTAAAATGCTGACTTGCCTTGACTCCAGAGACAAAATAAGTGAATGTCTAATGGTGGAGGAACAATTTTTGCTGAACAACTTTATTTATCAGAAATGTGCTTGTTTTGCTCTCCATATCCATAGCCATTTAAAAAATGTATTTGAAAAAGCACAATACTCTTTTTTCTTTAGGGATCAGTCCTAGGAAATAAAAGAAGTGGGCAAGTTTCAGGTTGCAGCCAGAGCACATGCTGTGCAGAGCGCCTGAGAATTCACAGTAGGATTTCTTCTAGCTCTTTTAACTGTGTAAAGATCCTGGACCTCAGGGAATAGGCTTTCCAGTGCTAGAGTGGCATTTGAAATTCCCAAAAGCCAAGCCTATGGAGATGGCAGTGTTCCATAGTTAAAAGAGAGAAAGATGTATATTTTAATGTGGTGCCTGTTTTTTTTTTTTCCTTTCTTCCCTTCCACACACACTTTCTACCCTTTGCCCCTCCTCTTCCCCCCTTTTTAGTGCCAGCCATAGTGGCACCTTACTTCCAGCCAAGAGGTGGGCAGGCAAACAGGCAGCTGTCTCCAGAGCTGATAGCAAACTTGTTGTGTAGAACATGCATCGGGATGCATAGGAGTGGGATGATTGGCATGTTCCACCCTCAAGACTACCAAGCACATCATCTCTGCAGCAAGCTCAGCCTCCGAGCCTAGGGATGTATGTATCCGTTCCCAAGCTCAGGCCTCTCACTGGGCAGCTTAGGAGATACCACTATACCACAGGGCTTGCCAGGTAGTATTCTTCTTCTTTCTTTTCCATCCACAAACCCCCTGTTCTTATAAAATGTATTTGAAGAGACATTGCAGCATATAGTACATGCTAGGCTTAACATAGGCTTTCCCAGCTTGTGTTTCTACTCTAACTCAGTTAGCATTAAGATAAGGTTTATTGTAAAATGTCTCTGATTTTTTTATCTAATCAGGAGTACAGACTGTACTAAGAGAAGCGTATTTTAAAAAGCTGTTTAACTTTTTGTGTGTGTTTGTTTGTGCGTGTGTGCTTTCTGTCAGGTTTACTTCGTGTATTGCCTTTTTTAACATCCTCAATGAGTTGAATGACTATGCAGGACAACGAGAAGTAGTTGCAGAAGAAATGGGACACAGAGTGTATGGAGAGTTGATGAGATATTCTCATGACCTAAAAACTGAGAGAAAAATGGTAATTTTTATATTTTTAAATGTGAAAATAGGATATCAAAATGTGTGTCTTTTAATGAACTGATGTATTTGTTTACCCATTTTGATGAACATGGCAATACATAGGTTTTGTAATACATTTATAAAACACATTTAAAGTTATTCTGTAATATAATATATAATATTATATGCTATAATACAGTTACTAAACCTAAAAATTAGTATCTTGGGAAGAGAGTGTTTACTAGTAACCTTTTTTTTTGCCAGTGTACCATAGTATCTCTGATACTATTGTTACGTGTTTAGTAATGTCTTCCAAAGGGTACAGGTAGCTTGTGGAAGATACTGCACATCAACTGATACAAGCACTGTCAACCAGAGCAGGGACTAATTAATGGTAATAATACTCAAAATATAGGCAAATTTAACTTATTTGTGATGTTTTTAGCATCTTCAGGAAGGGCGAAAGGCTCAGCAGTATCTGGACATGTGCTGGAAACAGATGGATAATGTGAGTTTGTGTTTGGATTTTATTCCTGTTGAACTTTAATAAGATATACAGTCTGTAAATTGAACTGTTTTCATCTGTCTTGCTTAGATTTAATATTTAGCTATATTACTGAATGTCCAAGTAACGTAGTAACATCCAAAATACAGTTCAATGTATTTATAGTTCCCTGGTTAAAAAAATCTCCAGTAAACAGCTTCTGTGTGTGTGTTTTGAGTGAAGTCTTGGCTTTTATCCAGCATGACGAGCATTAAGGAATCTGATTTTAACATGGGTACAGACTTTGGTTGCTTCTCCTTGGGCTACTAAAAATGACAGTTTATTTATATGAAGATGAAATCTTAAGTCACTGAATTTGTCTTGAGCTTGAGGGATTGTTACATGAGGTATATTCAAGAATACCACTATAGACTATTGTGCTTTCAGGAGGTAGAATTACTATATAACAGAGAAATGCAGGAAGATAATGTCTATAGGACAGATTATAAGATTCTTTTTCTTGGAAGAAATGCTTTTAAAAATAGGAAAACATAAAATTCAACCAAGTCTTTTCAAGATGCATTCTGATATTCTGGTTTTCTGTCTTAAAAATTGATTATATCTTTCATTCAGGTTATTGTGAAACAGTACTGGAGATGTGAATTTCTATTTTGTTGTTGTCGTCCCAGATGAGTAGGGTCTTGCTTCACTGTTATGTCAAAGAGTTTAATTCATTATCAGAGGATCAGATTAGAAGCAGATGTGGTAGTTGTAGATGTTATCTCTCTTCACCAAGATAATCTTGAATTCCCAGAGTTCACCTCAAACAATGTTTTGTTGTGTGCCTTGCATTTACCTGAGTGCAAAGTCAGTCTTTTAAATGCATTTAGATGCCTTTAAGGGACACACTAACCTCAGTTGCCTGACTTTGCTGTGAAGCAGGAGCTCAGAGTCTCAGTTGCACTTTCTAGAGATGTTTACTTCTGGAGCTGCAACAGTTTTTCCTAGAGCAGTTGTCTTGACAACAGCCGCATATATGGAACATCAAGTATATTGAATACTGTTGTCTGTGCTACCTACAGCTGTGCCACATGACATGAATACAGATGATGATTGTAGTGTAGATACATCCTTCAGACTGCCTTCAAAATAATTTAGTTGACCTACTTGCTGTGCTAACAGTGTGCTCATTTAAAGGTACTTAGTGAATTTAAGATACTTAAATGGAAGCTTTGATATTTAGAATTCAGAATTAATATACGTAACCGCATGGGAATAGTGGCTGTTGAAGCTGTAAGTTTGTGCCTTTTGTAGAGCAAAAAGAAATTTGAGAGAGAATGCAGAGAGGCAGAGAAGGCACAGCAAAGCTATGAACGACTGGACAATGACACTAATGCAACAAAGGCTGATGTTGAAAAGGTAAGGGCAGTGGCTTTTCTTTTCTTTATTATCAGTGATATTTCATTTGCATGTAAAGCATCAGTACTGAAACAATATTCATTGAATGTATAAAATTGTGTATAAAATATGCTTACTTATTATGTGCAAAATCAAAGTTACAATGACACATAAGCACAGGAAAGGAGTGTGCTTCAGATTCAGAATGGTTTTGGTTGGAAGGGACCTTGAAGACTCCCCTGCCATGGGCAGGGACAGCTTCCACTAGACCAGGTTGCTCAAACCCCATCCAACCTGGCCTTGCACGCTGCCAGGGATGGGGCATCCACAGTGTCTCCGGGCAACCTGTTCCAGTGCCTCACTGCCCTCATAGTGAACAATTTTTTCATAATGTCTAATCTAAACCTGCTGTCTATGAGTTTAAAGTCATTCCCCCTTGTCCTGTCACTACATGCCCTTGTAAAAAGTCCCTCTCCAGCTCTCTTGTAGACTGCCTTTAGGTACTGGAAGGGACTCTGAGGTGTCCCTAAAGCCTCCACTTCTCCAGGCTGAAAATCTCCAACTCTCTTAGCCTGTCTTCATAGGAGAGGTGCTCCAGCCCTCTGATGATCTTGATGTCCTCGTTTGGACTCTTCCCAGCCGGTCCATTTCTGTCCTGTGCTGAGGGCACTCCAGGTGGGGTCTCAGGAGTGCTGAGCAGAGGGGCAGAGGCAGCCCCCTTGACCCGCTGGCCACATTGCTTTTGATGGAGCCCAGGACAGGGTTGGCTTCCTGGGCTGTGAGTGCGCATTGCGAGGACCCCCGGCTCCTTCCCCTCGGGGCTGCTCTCAACCCATTCTCTCCCAGCCTGTGTTAGTGCTTGGGATCACCCCAGCTCACATGCAGGACTTCACACTTGGCCTTGCTGAAGTTCATGACAGTCCCTCTGGATGGCTGTGCTGTCTTCCTTAAAGAGGCAGCTGTATGGTATTTGGGATCTTGTGGTTTATGTGTTCAGTCTCTTCTGTGGTTTTTAGGGTATGCATTTAAGCAGCCTGGCTAAGGGAGCTACAACTCTCATTGCTTTCTCTGCGTATAACAAATGAGGTTTTGGAGTGTCAGTGTATGTGAAGTCTCACATTCTTTGTATTTCAGTTATAAGGATGTCAGTTTTGATGACTTGTTACCAGTGTTCTTGTATAGTTGATAACATAAAATAATGCTGTGTGTCACTGAAAAGCACCAGACGTGTTTAACCTGATAACACTTTCCTACCAGGCTAAGCAACAGTTAAACCTGCGCACACATATGGCTGATGAAAACAAAAATGAATATGCTGCACAACTACAGAATTTTAATGGAGAGCAGCACAAACACTACTACATTGTCATTCCTCAGATCTACAAGGTAAAATAATTAACAGATAAAGTATGTCTGATCCTTTTCTAAAGGAGAACTAGACTTTAAAATTAAAAACTTAATTTTTTTGGATTTTATTGGCTCATTTTGTTAAGAAATTACCATAATCTTGAGACAACTTGTTTTTTTTTCATGAGACTGCTTACCATACTAGTGCTTAGATTTCTAATGAAAATGCTTGGTTGCGTTTTCTTTAGGTTTTTATATTTTATAGACCGTTTGTTCAAATATTTCTGAAAGGGTCTGGCAAAATAAACATTAGAGACATCTGGGTGACAGCAAACACTTTAAACAATAATTCTAATAAGGGTTGATCACTGGTTCTCAAGGTACTTGTATGTGGGTGTGAATGCTCTGCCTCTGGCAGAGGCGAAGTCAAGAAGGGAGCTAACGGTGACTGTGGTTTAATGGATCTCATGCAGAAGTTCCAGCACCCTCCCCCGACCCCAATTAGTCCTTGCTTCAGTTAAAGATGATTACTTTGCATCTGAAGTGGGGATTTCTTGACATGCTTTATGTAACTATTAAGACTTTTTTTAACATTCTTTCAAAAACAGGGACTTTGCAAAACTAGAAAACCAGTTTAAAGTAGTTGGGGGCATCAGGTGAGGAGAGTTCAGAAGTGTGTTGGTGTTCAGCCATTTGGGAAATAGGAGTGGGAACTGATGCTGAGATGGAGTGAGGAAATGGAAGGTGAAACACTGGCTTTATTTGAAGGTATACCAACTTAAGCATGCTTGATATTTTCCAGAAGCACAGGTCAGTTCATACGTTTTTAAAAAATTCCTTACTAGAAGGTCTAGGATTCACAGGAGAAAATTGCCTTGGCTTATTGAAGAATTTTCTAATATTTTAACTGTTAAGCTGCACTACAGTAGGTCTGACTTTAACACGCTGATCCAAGAACTGCAGTCAGCTCCCAGGAGAAACAGGCTGATCATCTTTGTAGCTTGGACCAGACTTTTGCTTTAGTACCTTTATTTCTCTAGGGTTAAAATATTTCTCTAGGGTTAAAATAAAAAGGGTAAGATATTACTCACATTTTTTGAACTCTACAGTAAGAGCAGAAAGGCCTAGTCCTGCTTTCTCGTGGGACTACACTTTTATTAATTCATTGCAAGTGTTTGGTAACATTCTATGGGAAAACCTTGGGGAGGGGTTTAGCACATCTAGGTGGTTGTTTTGTTTTGGAGAGATGAAATTGAATACTGTTTGAGACATCTGCCTTAGTGTAGATACAGGAAAGATCTGACGTCTTATCCAGTTTTTGACAACCTGTTGGTGTATGTGTTTAGGATTTTTGGTTTTGTTCAGGGTTTTTTCTGCATTTGGGTGAAAGGTCCAGGACTATTATCTTAATAATATTTCTCTTTAATTTATTCTTTTTTGTTCTGTTCCAGTAAACTGTTATTGCAAATCTTACGTAATGGTGTTCTTCTCTTTATTTTCTTGCACACTTCTAAAGGAAATGGTTTGTATTTCAAATCAGAGTGTCTAAACTGCTGATAATTTTATTTTTTCTTATTTTTCCTATTTTTTTAATCATTGGTATTTCTTGAAAGGTATAAAAATAAAAGCAAGATGGAGGTATTTATCACCAGAGAGGAATTACTTGGAACTAGAAGGAGAGTGAGGAGATTTAGAAATCAGTAAAATTTCTTCGCTGTGGTTTTCATTTTTGCATGAAACAAAGACTTTAAACTAAATAGTTGCCTGTAGACACTGTACATGTGCTTTACAGAAGCTATATAAAGCTTCTATATGCTTTATATAGAAGGGAAAGAAAGTCCAGTCCTTTACATGATTTTTAGAAATCAGAGAGCATAAATTCTTCATAACTGTTGTCCTGGGCATCTTAAGTGTATGTCTGAAAAGATTTTTAAGTTCTGTTTTGTTAAGCAAATAAAAATACTGGGAAAGCACAGAAATTCTGTCCCTCTCTGTGGTGACCACAGTAACTACATATGTCAGGATAGAGGAGGAAAAAAACAGTAAATGAAAGCTTTATTTTATCTTTCTTTGCACTTGCAGCAACTTCAAGAAATGGATGAAAGAAGGACTATCAAACTTAGTGAATGTTACAAAGGCTTTGCTGACTCTGAGCGCAAGGTTATTCCAATTATCTCAAAATGCTTAGAAGGGATGATCCTTGCAGCAAAATCAGTTGATGAACACAGAGTAAGTAGAACTGAGGAACTTTTTAAATGTGTGTGAGCAATGTAAGTGATACGGAAGCTGTGGAGAGGGGAAAGACTGACTTACCCTGTACATTTATCTTTCTGTTGTCAAATACTTGCTTGGAAAGTGTTGTTACTTCTATTTCAGAAGAAGTGATCACTTCTGCACTCTTCCTGCTTTATTGATTTTGTGTGATCTGAATGTCTTTGATGTGTTCTCATTGGGTGTGATTTTGGACACATTATTTTGGCGTGGTCGTTATTTCCCCCTGTGTGTGGCATTAAAACATGTAAAGGGTGTTTAGTTAACAAAGTATCATTCGTCCTGTTTGATTGCAGCCGGTTCTTTCCTATTATATCTTACTACATCTAGTTTCTTACTTCTGTCTTCATTTCAGTGCTAATGTTGAAAGATTAGAAAGTGGAAAGTAGTTTGGCCCTGAAGCATGTCCTGTTTTAAATTTGTGATAACCCTTGGGAAGTATTTGCTGGAATATTCTGAACAGCAGAGTATGCTTTGCTGTACACTCATGAACACTGCTGAGATAAAAGAATCTTGTTACCTTAACTTGCTCTGTCCAAAAGTGTGTGTTTTGAGCTCGCTCTTACTTTCCCATACATGCAATTAAATGAAAAATTTGTCTCCCTGTTTTCTCTCTCTGGTTCTTGATGGGTTTGCTTTCTAAACTCCTTAATGTCCTATGTTTAGGACTCTCAGCTAGTGATAGACTGCTTCAAATCTGGTTTTGAACCTCCTGGAGACTTTCCATTTGAAGACTACAGTCAGAATATTTACAGAACTATCTCTGATGGAACCATCAGTACACCAAAGCAAGAGGGAATGAGAATTGATACAAAAACTACAGTCGGCAAGGCTAAAGGAAAGCTGTGGCTATTTGGAAAGAAACCAAAGGTAACAATTAAGAAATTACTATTTGGAAAATTAAAATTTGAACATTTAGAGTGCATGGAAGCAGCAATTTATGTTTTTTATGTTTATGATTTTTAAAAAAATCTTCCCCTTGCCTGCCAATGTCTTTTAAAGTATGTGTAAGGAGATCTGAAGGTTTGGGTAACGTTGAGTACTTACCATGTTAAAAATCAAGTTGTCACTGGGGAAGGTTTTCAGTTTTTTCTTCTAGTGATTTGTGTCTGGGAACATTCTAACAGTTATTTGATAAAAGTAGCTTCCCATTACTGTAATGTTTCTAAGATTCTGTAAAGATTTTCTGCACTTGCATAGGAAAGGTGTTAATTGTGAATGTAAAAATAAGGGGAGGAAGAGTATGCTTTGGAATTGGGCAGACTTCAGATGTGTTATGACACAAAAAGCAATCCCTAGATTTTTATTATACCTGCTGCTAGTTTTGAAAACTCCTGAGGTTTCTCTGAAAACATTGAAGTTTATAGTATGTCATTGGTAAAACATACTATGCAAGCCCCATAAAGGTAAATGTCCTAGAAGAAGTATTACTGTGAAATAGGGAAAAATACTCCTATGCTCAAGAAAAAATTGAAAGCACAGAAATTACTCCTTTGTTTTCTTATGAGTTACAATTAACAATTTCTGTGCAAGATGCCTTCATGGATCAACAAAAAAGATTGTCAATACATGCATTAGCTGTATAAATGAATAATGGAGCATATACATATTGAAATTTTATGCTATATCTTTATTTAGTATTGGAGCAAATCAGTGGGCCATTTTAATGATTCCCACAAATTTCTGTGAGGTTATTTTAATGCTCCAAGCCAGCTCCTGTCATTTATCACAGGAAACTATTCTTAGAGCTTCTTAATGGTAGGACTTATTTTCTGCTTGATAGTATTGTGAGAAAGTAGGCCTTTATAGAAAGGAAGGATACAGCTGACTCTTTATTCCATCCTCAGTATATTATGTAACTCCAGCTGTGTGTTAAAACTGATTGTTTACTTTTCATGCAATATAATTAATGATTAATAACAGTTTAAATGCATTAATACATGGGCATATATATTGCATTTGTCTGCAGAGGTGGGTGAGATTCGGCCTGTTCTGAAATTAAATCACAATTGCCAGTTTGACCACAAGACATCTTTCTGAGAGTTTGGAGAATATGTAAATGTACACTGGTTTCAGTCTGGACCTTGCATTTACTGTAGTTCTAAGAAATCCCTTAGTGTGATGACAGCTGAAACAAGCTGACAAGACTTGCCCTACTCTTTCTTCTCCCCAGTTCACTCACTTTGTGTGTAGCATTCAGGGAGTCAGCCTCACTGTTTTGTGTGGAGTCACAGGTATGCGTATGTGTGTACATACTACATGCATCCCTTCCTTAAGGACCTGGATGAAATGAAAGATTTTGTCCCTTTTTTTTACCTGGTTTTGGGGAGGATGGAGGAGTGCTCTACAAAACAGCAGCTGGGAGCAAAATACTGGAAGATACATTCCATACATTCATATTTAATTCCGAATACTATCCACAGGTTTTAAAATACATTCTTAAATTATCTATTATAAAATTAGCTGGTTTACTACAGCTGGGGTATTCATGGTGGCCTTTGGGCCTTCATCTAGCTCAAACTGTGGCTGGTCTTGACCTTCAGGTATTCATTTACCTATTTTTAATGTTGTCAAAGACACAAAAGCCTTTTGTAAAGGGAATGAGTTCTGCAGCAGTGGAAATGGTAGAGGAAAATTGAACTGGGGAAGAACAGCAGAGGTATGAGAGACAAAAAATGAGAGAAGCAACTTGAAAAGAGGGGTGAAGGTTCTTGTGATAATATTAAGAATGCCATGCAGGCTTTGTGTCAGTCCAGCTTTACTACAGAGATTGAGAATACTTTTTGTTTTAGTCATTCTCCATAGATGTACCAAATATTTCTGGTTTGGCTAACCTGGTAGGGTACCTCAATATAGGGGGAAGTAGTGAGCAGGAATGCTTGAGCTTCCAGAATGACTGTAACTAAATTGGCAATAGCAGAGCTCTGTTTTAAGAAAAGAGGCAGGGAACTTTGGGATCTTGTTAGGATCTTGTGGCAGTGTTGAGTCTAAAGCTTTTCTGAATATTTCTTCATTCTCTGCAGCAACCTGTAACTGAAGATTAATTAATTCATGACAGAAACCTTTTAAACCCAGTACAGTTATAGTATAAATGTGTCTGGAACGTTACAAGCTGTTTCTGTGTTGGATGGAAATTTTATTTTTGTAAGACAGAATTTTCATTTTAAAATCACTTTGAACATTTGGCTTATTTATTGCTTTCTTTATTTCCACATTAGCCACAATCCCCACCCCTAACCCCTACTAGTTTATACACATCCAGTACTCCTAATGGGTCCCAGTATCCCATATTCTCCATTGAACCAGTGCATTATTGCATGAGTGACATAAAAACAGGGAAGCCCAGAATTCCTTCTTTCAGAAGCCTCAAAAGAGGGGTAAGTTTGACAACAAGTTGAAATGCATGATGGGCTATGAGCAGTGTGCTTGTGATGTGGCTTTTCTAATGCTCTTCACCCTCATTATAAGGCTTACGTGGTTAAAAGTAACACTTCAGCTATAAGGACACTTCTAGGGTACTTTGTTTCATACTATACAGAATTTACCAACAGATTAAAAATAAAATAAAATAGAAATATTCTTTATCACATTTGAAATGCTCATGCCTAAAAGAAAGGTGTTATAAAGAGGGTGCTCAGCATGTGTTTGATACCTTTCTTCATTGTTGTTCACATTCACAAATGTTTTCCTACCATCATGTAACATATTTTTGCAGTAATTTATCATTGGATATACAGTTACCACAAAAATCATCTGACAGATCAGATGTCTTATTTGCTGACTTTGAATTGAAAATAGTAAAAGTTGATTATGAGACACTGAACTAAAAAGGGAGAATTTAATTTCTTTTGTACATCAAATGCTATAGCTTATGGTGATTGCAGATTTTGAAATACCGAATTTTTCAAACATTACAGTTTTAATGCATTTTCTGATTAATTAGTTGCTCTTGTTTTTCCTAGGTTCTTTTGGGTAAAATTATTGAAAAAATTATTACCAAATGCCACTGAGACTTCTCAATTAATTTACTAATGTAGTGGCATATTCTGCAAATAGAATTTATCTGGAAGTCAGTAGAAGGGAAATACTAAGTGGTTTCCTAGCAACATTTATGGTACTAGTGATAAATGTACTGGCACTTTCCTGTTATGTCAGAAAAGCGTAGGCTGCCCAGTTTATGTATGTTTAGTGATATTTATTGATCCAAATAATAAGGTAACTGGATGCATTTGATTATATATAATTAATAATTTTTTGGCATTTCAAGACAATACTGACTTGCTGTCTCGTGCATCAAGAATGGTTGGCTGTTGTTGACATAATGTGATCAAGGTGCAACAGTGTTCTATTGCAGTAAAGTTACAATTTACAGGCTCCCTTGTTGTCATTCTGAAACAGAATGAGTTACAGTTAAAACTTTATTTATCTTTAAGTCATGTTGTGGCATCTAATTTCAGGCCCCCAGATACCTTGGGGTAAGCTTTCTAGCACTGCCATTTTTTAGAAATTTCTTGTGGTCCTCAAGTCTATATGGAGGACAGCTTCTCCTTTCCCTTCCGAGTCATTATATCATAATTTGGTCTGGTCATGAAGGTAATCTTTCTTCTTTAGAACTCAGTGAGGAACTACCTGGATGAGGTGGTTGTTGGAATGGCACAGGCCTTGATTACCTCAATTTTGTTAATCACTAAACGTATTGACTCCTGGCTTACAAATCATCACCTTGTCATAGCAGTAGTTCTAGAACCTCTTTCTGAAGCAAAAGATCATCTCCTAACAACTACAGAATGCTAATGGAAAATGAAACCATATCTCTATTTGATTTTTTAAAATACATTGTTCATGTCGTAAAATTGAATTACTTTAATACATTCTTTAAATAATTTAAATTTAATAATTCTTTAACATTAGGAATCATCACTAGTATCCTACAGATTTAGATTAACTCAAACGTGCTGTATTATTAAAGAGTTCATCTCTGTAAAATCTTCAAGATGAACATTTAATTTTTTATATTTTGAATTTCCTTGCAATCATTTTAACAGACACCACATTACTGCATATTTTTAAACTCTTTCCAACTTAAATATATACAGGACTACTAATAGACTTTTTTTAATCTCATTGATCAGTCTTTATAATATACCTTGATTAAATGCTTAATAGTTGCTAGTATGTGAAGCTGTTTCCCATGTGTTTTGTCCCTGGAAAATGATGTCCAAGTGGTACTGACACACAGAACTACTGAACCATAGAATCATAGAAAGGTTTAGTTTGGAAGGGATTTTAAAGATCATCTCATTCCAACTCCCTGCCATGGGCAGGGACACCTTGCGCTAGACCAGGCTGCTCAGAGCCCCATCCAGCCTGGCCTTGAACCTGCCAGGGATGGAGCATCCACAGCTGCTCTGGGCAGCCTGTGCCAGGGCCTCACCACCCTCTGAATATAGAATTTCTTCCTAACATCTAATCTAAATCTATCTTCTTTCAGTTTAAAAACGTTCCCCTTTGTCCTGTCACTATCTGCCCATGTAAAATTGTATTTAATTTGCTCCTGCTACTACCAAGCTTTGTCCATGAGTTGGCATGTATCAGACAGTGAAGCGTACTGATCATTTTGTTTAATATGCCCTGTACAGGATTTCACTCTAGGCACTGGAGATCACAAAACCAGTCCCCCTCCACTCTGTGCCTCACACAGTACATTTTCCTCTTGTGATGTAGAGCAAGAGCAGCAAACAGCAGCTGTAGAGTAGGGTATTGAAAGAAGGGGTAAGCAAGTGTAACTGGCTGTGTTAGTGCTGCTGTTACGTGCTGCTGCTTCTCCTTTGCAATCTTAACAATTCCAGACAGTGTTAGTGCCTATGAGAGGTCTGTGTTTGATGCCACTTGGTACATAAAATAGCTGCATTGCCAGCAGTGATCTGTAAACCTTAACAGTGTTTTCTTGGAAGACTCTTTCTGAAGGGACCAGGAAGTTTGTTTATGTCATCTTGCATCTCTGGACGTTGAGATTCCTACCAAAGTATCATTTGTGAAGGTGCTTTACTTCCCTCATTGCTAGAAATTCTAATTTTGTGTGCGTACCCCAAGCAACAGCTTTAACAATTGCTCAGGGTCAAAAGTGAAGTTGAGATATGTCTTCTAAGGTGCTCGGTGTTCCTCTGGAAAGGGTTGTCCAAATCATTGAAAGAATGGTAGATCTTCAAAATGCTGTCAGTGTTAAACCCAAGAGTCAACTCCTGGCACCCATGTTTTATTTGTTTCTTCTAAGGATAAAGTCTTTACTCTTTAAAGTCTTTATTTTTAGCTGGACCAAAACAATTTTAGATAACAACGACCCAAATGCTGTTTTCAGAAAGTAAAATTAGTTACTTCTAGACTTGAAAAATATCTTTGTTTATTCTAGATCTACTGTGATAATAAAGTAAATACATTGTAAAAACTACGTTTGCAAGAGTGATCGTAGTGGATTTTGAGCTATGATTAATAAATTATTTATATATGGCTGATCAGTCCATCATCATCTAATTCTGCTATTTTGTGCAATGTTGGCTGTGTGTGTGTTTCTTTTCCTACAATAGAAGGCTCTTTAGCCCTTTATTCAGAACACTAAAATTCAAAAGTAGTTTAATGAAGTTGTGTGTTAGAATTTTGTAAGTTAAAGTACCCATTATCACCTAGTATTTTTTTAATCAGTAATTCTTAAAGCAATTATTTTCTTGTGCTTATAGTTAAATGTCTTTTTAAAAATGAGAACGCCAGTCCTTAAGTATATATTTTAAAAATACATTTTTAGGCATTAGTCATTTTTGTAACTGGTCATTGCATGTAAATAATTTCCCGTTTCTTTTTGTTTTCAAATGAACTGTGCAGTGGTCGGTGAAGATGGTAAGCCCGTGTGCTGATCTGTCTGCTGTACTTCTGCTAAGATAGCATGAAAATAATCTTTTGAAAGTGTTTCCATATCATAACTGCTTTAAGTCAGGTGCTGAAATACATCTTCAGATTTTCCACTCATATGCACAGTCTTCTTAATCATCCATGCTTAATGTAAGGCAATTAGACTTGTGATCTGGCTGCAACTAAATCTGCAATTTTGGAATTTTAGAGTTGACCAGTATTCACAAGTTGGTCATGATGGAAATACTTGGTGATTTTTCTTTGTCAGGAAATTTAAAGCAGCATAAAGTATGTAAATGAAAAGATTATAAAATTTGCATAAAGAAGAAATATTGAATACTGCGCTCCTTTGAATTTGGAAGAAAAATTTGCAGGGGAGAACCTTTATGCTTAGAAACATAGGAAGCTGTTACATTAAATAAAACCACACCTTAATCAATATTGTTTTGCAGAGTAAATCAGTAAAAATTCACAAAAAGACCTCTGTTCTTCTGATTCATCTTATAGGATACTCTGGTTTAAACTGATCTGTAAGGAAGAATGATCGAGAGGACGTGATTGTATTTTTGTTTCTTTGTAGTGCATTACACTTAACAGTTGTTTTCTTTGAAGACTCTTTCTGAAGGGAACAGGAAGTTTATTTATGTCATTTTGCATTTCCGGACTTTGAAACTATACACAGTGTGTATTCTTCTTCCTCCAGAAAGAAACACTTGTTTTATTTTGGAAACATCATATCTTGATTTTCCTTCTTTTATGATGTCTTGTATTCCCTTCTTAAAAAGCAATGAGAGTGATTTTACAAGTGCAAATGAAGTCGAGGGGGGTAAGAAGATCTTTGGGGGGGTATTGGAAAGTTGGCACCTGAGCCTAAGGCTTGTGTCAGTCTCAACAGTCAAGTTTCTCTAAACTTTATTCTTGACAAAAGAAATGCTGGCCAGTTTGGTTTGCCTCCATGGAGGGTTACTATAATGGCAAGTGGGTTTCTTGTGTTAAAACCAACTTCCTTAGGCTCGTGGGAACACACAAAAAAATAACCTTTTGTGATTAACACAAACATGTACCATATTTCCTTCTTAACACTGTCAGTGTCTGTCACCCTGAGAGGAAGAGTTTTCACAACAAACTTGCAAGATACATTATCTCTTCCCATGCTTTTCATACCCAGGCCCTTCTATCCTGCTTATTATAATCTTGGCACAAGTTTGCAATCAAGTTTGCAGGTTTGGGTTCATAACAGTAGGTGGTCTTAAATTGGCTGGATTGGGATTTTTTTAAAGATTTGGGAAGTAAAAGGCTTTTTTCCCTCCCTGAAGTTTTTTGGTTGTTGTTTTTTTTTTTGTTTTTTTTTTTTTTTTTGGATTAAAAAAGGTAACTTGGAATATTTGAGCAAGTTTGAGTCAGATAAGTTAAAGTAAAAATTTTGATATTACAAAGGCTTTTACTGTGCTCTGTGAACTAGTTTTACTTGAGGTAAAATCCATCAGAACTTTTTAAGTTTTAATATGTTTTCTAGGATTGCTGAAGTTCTGGAAGAGAACTATAATAGTGTTTTGGAATGAAGATCCAAAATACAGTATTTTTCTTTTGATACCATCCAATGACCACAGAACACACTCCAGAGAAAGAAACAATTATATATGTATATATATCTCATTATTATATACACATCTTAGATTTTTGTTCTGACTCAAATAATTCTGTCCTTTCTAAATCTTCTTTAAGTGCAGTGGATGTAAGAGTGGGTACATGACTTCAGAAAAATAAAGTCTAGAAATTTTGAATTACCTCTGTGAGCCAACTGCTATAGAAGGCAGAAAGCCCCTTGACTGAATGACTACACTGGCAGCAAGAACATGCATTTATTCTGTGCGGTCTTTCGTAGAGCTGTCTGTCAAGTAGAGTTTTTAAGAAGGTCCATCCTGCTTCCAGTGAACACTGTCCATGTGTGGGTATGTCAGTTCAGCTGCCCAGACCTGTGCATGCACCTTGTTTCATAGTACTTCTGCTTGCAGGGCCCTGCACTAGAAGACTTCAGCCATCTCCCTCCAGAACAAAGACGCAAGAAACTGCAGCAGAGAATCGATGAACTTAACAGAGAACTACAGAAGGAAACAGACCAAAAGTGAGTGCATTTTTTTTTGGAGTTCTGTCATGGTTCTCTCTCTGGTTTTTTTAACATCCTCTACCTAAGTCAACAATGCTCAAAAGCTAGGAGATAATACACTAGGCCAGGCTATTAAAAAGCATTTTTAAATTTATAGTTTGTTGTATGTAGGTTCTGTTAGCATTGCTTCCTTTTGCTTTACTTTAATAACTCATTTTGATTCTAATACTGCATAAGGAACACTGTCTCTAAAATCATGCATTGAAAAAACGTGCGGGTCTGTTGAGCAAGATAGCTGCAACTTTGTGCTTTAAGAACAGAACATGACTAATATTTAGGAAATTGTATGTAACCAACAGTATGGGAAGCAGTACTGAGACTGGATAGATACAAGTCAGGAGCTGGAGTCCTTGTTTGCCTGTGCACAACACTAGAAAGGAAGGCAGAGTGCTGAGATGACAGAGTGGGAGAAAGATTTAGGCATGGTGTGAAGACCAGTAGTTCCTCATTGCTGTGCTTGGTATCTAATCACAATTCAGGATCTCATACACATTATTTTAGCTTTAATGAATCAATACTGGGGTATTAATTATTGTCATGTCTTGTATGTTTTTAGAGATGCCCTCATCAAGATGAAGGATGTTTATGAAAAAAATCCCCAGATGGGTGATCCAAGCAGTTTGCAACCAAAATTAACTGAGACTATGAGCAACATGGACCGTCTTCGGATGGAAATACACAAGAATGAGGTTAGATTCTAAAACAGTTCCTTGGACAATGTAAATGATTGGTACAATTGTTCTTTGCCTTAAAGATTTTAAATATAGCACCCAGAAAAACTACTTTATTTAAGGAAGTGCTCCTGGTACAATTTTTTGTGGGGTGCTGTATGTTCTAGTCTGTTCATCTAGCTAGAATAAGGATGTATGCTATTAAAGGTGTAAACTGTTCCGAAGAATGTGTTATTATTCACTTATTCTGAAATTCACATGTAATTAAAGATTTTTTTTTTCCTTAAGTATGTAAGTATTAGTATGGAGTGTAGGCTAAGCATAAAGGATGGGTTCATGCTTTGTGTGAAGTAATCATGAGACTTGACATCTGACCACAGTCTGTGTGGCTGTGAACTGTATGCAGTTAAAAGCATTTGTTAAATGTGCTGGTTTAGAATCAAGTTTTCTCTGACACCAATATTTGCCTTTTTTCCCCAAGGCCTGGCTCTCTGAAGTTGAAGGTAAAGTAGCAGCCAGAAGTGACAGGCGGCACAGCAGCGACATCAACCATCTTGTCACCCAGGGCCGAGAGAGGTCACTATTCTGTCTCTACTGCTTTCATATCCTGTGCTAGAGTCTGTACAGCTCTCTGATGATTTACAGCAGTGATGGGTGTTACTTATCCTCCCAAAGTGTATGTCCTTCTAAAGGAAAATCTTAACTGGTTCTGACTTCTAGAGGTCACTTCATGCCATTCTGGTAACATATAAAAATATTCTAATTGAAACACCTGCTCATTAAATAGCAGTGCCTTTTAAACCTGTCTTATTCCATTGCATAAGGCTCACTAGTTTTCCATGTTCTGGGGAGACAGGTATGTCAAATTTATGTTTGCTTTTGTAGCAGAATTCAGTCTAAGCTTTTGCTAGATGAGTTTTTTCAGAAAATCACCTCTGACAGTAATACAAAAGCTGCTAACAGGAATTTGAGAACAATGTCTGTGACCTGCCCTTTCTGTGATGCACGGATGTTCTGAGTTTTAGAGCTAAGAAGTCCTCAGAGCCCTCATGCTCCAATCATTGCATTATAGCCCTGAAGGGAGTTACACGGATGATGCCAACCAGGAAGTTCGTGGCCCACCACAGCAACACACTCATCCCAATGAGTTTGATGATGAGTTTGAAGATGATGATCCATTACCAGCTATAGGACATTGCAAGGCAATATATCCGTTTGATGGTAAGGTTAACAACATGCACTGAGATTCTCTGACTGTAAGGCATGGATGCATGAATTTGTTATAAAGAAAACAGGTAAAATGATTTAAGCAAATTACATGTATGAGTAACTAATTGCTTAAAAGATCAGTGAAGATACTCATAAATTACTTTAATTCATGAGCAGTACTTGTGCTGCTTTAAGATAAATATTAGCACAGCTACTGGAAAATATTCAGCTTTACAAATCGGGACTTTTTCTGTAAGTCTGTTTGGCCATATGTTCTCTTGCACAGATTTTTTGTTCTTCCTGTTTATATATAATTTGGAAACTATGCCTTGGGAAAAAGATGACTTGAAATTCTGTCTGAATGGTGAGACTTCTTTGCCTCTTGTTTTTCCCAGGTCATAATGAAGGCACTCTAGCAATGAAAGAAGGGGAAATTTTGTACATTATTGAGGAGGACAAAGGAGATGGGTGGACAAGAGCTCGAAGACATAATGGAGAGGAAGGCTATGTGCCAACATCATATATAGATGTAACGCTAGAGAAAAACAGCAAAGGTGCAGTAACCTATATCTAACAGTAAACTGGCAGCTCTCAGTTGTACACTCCCCAGGGAAAATAGTGGAAAAATTGTAAGTTACACGGGCTCGTGGAAAGAATTATCAGAAGTCAGCAATGATCTGTTGTTTGCATGGGGAGTTAGCTATCGTTCTTTTCAGAGATGACCACATCAAATTATGCATCTTACACTGGTCTGTAATTTTGACCAATGTCTTCTGCTTTCCTGCTTTACAAAGCATTAAATCCAATTAAGCTGTTGAACTGAAAAAGATGAGGATTCCTCCTTGTTCTGTGGGATACTTAGTTTTTATAGAGAACTGAAAAAACACTTAAGTTTTAAAGATCTCTAAGATTTACTGTTCCCACTTTAATGACTTAAACTATATTCTTAAAACAGAGATCTTTTTCCTCTAATAACTAACTGAACTCAGTTACTGAAAATTATTAATTTCCTTCCTTAGCAAATACTTGGCAGCTTTCACTTCTTAAACAGGAAAATGTTTTCTGATTCTGAAAGTTCAACAAAAATACTCAGGAAAAAACATTATAGCTAAGAAGGACAGAAAGTCCACTGACCTGCCTATCTCCTTCCTTTTCAGTACTTGTAACGTAGAATGTTCTGTATTGGACACGACGTCATTGTTTTAACTCTAGATACCTTGAACAAACAAAAAGAGATCACATGTAATGCTTGATGTCTTACTGAAAACTCTCTCTGCTCCTGATAAGGGAATGATTTTATATTCTTAATCTGTGCCTGTGAGCTAAGTCTTTGAATTGTATTGTGTTTAGTTTGAAGACAATGTCTTAAATCTACAGTAATTCTCCTCATTGTTAAATCACTGAGGATTGGAAACTGCATTGCACAATTTGATTGCTGGGAAAAAAAAAGCTAATTTAATATTTCTAATGAGAGTTTGTGGAATTAAGTACAAGGCTAATGTATAGCCACTGAGAATGGCCTGTCAGAACTGAGCACGCTTCTCTGTCTTCTAAAGGCCTTCAGTAACTTTGTTCTTTTCTTTTTCCTCTTGGACTGCAGGTTCCTGAAGCGGGTTTCTGAGAAAATGGGCGAGATCTTGAAGGAGGTTACATGCAGCTGCTGGGGGGGTGGGGGTGGGGAAGGGAGGGGTACTAGACTGGGGAGGCCCAAGGGAAAAGCTAGTTGCATGAATGCATGCAGACATACATTTAGTAGTCACTAACATCTTAGCATCTCCATATATAGGTAAGGATGTATTACGAAATCTTCAATTTGTGCAGGAAAATAGAGTTCCATTACCAGAGTAAAAAGGCTACTGCTCCTAAAATTGCTTTATTTTCATTGTCCTAGGTTGTCCCAGGTGCACAAACTATATTTTAGCTTGTGCTGTGTTTTGATTTTCTCAATTATGCTCTTTTCCAACTCACTGCTTTGGCAGTCATTTAGAACCCTGTCAGTTATCAGTCTGCCTGTGCCACCTCCATGCTCGCCGTTAACCTCCTCCTGCATGCCTAGGACAGTCAGGCATGTTCTCTGTAACACTTTGCCACCATTGCTTGTCTTATTTTGTAACAAACCATTTTCTTTAAATATCTTCAGCACTAGAGTTTCATCCCAGTATCCATGTATGCTGCTATAACAATACCACTGCAACCATCATTACATTCCAGATGTTTGGCATAACTCATAAGAGACCGTAAGGTATTTTGTTAATTTGGGGAAATAATGCATCTCAGCTCTAGCCTACAATGCAACCAAGAGAAACTCCTACAACTGTGGTCCATCTTCAGCCCTTCGGTAACCTGTTGTGAGCACTGACAGCCTGGAGCACAACCAGAGGATTCACCACTGCAAGCTAATGACTGTTTTCAGAAGTCAACCACTTGCCATTCAACTGCTGCCTTAAACTAGAGTGCCTAATCTGTTGTTTGCCAACACTACCACTTACAGTATCCCACAAAGGGCTTTGTGTCTCAGCTCTTTTCACAGTGCTGCAGCTGCTGAGGTAGCCACGGTAGGTGTTTTCTAGAGCTCTACTTTACTGGATACATGGTGCATCCATGAATTTTATACATTGAAACGTGTATCTCTTCATTTGATGTTGGTATTTTTTTAAAAGATTTTTATGGAAACTGTCTTTTAGTTTTTCACTATGAAGTTCCAATTTCAATTACTGCAGTGCTAGTCCATTTCCAGGTGATGCTTCATTGTATGGACCAGTTGACATTTGAGTGATACTTCGTAATGATCTTTGTGCACTTTTACTTGTAAACAATTGAAATTTGGATATGTTTATACGTGTAAATATAGTTGTCTGCAGTGCCCCTATTGCTTATGTTGTCTTGCCTCCCATTTGTGGTTCTATTAATAAATCCATCATATCTGATTGATTAGGGTGATAAGAATTAGACTAGAGATGTTGGGGGGAGGGATACTTACATCAACACAAGCTTGTCAACCCAGCCACCTGCTGTTTGGCAGTGTATTATGGAATATTAATTAAAACATCCTGTTTTTCTGGGGTCTGAAGCAATATGTGGATGCAGCAGTGCTGGATTCTTTTTCATTTCAGTGTTATTAGGAACTGTACTACCAGTAAAACTGAATTTGAGTGACTTGTGTAGAGGTTTATTCTTTTTGTTATGTATACCACTATTACACAGCTTGACCTAGTGTACTATGGGGCCTATTAAACTCTAAAGTTTAGATTTTTGGAGCTTGTATACAGGGTTATTTATATAATAATGTGACATTACTCAATACTGACAAGAACTACTTAGGTAGTTTTTTGGGTTTGGGGTTTTTTGGGGGGGCGGGGTTTGTGGGATTGGGGTTGTTTTTTTCTTTTATTTTCATTTTTTAAAATCTAGTGCTTTTTTATTTTCAAGAAAACTCAATGATCCTTGCGGGTCCCTTCCAACCCAGAATATTCTGTAATTCTGTGAAGAGAAGGAAATGTGATCTGTGTATTTTCTGGTTAAGGGCCTGTGGTCTGCCTGGCTAACAGCCTTGCACGTCAGTAATAACACTTCCTGGTAAAAGACTAAATGTTCTTTTCACACTACTGTTTGTTTTTCTAAAACCAGGATTTGCTTCCTTTGGAGGCAGGTTGCTTTCAAGAGGGATAGTGCAACTTGTATGAGGGTTATTAAACATAGGAAAAAGCATTTGTACTTGCACAGCTTATAAATCAATTATTCTAAAATTCTGAACGTGAGTTGTCTTAAAGAATCAGACATTTTCCAGTACTTTTTAATCCTTTTTTGTGCACATGTTGATTTCCTAAATGTTAAATGCTTTGTTTAAAAATAGTGTTCTCTGTTGAGAATATTTTCATGGAATAAAAAAATCTTTTCATGGTCTATGTAACTAGCTTCCCCATTTGTCTTCTGTTAAGATTGATAGGCAGACTTTCAGTATGAGGTCTGTAAACTCTTGTTCTGGTGGTAGAAACCTCTGCTGTGATTGTAGAGAGGAGGAACAGATTCTGGTGTTGGTTGTGTTGTCCTCCTACTCCAGTACTTTCAGTGCTCTAAGTAACATCTCACTCCAGAACTAAGCTTACTGACACCAAGCACATGCAGCTCTGACTGTACTTCTTAAATATTTGTACAGCTTCTGAGGCTAACCCTTATACACCTATTCTGTATGTGACAAAGTGGGATTTGCTGCTGAAACTCTTCGTATAATAAACACCGTGCATGCTGATTTCCTGTAAAAAGTGGTAACACCTCATGCTTTGCCTTTACCCAAGGAAAAAGAAAAAGTACTTACCAAAGTGATTCACCTCAGTAAATGAAGTAAGTTTAATACATACATACACCCACATTTACTCATGTCTGAAAGCATTTTAATTATCTGGATTGTTTGTTCTTGCCAGTTCATCATTCATTCCTGGCAGCGTAGCTGTTGTGCAGGCTCCAGCAAAAGCTGAAGTACTACAGATGCTCTCTTAAAAAAAAAAAAGTTGTCCCAACACATACACAAACTAATTTTCTAGTTTCATAGGCACAATGATGTTTGAGCCACTGTTACAGATAAAGGATCATTTCTGCAACTTGCAGTGTTTCTGTGATCTGTAAATATGCAAATTATTTTGCATAAAGATACACATCACAATTCTATCTACAGCGTTTTTATATTCATTAAAGGAATATTATACAACAAATTTTCTGCCATGTCAGATACTTAATCTATCATTTTATTTACACTATTTGCTTCATCTTAATATTAAGATGCCAATGCCCTTATTCCTCGGCATCATTAAAACATTGCAACTCTGGGGAAATAAAGGGATAACCTAACTGTTGAAAGGGATCAGTAAATGACTTGGTGACACAGTAAATAAATAATTTGTTTAGAAATCAGTAGTTTTAAAACAAGTGTGCACTGTGCAGTTAAAAGTTCTAAACATCTTGTAAAATGCAACAAAGTCTGTGCAGCATCAAATTGCCAGAAGAATGCTAAGGTTATTTCAAGTATATCACTTAAACACTGTTTCCAGAGTCTTATATACTTAATTGTTCCACCAGCTTCACTGGAGGAGGTTCCAGTTTTCGGGAAAGTGCAGTTAAGATCCGGCTGAATTTCTCATATCTTTCACTTTGATTAACTTGTGCTCCTTTGCTGCCCCAGAGCAATCTCATTTGAAATTCTGTCTTGAAGATTTCACTCAGCTCTTCATCTGGCTGGAAACCTAGTAAGTAAAAAGAATTCCACAGTATCACCACCAGGCAAATTTTTTTATTCTGTAGAAATGGCTTTTAAACTGTCTTCTCCCCAAGTAAGCTGTAGTGTGCTGGGTTCCTTTTGCACAATGATTTTAACAAGCTAGTAAGTGAAACTCCTTTCCAGCTTTGACATTCTAGTAGCACAGAGATGGCTCCAAGGACACTGGGACAGGCTATCCTTTGCTCAGTTCTAATGGTCTACAACTGTCATTATAGTCAGACTTTAAATATAATTAATGATGTACGCATGCTTCCTGCAGAAATTACTATATTTCTCCCCACTCCCTTAACTTTTCCACTGCAAGTTTAAAAAATAAAGTCACTTTATTAACATATTGCTGCTTTTTGGCTCTGAGTGGTCAGGATCTCAGTGCTGCATCTTGCACTGTTGTAAAGAATCTTAGGGTGGTATTTTAGTTGTAATAATCAGAGTAGGAATTTAAGATTGTACAGAAGACAGGAAGTTATCCTCAGTCTTTAGTGTACTTCAGTTGCCAGAAGGGTCACCATATTGAGTCATGAGAACTTTGAGTGTGTTTAGCAAAAATGCTGGCTGGGGAGCTGTAGTGATGAGTAATTGACTGTCTGCTTTTAAACAATATTAATGTTGTCAGACTGAGTTTCCTGCAGGACATTTGCTCCTATCTCAGCTCCTGCCAAAGAGGAGAAGAATTTCTCTCCCTGACTTCCAGGGACACTTGGGCAGGGACACAAGCCCCAGCTGGTGTTGCAGCACGGCAGTTTCTCCTACCTTGCAGGAGCCGCTCTGCCGTCAGGCGAAACGTCTCCGCGTGCTGGGCCAGCAGGCGAGCGGTGCCCAAGTGCCTGAGCATTATTTCACCACTTTGGTCACTGCTTTCCCACAGCTCCATGCCTTCAAAAACAACAGCCTGGCGCTCCATCAAGGTAACAAGAGGCATCAGCAGTGGCACTGTGATGTTGTTCTGTGGAGCACTGAGAGTTTCTGGAATAGAGTAACAATCATGTATCTCATATCATCAGACACTACTGTTAACTGAAGAAGGTATTGTAACTGCAGTGTTCTCTTTTTATAAGTTGGAAACTACTATTTGTCTTCCATCTTTCAAATGGAAGACAAATAGTCTTCAAAAATCTTAACCTCAAATCCACCTGTCCCACCAGTTTCCAGTGAACTGGTTGGGGAAGAAGACCAAGACAAATCAGTGTTGGAAAGCTGTATTTGCTACAGGGCAAGGCTCTGCTGAATTACTAGACTCTGGCACAGAGATTTTAAACACTTTTTTTTAACCACAGATATTAAACATTTTCAAAATCGGTCATTCCAATAAAAATAGCCATGAGCCTAAAAGTTTTTGCTGTCTACCCATTCTCTTGGAGAAATGTTCTGAGAAATTATTTTCTCTGCCTTGCACCCCTTTAGAAACTAGAGCTGCAAAGATTCTGGCACAGGGGCACCTAATGTGACCAGAACAGTTACCTAATACATTCTTTTTATTTGAGGATTCATCCTCTGATCGAATAGACAAAGCAAGTAAGAAGCAGAATCTGCCAGAATTAACTCTACTGTGAGGAAAGAGATTTTTTTTTTCCCTGTCTTTGAGGCAAGATGGTGCAATGTGTCAGTTTCTGCTCGACACAAAAGTATGGATGTGGGAAGAACATTATATTCTGCAGGGGTACAGGCACACAAACACATACGGATGTTTGGCTGGCAGACTGTTTGCTTCTATTCGTTATCATATGGCATTATACAAGTTTACATAACCATTTTAACATACAATGCACAGCTGTGGAAAGAGCAGCTGCCTCATCTCCCCACACAGGAAATCAGTAGGGGGAGGGTTAAAATGCTGAATAGAAACCAGTGTCACTCATACTCACTAGTCCACTCATCTTGTCCTTCATACAAAGCTTTGCAAGATGGTTTCAGCTGTTTTTCATACATAATGGCAGTCTGGGTATAACAATGTCTTAGAGCAGTCCAGGTTTGTTCTAATCTACTGACCTGTTCATGCAAAATAGAGAATACCCATTATTGACTCCACAGCAATCTGCAGGAAAAGTACACTGCTAGTCATAGTGTGCAGAGTAGTCATGAAGACTCTGTTCTCATGTTCTCTCTAGTCTTGGAAGAAATTGCTCAAATTAAAACAAATAAGCCATCAAACAACTCCATATTTTGGAACATAAAGAGAAACAGATTTTTACCTGTGGCATTTCCAGTGCTTTCATAATGGCAGAAAATCCATATAAATCCCCTAGTGACTCCTTCAATTCCACAGCAACTTGGATGATCCTGTTTAATGTTGCTGCTCTATCTTCTACATTTCCTGTGCAACCCAAGATATCAACAGCTATTCCTATTGCCATGGTATTGTGCCTGGAAGTGAAACAATTTATGTGACTGATTACAAATTATTAAATTCATATATGTTCAGAGAAGATCGGTTCAAAGGTGTATTTCTGTCTTGGTGTGCCCAGCAAACTTATGTCTTACCAACATCTTTGCACCAAAAGCAATAATGACATACAGAATAAATACACACGTTAATTTAAATTAATGTTTTAATAACTTCTCCTGAGATATTACCAACTATAAAAAATTCTGCTCAAGCACTGAATGAATGAACACTTTTTGGAAAATTACCCCAATTCCCTTTGTCTTACATTCAAATACTGTGACACCTCCCACCCCTCCAACCCCCTGCAAAATCTCAGCAATCAAACTACTGAAATATGAAGCAGAAAATGTAGATCAGAACGTCTTAAGTGTTCCCCCTTAACTTGTGCAGAGGGTTTTCAGAAAGCTTTGCTGATAATTTTTCACTTTATTAGATCCTCTAGCCTCTTGCCACATGCAGAAGGATACTACCACCTTTCAGTCTCCTCCACACACACTTGCATGCTCAGATAGATTATAGGTCCCCTGAATTTTAGTTTACTTGAGCTCGTAAAGGAGAGCTGATGGCATTCAGCTGTTCCAAGGACCCTGCTTTCAACACCTTTCCCTGTACTACATGTGACAGTTGCCTTATGACCTTAAGGAATCTTTTCCTATAATCTGTACACGTGAATTCAGGAAACATGCAGGAGAGCATTCTTGGAGGAAATGAGAAGGGCAGTGCAGCCATGCTCTGAGCTTCTGGCCATCTGCCCTGGAAATGAGGAACATTTACCTCTCAATCAGGTCAAGGCGCAGCTGATGTCCATAAGGCAATGTGATCAGTTCAAGACCAGAGTTCCCTCCCATATTCTTCCTCATCTCTTCAGAAACTTCTACTATCCTTGCCACCTGTCAAGTACAAAAAACTCTGCATGAATTTTGAAACTAACAATCTTAAAAAAAAAACCCCCTAGCCACATAGAAGTCCTCCAGGTAAGTGCATGGCATACAGAGCTAAGTGCACAGCATGCAACATTAGAATACAGGTGTCAAAGAAAAACTGCAACTTAGCATGCTCCTTGCCTTATACAAAAAAGCCAAGGAAATTTTTTTTTTACATGATACAGCCATCAGACAACATAAAAGGTGTGACCAAACTGCTTTATCAAATCCATCCTCTGCTTCCAGAAAGCGATTACTATGCAAGTTCCAGAAAATGTAGTGCTCTCTCAGCTTGATCTTGTCAGAGAGGCACTGCTCTTTGCCTTAAGGACATACACACTTGCTTTGCCTTTTTCCATTCTAAAAAAACTGCTCAGAATGTTTTTGGTTACACCACAAGGTCTTAAAGATGAATTAGGTTCATAAAAGTTCGTAAAGATGAATTAGCAAAAGGGCTAAGGAGGACACAATACTGAGTGCCTTACAAAGTCAGTGTGTGAAAGCTGACACCCTCACCAATTTGTCTTTGCTTTTTAAACATACTGTATTAGCTACTGGTTATCTCAATAACAATTATAACTGCTAATAATAAGCAAAACCACATTAATATGGTGGTGTAAGATTACAAACCAATCTGCCTGCAATTTTCTGATACACCCGTCAGCAGGCTATTTTGGCTATGTAATGATGAAAGCAATCTGGGCTGCACAACAAGCCTCACCAGTACAAAACAGCACTGTGGAAAAACCTGTTTCACTTCTAGAGATGCAAGAGTGATACGAGGCCCCTGGAGACACTGATTGCTGTTCCATCACAGGTATTCAAGTGGCAAATACTCACCTCATCACTTACCATATGGGTGATTGCTTATTAGAAATGTCATTATTTAAAAGGCAAACTGAATTACTGATGACACACAGAAGACATATGAACTTTAGCCTGGGATCTCGGTACAAAGCACTCATTCTGGCCCAATTCACATGCCAATCTCATTGCATCATGCAGTTCTTATCAGTGCAGTCTATGCAACAAGTTGCCAGTAAATGGCAGGCATTGGCTCAGCACTCAGAGGTGAACATCAAATAGACTTCTCTACCTGTCCCAGCTAGTTACTGTTCCTGCTCCAAAATCCAAAAATCTGTTTCTGCAAAGCCCTCCAATGACTCTTAATTAATTCCAGCAGGCTAGTTGGTGCCTTAGCTCCATTGCAAATTTACAGTATTTAAAATATGGGGTCTAATAATGAGCTAACTGAATCTATGTAAACATACAAATATATTAACTTACTACTTCTCTAAGGCATGCATAACCTATGCCTTCAAGCAACATACTCTTTAACAATACATTAAAGATAATTTAGTTATTAGGTTGAAGAAAGGAAGGAAAAAGTGAATTTTGGAAGTAAAATGTTAGAGAATGCTGTTAATAGTCTTGGAACCATAGTAAAGAAGCCTCAATCTACCACTTCTGAGAAGAGTGAGCAGTTGTGGAGCTGAGTTTTCCTGAGTCACCTTGTCTGTATGAAGCTTCACTTAGCAGCAGCCAACAGTGCTACTGAGGAGAGAAAAAGCTGTGTTTGCTGTTGGCAGGCCCCCAGAAGCTGGCAGGACTCACACACTCGGCTGCTCCAGGGAACTGCCCCCTCCTCAGACCTACAGTGTCCATCAGTGCAGCAGCACCAGCAGAGTGCTGCAAATGAGCTTCTTCTGGAGCATTACCATTCCCACTGCCCTTCCTGTCTGCAATGCAGTTGCCCAATAAGTAGCCATGTGTTTTGCTTCTCAAACTGTTCTTAAAAAGACCAAAACCACCAAAGCCCAACAAAGCTGGGGATGTTAGAGACCCACCATACCATTTGGTTCCTGTAGCTGCTCTGCAGCAGGTACAGCACTCAGTCATGCCAGCAGTTACATTTCTTTCATTACACAAAGTCATCATCGCATTAGGAGATGATGCTCCTGTCTTTCCGATCCATTCGCTGATCTCCAAGCCCTGGCAGCTGACCAAAGTCTACACTGTGAAAAACAGATCTTTGCATTTTTTACATCTTTCTAAGCAATTCCACTAGCACAGTTCTCTCACAGGAGAGAAGAGCACAAGTCCTGATAGATATTTTCCCACACCACCTATCCAGCTGTAAGAGAGGAACTCAAAGATTAGAAGAGAAGCTGGTTTTACAGGTTTAAATATATTTAGTTCCATTGAGCATTGTATGTAATGGCCATGTGGCAACCAGGTAATGTCTGCCTGCTCTTTGCCCTAACAAGCTATTTCCTCTCATGAGCACAGTGCTCTTCTTCCCACAGTGCTTCACAGCACAGAGGGCTCTTCCTCCAATACAGGAGAAAGGCTGAATCACAGGTATGCAGCAACTGATGGGAGATTTAAAAGACATATGGGACTTTGAGACATATGGGTTCATTTGAGTCTGAAGTCAAACCTTTAGTCCAAAGAGTTTGTGAACATTCTTCTTCAAATGGAAAACAAACACCCTAAAAATTCCTGCAGGCAATACAAACATTACATTAGCTGCAAATCTATCCATTATTCTTTTCAAATCAGTTCTTTAAAAGTCTAAACTGGGACAATATGAAATAAAATGCATGATCTTTTTTTTACCTTGCAGTCCATTCTAAGAATGTGCTGTGCAATAATCTTTGGGTTATTGTTGGTGCAAAGCTCCTTAACTCTTCTTAACATGGATGTTTCCAATGGCTTGTTTTCAGGAGGAAGTAGTTTGGATTCAAAATCATTTGGTTTAAAACTAGACACCATCTCATAAACAGGTGCAGAAAAGATGCTGTCTTCCTCAGCCATCTGAGTTGAAGCTTCTAAAGGATCTGCAGTGTTCATTGTAGGATCACTGTCAAGGATCAAGTAGCTTGTTTCAGAGTGCCTGAATGTTCCCCTCTCCTTTTGTGTCAGATGTTCCACATAGCTGTTTTTCTGACACAAGTGTTGTTTTGTTGCTGTTGGATGCCTGGCAGGGTTTAGTTCACAATAGTGTCCTTCAGAACTGTGGGAAGCCAAAGGAGAATCTGGGGGCTTCATCAGGGGTGCTTTGCTGGGTTTAGGTGGAGGCTTTGGACAGAGCTGACTGTCTGATCCTCTAAGAGCTTCCCCTAGCAGTGACTCTGAGGTGACTTTCTGAACAACTGTGGGGCTTAGAGATGGTTCACTGCCTGTTCTAAACGCAGGTGAGCTTGGACAGGAGTTTGCATCTGCTTCAGGTAATCGAGATGGATGTCTTGAACCTGCAGGGGAAAACAGTGTTTTAGAAGGCCAAAATACATACAATTCCTGGTGCCTGTGCCAGGGTTCATCTCCTAATGCTATTTCCTAAGGATAATATTGTCAGATCATGTCACTTATTTGCTGGCAAAATTGTATATTTTGAGGAATGACCTAGCCAGCAAATTCCATTCACTTGCTGATCCTCCCAAAATCCCAAATACATGGAACAGCTGCACCATAGTATTATTCTGTGGTAATGCTGACAGTAATTCCAGTCACTGCTGCATACACAGGCTGTCCTGTCAGAGCTGGACAGCCTCCATGGCTTGGAATAGGAGGTTTCTTTGTAACCTGATCTAAGCTATAAAACCAGCAACTTCCAGCCGCACCATGTAAAAGATGAGTCATTTCTGAGAACGACAAGTTTGAGATGAAAGCAAAACTTCCCAAAGTCAAGCCTGAACCTGAAATAAAGTATGGAAGGAATGAATTTCAGGAATGCTAATCTTTTTGTGAAACAGAGCTAGTTTGAAGAGCTGGAGAAACACAGCCATATACTTCTGAGTATTTATGCCTCATCCTGTACCCGCTGCATATGCAAACCTCGGCATCCAATATGGGATGAGCTCTGTGTCAGACATTCCCAATCTGCATTTGCTGGTATCTACAGCAAAGTGGCCAGTTGCATTGTGTGGGTGTTACTGCTTGGTTCCAGATATAAAACAAAAACTCCAAATCACAGCCTGTCACCACCCTTAAGCAGTATGATAACAGAACCTGCTCAGAGGATCTTACGACAAAATGCACAGCAGTACTCTTCAGGCTGTTATAGTACCAAAATAAAAGTATCTGCAGCCATGGATTGGAATAATCAATTCAACTACAGATGGACAGAAACCTGCTTCATAAATGTCTGTCCATCCCACTGTTAGAACACAGGAACACACCCTTCCTATCAAAATACAGTCTCACTGCACAGATACTTAATATTCTCTTTGCCATGAGAACTCTTCCTACAGTAGGCATGAAAAATTTTAACAGCACCATATTCAAAATGAGCAGCCTTGGAAGTCAAATACTAGTTTGTCCACATGGGAAGAGATGCATTATTACAAGCTTCTATAGACAAGTGTGTTAGCATGGAAACAATTGCTTAAACCTTTGAAGGATCTGAGAAATAAAATGCCTCGATCAACAACTGATCCAAATGTTTTCACACCCTGGATCCCTTGCTTAGGATGATAGTGGCCGTGGAACCAGACAGCAGCAAAAGGAATGAAAAGCAAAAGGGATGGGGGGTAAAGAGATTGTGGGAGACAGAAGAACAGAACTGAGTACAAAAGCCATGATAGTGTTTTTCTCCTGGTGAGGAACATTACCTCATCTGCATAGTTTACCTTGAGAAAAAGTGGTTACCAGAATTTCCATGAAACACCACTTCTACTTAATAAACTTTTGTCAGAAAGACATGAGTGAAACAAGTCAGTTCTTGTCAAGCACAAGTGAGGAAAGGTAATACCATCAAAAAAGGTATTAATGTCAACCACAGCTGTCTTTTTTTTGTGTGGAAGCCTGCTGAGTTATGTGCTAAGGTTCTCAACTAGCTGGTGCATTGTAAATAAAAATCCTGTTCCAGTGACTTGGAGAGCAAGCAGTGTGCTAACACAGCTCACAGTGGCCATTAAATATAACTGTATTTACAGTACTCAGAACATTCAGCAGTCTCACTTTGTTCTGAAGAGTAACAGACCACCTGGACACGCACCCATTCTAAGTATGAAACTTGTAATTACAAAACATACCTATTAGCAGATAGCTCTCTGACTGGTGAGCCTTTAATGGGAATCTTTTCTCCAGAACATGATCCAAACTAGCTGGCTGGCTACCACTTTTTTCTTTGTTTCTGGGATAAACAAAAATGCAAACAAAAACATATCAATACATGCAACACTTAGATACATATCTAACCGCCAGAATATATCATAATCAGTGCAAGAATCATTAGCTTTCCACTTGGGCAGCTTATGATAATGAAAGGTACTTCATTTATTCATAAACCGCTGCTGTAGTGGCAGTGAAATGGGCTATAATATTCATCACCCTGCAGCATTTATGAAGGTATTTCTTTGAACGCTGAAACTTTCTAATGGAACATTTGATTTGGACACTGAAATTAGGATCCAATATCCCACAGCTGGTGTTTTTATTTTGGCAGTCAACTACGGAAAACCAGACTTCTCTGGAGCAGCAGCAAGATGTTATTTTAATCCTTTGTCTTACATGGTCAAGATTTGCCAAATCACTGCAGTGCTGTTGTGCTTCCAGAGTCTACATTTGCTCTCACTTTGTGGATTTGCTGATCCTTTGCTAAAAATCAGCAAATCCTCATGCCTAGTCTTCCATTTCAAATCAGAGTGAAAACTCACATCACCTTCATCAGGAGCTGATACACTTAACTCCATTTCCTTCCATAAAGACAGCAAAATTAAGGTACCTCAGAAGATTTCCTCTGGGTATGGTCTGCTCCGGGGATTGCATGCTGGATATACCAAGACTCAGCCTTTTTGCAGTTTCTGTTTTTCCTTCGGGGGTGCTTGGCTCTTTTTGTTGGACTGGGGTTACACCATATTTTTCTTCGAGACACCTGAGAGGCACAGTCCTGTTGATAGGCTGAAAAATAATTGCTCCACTCTGCTTTGATATTGGTGTGCGACTCCCAACATAGTATCTGACTAAGCCAGGGATAGTGTCAAAACTTTCCAGTTCAAACTGATACTGAACACGACAATAGGCTTCATTGAGTCTGAGAACAGTTTTGTTGATTTTAAAATGCTGAGGGGTATTTTTCCACTGACAGGTAAGAACAAAATTTCCAGGACTGGAGAGAGAATCCCTAATCAGAAAATCTCCATCTCTCTGAACTAGGCCTTCTGCCACCTTTGAGGAAAAAGAATTATACAAAAAATTACTTTCAGAATCAGAAAACAATACATTACCACAAAATATTCTTAAACACAGGAATTAATTTGGCTACTTTGGGAGGACAGACCAACCCACAAATACAAAGCAAAGCATGAAGTGTGGTAGAAGGATGATGTCTCCAATTCTAAATTAAAAGCTCATCCCACAACAGAGATCTGGAAGGGCTTCTTGGAAGGAGCCAGCAGCCAGAAGCTGACCCACTTTTGCATGTGTATTTCTTCTAGTTTGCTAATAGAAAATAAGGCATGAAGGCAAAGCAGTGACCCAGGATTTTAAGTTTAAATCATCTGAATACAGAGTCACATTGAATTTTAGAAGCCATTAATACAAGATCCTGGATTCCGCCCTTTCATTGTTACCTTACATGACAGAAGCTTTCCTTTTTTTATTCTTTGTGAACACTGCATGTGGATACTACTGACTAGGAAGAGTCGGAGACATCTTGTTTTTCTGTTCTGAGTTAGTCCTTTCATGTGATAAAAAGGACGCCAGGAGCCAAGTGCCGAATGTGTGGCAGCTGAGCCGGCCGTGCCCCGGGGCTGAGGGAGGCCCGCAGGGGGAGCTCCAGCGGCTCTGGAAGCTCCAATCCGACCTCAGCCTTAACATGTTTGTAACTGCGTTTGTAAGGATCAAAATTCTAAGTGTTTGCATTGATTTTGCTGCGGTTTTTTTATCTCTCCCCCCAGTTCCAAGTGAAAGAAAAGAAAATAAGCAACATTTTAACTTTCGTTAAGAATACTGAACCAAATTAATGTCAGTGTTCTCCAAACAATATGTGGTCATAGTATTCCCATATAAAGCTTAAATTCCACTTCCAGATTTATTCAGTGCACAGAAATCCTGAAATATATCCATTTTCCACCAGGTCTGCCCCGCATCCTTCCTTGGCCTCATTTTATGCCAAGCTGTGATAAATACCATAGCTTTCATACAAATAGGCATTATGTTCCTACTAAATTAATTAAGGTATCAGAGATGCGTGCAGCACTTCAGTGAAATTCTGTTTGTCTATAAAAGCTCAAAGCACATTTGGCAATGCAAAGACCACGTACCTGCCGAGGAATACGTCCGTGGTACCAGGCATGGCTACGCAAGTCTTCACTACTCAGCTGCAGTTCTTCCTCTAACTCCTTCTTCAGTTTTTCCGGGCTGTTGTCCATAACTTGCCTCTCCCTAGAAAACTGCAATAAAAGATTAAAAGCTTCAACCGTGCCAAGTTTAGTGATTAACATTTTACCTGGGTTATAACTTCCATCATATGACCTGCACTGGAATGCAGGTGCTGCTTTCAGCAGGCTGGCTTGGCTTTGCTCTCTAGATTGTATTTGCAAAACCCAGCATTCTGTGAGATAACGTGTGATTGTTCTACACAGCACAGAACGGACCAAAGTGTTCTGTCTGTACACCAACCTAATAATGACACACCTACAAAGTCACTTCTCTTACTTCCTCTTTCCAATAAGAATTCTAACTATATCAAAAAAAATGGAGCTGGACCCAAATGCCCTGCTCCAATATTCTCCCTCCTGTTTAAACTTCCATTTAAAATTTAGATTCTTTACCACCAGCCCCCTTTGAACCCATCTAGTTAAGAACATCCCAGGCTAATCTGGACACACTTAGTTGTTCGATATTTCTGTTCCACTAAATTTGCCAAAGTAAAATTTCAATCTCAAAGGGCTTACTCCTAAGCCCTTAAATCTGCACAGCCAAGATGCTCCCCTCCTAAAGGACAAAAACTCTTGTTGCCCCTTAGCATGAAATGCATGAGTTTTGCTTGAAGATATCTCCATCACCACTACACAACTTCTATAAGATTTTCTGGAAAATTTCTGTCTTCATCTCTTCTTGAAGCACAGCTTTCATGCTGGCCCACTCTGGCTCGCTAGTTCTTATGGATGCAGTGTTGCTAACAGTGAGGTGCAGGATCTTCTCTGGAGCAGCCATGAACTCTTTCATAAGCACTCAGACGAGGGGATGTACTTTGGACTTCCTTTCATTCTCCAAGGGCTGGGACTCCAGCCCATCTTTGTTGTGCTGAAAAGTTTCAATAGCCTGAGAACATGTTCTACACTGATCAAAGAATCAGAGTATACACTCTCTTCAGAGAAAGACCATTAAAAAAAAAAAGAGAGAGGGATAAGGAGAGTGAGAGGGGGTCTCCAGCTGGTGCACAGACTAAAACGCAGCATTTTGCTCCAGTGCATTATGGATTTTTTTTGTAGGTCTGGATATGAGCCAAAGCTCATGGGTTTCTTTAACTGACACATTGATACAAATAAAGAACACATGCATTATATTTAAAGAGGAACTGGGAAGGCTTGCCCACCAATTCCTGTTCTTTCCATGAACTCTGCTCTCTATAGCTTTTTCTTCTTCACAGTGAATACTCACAGCACCTAAGCGTGGGAGCAGGTGGCACACATTTAACACTCCTTTCAAGGATCCTCCCTGCAATTTCAGGCAGACTGAATTACAACAGATTACCAGACAGCAGATTTTTGGTGGAATAATGCCAGAGGAGGCATCCTGCTGCCAAGACAATTTAAACATGCTGGGAGCCCAGAGAAATTCTGAGATAAATTCTCCTCTTCTCTCTGCTTTTCTCAGAGAAAACTAAGGCTTCTCTTAGACAAACAGTAGTAGCTAACACAGAAAGGCAGAAGATAAAAACAACCTGGTAAAGAATCACTTTTCACCTTTGTTTCCCTTCTGTGAACCAGAATAGGGTGTTATTTATCCATACAAATCTGGTTCAAAATGGACAAGCATTTTCATCAAGGAGTAAATTCTCTGCGTATTTGTACATTAAGGTTTTGCATCAACTCCTTCCAAGCTTTATGAGAAGTCTGTGCAGGAAGAAACCATGCCACAGAAAAAAGAGAAGACCTTCACTGAAAGGGCTCGTTCATAAACCCATGTACAACATGAAGAGGTGAAGTTACTGGATACAGAAGGAGTCACAGAAGAGGCTGGGTGAGGACTGAAGTTCAAAACCATATTGAAGTGTCAAAACACAGTCAGGTAAGGCCAAAAATCCCCCCTCCACCCCAAACCCTTGTGACCTATCAGACCAGCACAGGTGAAGGACCTCTGGCACACACCTACCACTTGTATTTCCCAACTCAAAAGGCTGGGAAGCCATTTAAAGCTGACTGGGAATGATTCTAAAATTAACAGCCATTTCACTGCCACATCTCAGAGAATAATAGCAAGTCTTATAACATCTACACAAGCTGAAGGTAGAGTGAAGAGCACACAAATTGAGCTGAGGCTTTTCAAGAGCACCTTTTCCCCTGACTGCACAAGGAAGTGGCTGGAGAACTTTTAAAATACCCCCTCCAGGGTAAACAAAGGCATCCAGCTGCAATGGTGTAACAAGCTCTTAAAGTCACAGCTGTGTGTTTTGCTGATCTTCTGAGAGGACCTATTACTTTAATGTGAATCATTTTTAAGGTTTCAAAAGATGCTTTTGACTGAATAGAGATCTTAAAGAACCCAAAGCTACTATAGAAATTGTATCTCAGTGGGAGGCAGAGCTATTGTAAATAGAACAGACTATAGGATACAAAGGCAATCAACTAAATTTGTTTAAGAGCGTTCTACTTTTAGCCAACACAAAGAACTATAGGTCTTTACCAAAGACCTGTATAGGATGAAATGGACTAATTTCATCCATGGTACTGACATGAATTATCTTAAAAATACCAGGATGATCCACTTAGAGATACACATTAATTACAAATACAGAACAGAAACCTAGAATTTCTTCTGGTGGTTGAATGGATTTTTCATTACTCAAATGAAGTTGATGAGACACATATGGCACTTGAACTACATCTAACAACACAGCAAGAAAAACATTTAAGGAATCCAAACCAACTAAACTGTTAACGTTCATAATTACTGGTTTGTTAAAAATCCTCTCCACCATGGGCTACCACATGGAATATACTCTGATTGCCAGAGAAGTCAGACATCTCCTGAGATGAAGCAAACATGTTAAATAACCTTTATGCAACTCAGAATTTAGTGAAAGAACTCCAGTGGCTAGCACAAATCCCAGGATACACAAGGGGCAAACTGCCTAGGTAAGCAGGTTTAGTAACAGCATGTCTTCCAGGAGCTTTTTTGTTCACTGACACTGATTTCTTATAGAACCTATGGCTACCAAAGGAGAATTGTGCCTGATGAACTGTCTGTAATCTCACCAGCCTATACCTTTCCATGCTAAACACTACACCCAAGGCCTCTGCTCTGCAAGAATCTCTGCATACACTGAACTTCACATCATGCAAGGCTCAAAAATTACTCCAGGCACAGCCTGCACAAGCATGTTAGCCTGTAAATAAAGAAGAGGGTAGGCTTACAACAATTATTAGCTATGCCAATTTCAAAAGAAAAGGTGACTTGCTCCACACAACATGATGCAGATACTTCAGCCTCGTCCTAACAGCATCCAAAAGTTAATGGACAGCAATGGTAGGCTGTAAATTTGCACTAACTTCACAGTGACAAACCTGCATTTAGCAGTATGTCCTTGTTTTATTTCTTTGCCTAAGACACTTTGTTGGCTCCTAGTCAATGACACAAAAAAGCTGAATTTACATTTACAGCTAGATAGTGAAGTGGATGGTAAAAAGAAATTTAAAAATAATCTAGGGAAAAATTAAAGACTTCCATGTATTCTGCAACAAAACATGGTTGAAGCAACACAGGGAAGCTTCCAGTTTAAATACTTTGAGATCCTTAATAGTAACAACCCTGTCAGATATCCCTGGAATATAAAAGCAAATCAAGTCAGCAGAACTGTTTTCAAATACAGTTGCTTTTCCTGACCTACAAAGAACTCCCCGTAAGTATGTGCTTTCCAGAACTGTTTGTTCACAGTTTAGTTGCATTGTTTCCAGTCCTGGTGCTATTTTAAGGTATTTCTTCCATGCTGAGTTTTTGTGCACAGGTCCTTAAAATAAAAATATACAACTACTTAGCAATACAATCCTATCAACCTCTGGCAAAACCCCTCAATCCTACTTACATACACTATGCAAAACCTAGAGAGCCAAGACTTTAGAAGGAGTGAAAAAATTTCAGTCAGTAGTTATTTTAGTGTTTTTAATAAACTAAGAAGCTTCATGGAAGTTTATTATGTTTCACAAAGGATTTCTACTTCAAGACCATTAAACTAACAGCTAACTGTGCTTACAGATGTAACAAGGTATCCTTGATGTTACATATTATTTTACTTTTTTTTTTTCAGGAAAATGTTAATCTAGCATACCAAAAGCTGGAAAATATCCAAGTTTAAGGAAATAAAACATCAAAATATGATCTCAGAGCAAATTTGAAGAGGACTTGACCTACCTACCACAATATGCTGTACCTCTGAAACTTGTGAATGTATTTTAATGGGAATTTCTCACAATAATCTGCTGTTTATGCATCCAAGGGGTTACCTTCAAGTGAGAGTTTGGCACTCTCCAAAGGGAACAAGAGCTATATCAAGCTCTTGTGTCAACCATCCTAATGGAATTTATCACATTAGATTGTGCTGAATAATCTACTGTATGAAGTTGGTAGTAAACAAAAAGGAAGTCCCACAGTTATTTCTGTATTGTTATTAATCAATTCCTCTCTAAGGTGATGATGTGTTTGATTTATAGGCTTGGTTTTTTTGTTTGGTTGTGGTTTTTTTTNAATGCTTTTAATTTTAGACACTGTTTGGAAGTGATCCAAAATCTGTCATGCTAGATCCCCTCATTCAGTTCAGATAAAGCCAAAATTCACATCATCTCTCTTTGTATCCTTCTGGCAAAGTATTATTTATGCAAAGCACAGCCAAGGACTGTTACGGGTACAAGACTAAAGGGGACCATATTTCCATCCAATCTCAATTACTTCCTGGTGCTTTGCACAGCTCTGCCAGGTGACAGTTAAATGAGCCCAACAGGCAGCCCTGGAACCACCTGATTTCCTGTTGCCTTGAAGGTTTAAAGAAAAAAAGAAAAAGGGAAGAGATGGTTATTAGGGATAAATGAGAACAGCTTTGTGAAAACTGAACTCTGATCTGACTGAGGAAGAAAGTCAAGTCTGTACCTTTCCCACACTTTTAGTACTTTGCCTGAAGTTTTAATAAATGTGCTGAATCCATCTAAACCAAACCTATTTCAGATTTCTCACAAATCCATCTTCTTCCCAACACTGGAGGCCTGCTATGCTTGCTTAAGTACACCATGAATGCTGAACTGCGACTTTCTGACCGTGTAAAATCACTAGGTCCTACAGAGCCTCCAAACAAATGAGGAGATGGGAGAAACTGTGATTAACAAAAAACTTAAGTTTTGTGAGATTTACATAGCTTTTAGCCAAGTGGATAATTTAACAGAAAGACAAGTTGACAGAAATTAGGAAGGGGATGCTGGGACAAGAACAGGAAATACCAACAGGGAAGACAAAGATGTGAAACAAGAAAGAAGGGACAGGACACACAGACACAGGACACCAAAAACATCTGGAAAAGTGAAAAATAACGAAATTCCTCTAATTCCAAGCCACTAAAGAGCAATCAACTTGTTCATACAGAAAATGAACATTTTATTGTCAAAGTTCCAATTCTGGGTCAAGATATAATTCACTGGCTGCAGAGATACCTTCAGTCTTTAATCCTGTGCCCTTGTGATCCTGATCAGACTGTCTATCTGGCATTATGAAGACAAGCATTTTAAAATATACAGTTCCGTGAATTTATAATATGCTTCAATGAGTACAGTGTATTTCATTTCACTTATAACTCTACTAACTGGCCACCAAGCCCAACAGACTTGCACTCAGCAATTACATGTAGAACCAACTCTCCAATATTGTTCAAAAGCAGTCTTATTTTGTCAGTCTTATTTCTCCTGTACAGAAAGGCAGCAGCATTGGCCAAGGCCTTGCAAAACAAAAACACAGAGTGATTTCTAAATAGTTTTATTGAGAAAGAACTAACTGGAAAAAGGGAGTTTCTAAACACAGGAATCCATTTTCTGATTAACTTGGAAACTGAACTATAGCTGGTGCAAGGTTCTTCACAGGGGCAGAATCTTGCACCAGCTATAGCTCAGAGGGCACAAAATTCACACAGGACTGTAGCAAGTGCCGTGTTAAGTAATAGGAGGTACAGAATGGGTGATTTACTCAGAGAGATGAATTAATACAGGAAAATGACAGTTTTGAAGCCACAAGATTTCCGCATGCTTCTTTAGGTGACTGGTGACAACTTTTGAGATTACTGATGAAAAGATAACAAATTACCTTGAAAACTTTCACCACGACTGCAATGGCTCTTTAAAATCAAATAAACTCCATCATGTGCATGTTCTCACTCTGCTACTAAGAACAACAAAAGTTGCCTGGCATTCACAGAAAAGCGGCCAATTTTTCCTGGTTTTGGCTGTAATAGAGTTAATTTCTTCTCAGTAGCTGGTACAGTGCAGTGTTTTGGATTCAGTATGAGAACAATGTTGGTAACACATTGATGTTTTGATTGTTGCTAAGTCATGCTTATCCTAAGTCAAGGACTTTTTTTGTGTCTCATGCTGTGCCAGTGAGGAGGTGCACAAAAAGCTGGGAGGGAGCACAGCCATGACAGGTGACCTGAGCTGGCCAAAGGGATATTCCACACCACAGAACATCATGCCCAGTGTATAAAATGGGGAATTACCTGGAAGCAGGGCTGATAGGAGTTCAGGGACAGGGTCTGACATCAGTCAGTGAGTGGTGAACAACTGTATTGTGCATCACTTGGGTTTTTTTCCTCTTTGTTATTATTACTATTATTTATTATTATTATATTTTACTTTATTTAAGTTATTAAACTGTTCTTTTATCAACCTAGAAGTTTTAGTTTTGATTCTCCTCTCCATTGTTCTGCGGGGTGGGATGGGATGGGGTGGGTGAGTGGCTGCGTGGTGTGTAGCTGCCAGCTGGGCTCAAACCATGACAACTAATAAGTAAGATACTGGTTTAGAATGAGGGAACTAAAAAAAGTGTTTTAGTACAAAGATCAATTTAATGTTAAGTGAAAGTAATGGGAAACCTTAATTGTAGTGGATTCAACAACCATTTTCCACTACACTGCCACACTTATAACAAATCCTTACATTTCTACATAACCACATTCAGAGCTAGGAGAGCTTAATTTCTGGAGTACAGATCCTGAGAAATCCTGAATTGAGAGTTAGTCAAATCATAATCCCCTCACTCAGTGACTCTAGAGATTTGCATTTCCAAATGGAAATGATGTTAACAATTATGTAGGGGGTTTCTTTGTTTCAGTCTGAGACATACCTAAATAAAAGGTACTACCAAGAAGTTAAATGCATAAATACCTACTGAAGAATATTCCCATCCCCATCAAGCAGATATCACTTACAGAGTACCAGTGGACCCTGTGCTATCTACATATTTATGGTAGAGGATAATCAAACTTTTACTGCCATGTAACTATAAAATTACCATGGGAAATTGAAAAGAATTTTATAATATAAGATTCATCAAAACTCAGCAACAAGACAATAGGAAATCAAAGTTCAGGGAGCTATACAAAATTTCACATAATTTTGAGCAGCCAGTCTTTTCACATCTGGCCCTCTCCAACAATAACAAATCTAACACTGAAAAGGCAGACCCGTAATGCTGGATGGTGATTACATGTAACTCACGTGTTATCAAATCCAACTGCCTCCACATACATGCTGAAACCGGATATATGAAGCCTGAGGATGCCAGTGGAACAGATTTAGATCATAGCACACTGAAGAAATATTAATTAAGATCTACTATCTATAAAAAGTGTTTGCAATTCACCCAAGATAAGAGATGGCACTTGCACTAAGTATCTGCATATAAAAGGCTTCTTACGCACGTCCCATTCACAGCATTAGTACATCACCCAGTAATGTGCTACATCAACGTGCTGCAAGTTATAAAACGTGGCAGTCCTGATAACTGGAGTGGCTTTCCCCTTTTGTGCAGCTTCAGCTGAGGATGAATCATAGCAGAGAATTAAGAATGAAAATACTTGAACTTCAAGGCCCTTCCCCCTCTGATCATGACAACCATACTGATTAGTACTATAAAATCCCTGTTTTGTGGCAAAGTTGATTTAATTAATTTAGACCTCTGCATTTTTCAAGTCACCATTTATCACTGATTTAGTCTTAACTTACTTCTTCTCTTCCAAAAAATGCAAATGTAAAGAAAAATATTTTGGCTTGGAAGTGGTACAAGTCACAATTTAGTATTTTCTCTTTACTTTCTTCTTTTTTAAGCACAAACAGGAGCCCCCTTGCCTTGAAGTTTCTCTATTTCCCTCAGTGTAAAAGCTGACCTTGACAGTAAACAGCTATAAAAACCTAATGGGATCATAAAAGGTACTGACACATCATGACTGAAGAATGAGTTGATCCAAGTTCAGATGTTCTGCATTGATCATTATATTTTCCTACTAATGGATGGGAAAATAAACCAAACATCTGCTGTTGAGATCCCAATTTCATACACTAAAATTAAGTGCAGCAAAAGGTGAGTGCTCAAGTGCTCCCTGTGCTTTGGTGGGACACAACAAGGCATCTCTAAGCTTGGCCACATACTGTTTTCAAATAAATTGGATTTATCTCAGTGCAGAAAAAATTTGAATCTCTCAGGGGTAGTTGAGAACTTCAGTATGTTTATTTATGGATCAATTTGGTATTTCATTACACTTTGTAATTACTATTAAAACCAAGAATCAACTTCATCTAATTACACAAACTAATTTTGCTTGAAGTTTTTAAAAAAATTAAATAATTATAATAATAAAAAAATTAAAAATCTGATGGCTTAATTTCATACCATCTTATTGTTCATACCATCCTAGGTCCTTTGGCATTTTACAGAATCCATACCATTGGGCCCCAAGGTTCAGACCTTACTTCATTTGCCCACCAGCTGTTTCTACACCTATAGCCACTTTCTCTTCAGCAAATGCACCCCAGTTCCCTACCATCCAAACTTCTTAAAATAGCAGTTCATCAGATTTAACTAATGCTAAATCTGCATACTGGAACACATGCATTCACATGTATTTTAAATGCTGCAAATCTCTTTAAATAGAACCTTATTTTTGAAAGATCCCAACTGTAATTTGTTTCTACATAAAAGGTTTTATTTTTTACCCTCCATACAGCAAACACTATTAATGTTTCAGTTTCTCTAGAGACTAAATGGATTAGACTAAATGGAAAGTTGCTGTGACAACACCACCGTTATTTTAGGTATTAGAAATTCATGCCAAGTTAAACAAAGGGCATATGCATGGTCAAGAACAAGTTTTCTAACTGTTCTGATAGCCAACAATGTCATTTAAAAAGTTCTAGAACTGAAGAACTAAGGCTTAACATAAGAATGAAAATTAATTACAACACAATTGGGCATCTTTTGCACTCTACTGTGATGAAAATTGCTGACATCTGTCCCAGTCAGAAGAAGTCAATCTGATCAGAATCACCTTTCCAGTGTGTCCAAAAGACCGAGCCCCACACCCCACTTTCAGAAATGGACAGTTACAGGGCTGAATCACTGAAGGTGAGAGAAGGGGGAAGATGTTCCCAACTTTTAAGTGCCTCTATCAAAGTCTGAAAGCCAAAAGGCCAGAGGACAGCAACCTTCACATCCTTCCTCATTGCAAGTGAGGTGTTAATCAAAGAACAATTCACATGTAAATCTTAAATAAAAAGATTTAAAAGCTTTAGTATAGCCCACAGATCCCCAAAAGTAGTTAGATGCCCCACATAACTACAATTCCCAAGTCACTTAGACACTTCTGTAAGTGTGACTCAAAATGATTATGAAGGCTTTTCCTTTGCTTATAGTGCACATAGAGCATTTTTGCATAAAGTAAATTACGCCCCTGCCCATGGCAGCAGGGTTGGACTAGATGACCTTTAAAGATTCCTTCCAATCCAAACCATCCTAGGAGTATATGATTTTGTGTATCTTGCAATCAAAAAAAATCTAAAATATAAGATCAAAATTGTCTGAAGCATTTAAAAAATACCTGTGCTCCTGAGCACAAAATTGCCTGTGTTTTCCTTAAACAGGTGGAAGAAGTTAGGGAACCAGATGGTCCAATCAGTTAAATTCTGAAAACTTGAAAATTTGCTAAAATTCTCCTCAGCAAGTACCAAACTTTTTAAAGCATTTAAGCATTTTTACTTAGTCCCTAAACATAAACACAGCCAGCTTCAGGCTCATAAAACTGCAAGTTGTTTAAGCTTCTCTCTGAGACAATAGTGAATTCCAAAAGTGTTCTTTAGAAGAGAAACACTCTGTACCCAACCACGGTATAAAAACAAACACTTCAAAACAAAAACTGAAAGCATTACTGACTAGCACACTGTAGTTGAAAAAGAGCACCTACCTTGACTCTGATAATAGACTTACGATGATAAAAGCAGCAAAGTGCTGCTATCAGCATTTGAAAAACATTATAGTCCTTCGGCATTTTCAGTTCTGCTGCTTGTGGTTCCTCAAGACTGAAGATAAACAGTCACTACTAGCAGTGCCCTGAGGTTCAGCAAACTCTTCAGTATCACCACTGCCGACCAGAGCTGCTACACCCCCCTACTCACATATCAGTCTGGGACGCTTTCCACAGCTGAAGCTGATACCATCAATTCAGTGACCGCTGGCACGCTGGCTTCCAGCATGCCATACAGAGAGTGCCAGAATCCTCATGTGATCTGTTTCACTCACCAGTGAAATCCTAGCTCCTCTATCTTGGTATCCCCCGGCTCAGAGACGTGTTTAAGCCATCAGCACGAGGCAAACTTCTCTTCTTGATGAGTTACAATACCTGTCTCCCTGTGCTGATAAAGGCTTAATCAGTTGCTCCAGTTCAATCATGCAACATCTATGTCTGCATCATCAATTATACACACATTAAAAAAAAAAAAAAAAAAAAGAGGAAAAGCAGGTGTTTACTGTTTGACGACTGTAAGAATTGAGCTTCGGTAACCACGGAAAATGATAAATCTGTTTATTTTTAATTAGGAAGCTTCTGGCAGACAGTCCTTGGGAAAAATAGCAAGAAACCAACCCTGTAAACATTGTCAGTGTTGCAACCAAGGTACCTTCAGAATTTAAAGCTCTCCGTGGACAGCTTTATCTTGGTGATAGTCCCATGGGATTGTGCAAATTGATTGAGAAAGAAAGAACTGAATTCATGAACACGTCTGATTTGGCTAAAGTAAAAGTAAGCACTACAACAAAATAAAAAGCAGCAGTTTTATTTATGCCTGTGATTCCATTCTCTTGGACAGCACAGTCCATAGCTTACTGACCAGTCAGCAAACTGCTCATCAGCAAAGAATCTGTCCAACATACTGCAAGGCCCTCTCAAGAACCAGGACAAAAAAAGACTAACAACTTGGGTAATTATAGTAACTGTGAGAGACAAGACATCACCTGCATAGCAGCCTAGTTAACAGATTTGGTGAAAGAAAACCAAATGGACTGGATTGAGCAGTACAAGAAAGCCTGTAACGCTTAAGAAACTGTGAAGAGATCAATTAATTATTACTTGGATGGTACAAAAAAAAAAATACAGAAGTCCAAGATATTTTAGATCTTGCATTAGGAATAAATTAATGCCAAGGAGCAGTTACAATGAACAGTTCCTTGTCTTTTTCATCAGCAACAAATATATTACATAATTAGGAGGACACATATATTAAATGCTTATTGATGTCCTCAGGTATTACTTGCAAGGTACCTCTCACCTAATAACAGAGTACTTCCTTCCCAACACTGACTGAACAATGGGAAGTGCCCTCAGTGCCTGCATCCAGCAATAGGAATTGGTACACAAACCAAGCAGCAGCAGTAAGAAAAGACGTAAAATGTGCACTGCCTTTCAAGGAAAATGGGATGGAGTGCCTGTCTGAAAAGAAGAGGAAACCTCAGCGTTGACAACAAGGAAATGGAAGTGTGATGTGTAAAGTTCCCTTACCTATCTGACCACCTAAGGTTTGCAGGTACCTACCACCAAGTAAAGCACCAAACCCAGAATGCTCATAAAGACAGCCGGACTACTTGGTTGGCCATGTGTAGGAGATGCTGTGCCAGAGACTCTTCTGAGAAGAGGAAAACAATGTAGGAATAAAAGAACAGAACATTAAATGGACTGTAAAGTAATAAACCTGGCAAGAAAAAAGATAGGCCAGAAAAGAAGCTGAAAATACTGACTTTGAAGATGAAGTCCTGCTGTAGACTGCTTTATGACAAACTCAAACAATGAATGAGTAGATAATATAATAGGAATGTGAAAGTACCCTCCTTTTCTCTTTGCATTCCTGCAAAATATGCTGCAGCATATTTTAATTTACTTTGAGTTCTTTTTCCACTTTGAGGAACTCTATAGGATTGCTTCAGCAGGCAGCCAGAGAAAAGAAGATTAAAAGATACCTTGTAAAACTTCAAACACAAAAGCCTCAACTGAGATTGCTATTTCTTGACTGAAATTTTCTGGCACTGTGGCAGGACATCTCATCAAGGACTATATTTTTAAAGTCTATTAATCAAAAGTTCTCATAATAACACCCTAATCCACTTTTAAAACTGGAGGGGCAGGGAGGAGGGATGATAAAAAGGGAAATGAAATTGAAGATGGCATCAGTCAAGGTGTTTTTGCTTTAGAATGCTGGCAAGACAGTATTAGTATCACACACTAAGGTTTCACTTGCAGTACCATGAACAGAAACTATCAAGACAAGCAACTCAAACTACAGTAAGTGACAAGAAGGACTGTTAGGATGACTTAGCTATTTTGGCAGCAGAAACAACTGATTTAGCAGTGCAAAATAAGGTGGATCACTTCTGCTCTGAAAATAACTAGAAGTTCCATAAAGGAGTTCTTTATGGGGTTGGGAAAAAAAAAGGACAGGAATACTATGACCTATCAATGTGTAAACCTACACCAAAATTTAAACAAAACATTCTCATCCATCATCAAGAATAAAACCTCCCAGTTTTTTAAGAAAAGGAGGATTGGAGTGGCAGGTCTAATACAAATGGTAACTGCCAGTTCCTTATTTCCTGTCTGTAATGAAGTAAAGAATGAAAAATTATGTATGTTGAGAGAATGCCAGAAATAATGAACCTGAAAAAATAATACTGTACAATTTCATACAGCAGCTGCTGATGCTTTTTATCTACAGTATAACTGATAGGAAAAGGATACTTTATTTAAATGGTAAATTTAATTTTTTTTTTTTTACATTAAACTAATGGGATTTTTCTTTTTATTAAAGGTTAGTATGACTTCTGCCAAGATAGCTCAATCAATGGATGACAATCTTTGCAAGACACTGTGATACAGCAGTATGAAAATTAATAGTACTGGAAGGAATCTCAAAGAATATGTGAGAAACCTCTAGGTGATACTACGGTATTTCCTGCACTGATGGCTATCATGGAGCTGTTTTGAGCCAGCATGATTGAGGACAGCCTTCAGGCTGCTCCAAATTATGCTTCATACATAGGTAAGAGTTACATTTTTAAATATTGACTCAGAGAAACAAAGGATGGCTTAGTCACATTTTCACTCTCCTGGCCTTCATGTTTTTGCTGGTACTTTGGGTTCTTGGACTCCATATGTGAGAAATAAACCTATTTCTTTTACCTTAGAAACATCAAATCCTTTTGCTAAGACATCTGTTGATGTATTTCAGCTCTCCAGCACCAAAAGGTCAGCCATCAGCTTTATTTCTTTGTTTTCAAAGATTCTTCCTAGAATCTTAAAATATCTTATAATCCCTTCACCTGTTTCTATGGATGGCTGACTGGATTATTTTTGATAACTTCAATATCTAAGCTTAATAAGAAAAGATTTTTAAATTCATAGAATCCATGGCCACATGAGTTCAAGGACACCTGAACATATATTCTGTGTTGAGTTCCTAATAGCCCATTAGGAAGAGAAATTAAGGAGTCTCTGCTAACCCCACCTGTTATTACAAAGCCTCTAAAGTTATTTAGGATTTTTGATGGTCTAGTTTAAATTACACTTACCCAGTGTTCCCTTGACACACCTAAACTGTGTCCAGCTCGCTCAGAGCACATTGCATATGCAGGAGTTTGAGGTGTTCATACAGGAGAGTGTGAACCTGCTCAGGGGGGATCTTCCTAGCCTGCTCTAATTGTACAGGTCAAACAAGAAAAAACCTAGGCGTCATTTCTTTAGTAGAGGTCAGTTACTTTTCCTCTCATGACCAAAAAAAAAAAAAATTGCAGCTTCAAGGTTTTAAGTGGCTCAAGTAAAGCAACCACACTCCATAAAAATATAAATGCTTGAAAATTCCCAAGCAGTCTGAAGTTTTCAAAACAGTCTCCAGAGCTACACGATGCACAATGTTATTTTGAACCAAACACCAGTCATGCTCATGGAAGTGCTTAGAATTCACACACAGAATTATTATGATTTGTGATTTCATATTAGGGAAAGAGAAACAATTTCAGACTAAATTAGATGAGGGAATTGTTGGCTTACCACTTTGCTTTGCACAGCTCTATTCATTTAAGCATTCAAATCAGCCTAACAATATTCAGTGAAATACATGTAATGCTTTAGATTTCACTGCACTAAACAGAAGCAAGCAATCCAGGCAGGAAGCCAGCTGTAAATGAAAGGAGGCACGGTGTAGTGTACAAGGGTCAGGAGCACAAATCTGATTAGATACAGCCCAGAGCCAGCCCTGAGCACTGCTGCTGAACGAGGAACGTCGCACGGACACAGACACGTCCCCATTACACAGGGCATGATCCAACTTTGGTCTGAGTGCCCGTGGCTACAAAATGGCAACTCTGGGGTTGGAGTAGAGTACAACAGGAATAAAATTTGAAAGAAAAAACCCAAAGAAAATCAAAGAACTTAAATCTTCAGTTCAAGTATTTTTCATTTAATACTTAAGAGTTTTTGCCATAACTAGTTATTTGTTCTTTTTAATGTAAGAAAAAGTCAGGAAACAGGGGAAAACTGATAAATAATTTGTCCACGCAAACAACATCTTCACAATGCCCTCTCCCAGTCAGTTTTAGCAGTAAGTCCTTCAGATATGGCACATCGCCTCTAACGAAGCTCTGCAGGGGAGATGCCTCCAAATACAGGTAGCGCCCAACTTTATATCTGAACATTTATTAAAGTGTAGAATAAGTGGAAGAAAGGGGAGGACAACACTGTCAGAAAGCTTACATTTACCTGTTCCTTACTCAAATGTCTACAGGCACATAAAATCCCATCTCCCAGCTCATGTCCTATCATTCCTCTCTCAATTTTTAACAGAACTGACTCTTTCATGTTCTCTTGGATAACCTCACTTCCTGCACGCTGTTGTTGGTGCAGCCTCTAATCATAAATCAACAGATAGAGTTGCAGCTGTAATTACCCTTGTTTGCATTGCAAGGCGTGGTGTGGGAGAGGTCAGCATAATTTCTTCCTCCTTTCTATCGTGGTTCCGTGAGGCAGTCTCAGAAATGTGCTGCAGTTGTACAGGAATAGTGAGAAAACAGAATTTGCATCTATTTAGTTTACACTGCTGCTTGAATAAATCTCTTTGAAAATCTGCCTCGTATAAAAACCCAGGTTGGTAGGTACAAGAAATAAATGCCCAACCTGCTTATGAGCTTCCTACTAGGTCCTAATTTGCACTTTAAGACATCCAAATACCTTTGAGATTTATATGTTTTAGTTATAAAAGATCAAGCTTTTTCAAAGTCATCTGGCAGTAAGTCTGGCTTTCTTACTAGACATCTTCCTATTATGAATCCACCGTCAGGTTTTATTGATTCTACCAAAAACTAACATACATATTCTTGAGCTCCACCTACTGTCTGCCAACGCATGTACAAACATGAAATAATTTTGTAATGGCTCACCTATCTTTCCTTCAATCTGTTCCCTGGATTGGGAAAAAAAATAAAGATTTATGAAAAGGCATGAATTTCCTTTTCTTTCAGAATTAGTTCACAGTTTATGGCTAATACCTTTTCTCTCCTGCTAACTTAGCTGTCATTAGTCTAACTAGCTTTGCTGGTCAGCATATCAGAGCTGTCTTGCACATAAAAATAAGGTATTAAGACAATTGTTAACTTTAGACTTCTGTTTTTGAAAGTCTCCCCAGTCCTGTCAAAATTAAGTGCTTGTTTGTGTGAGATTTAAACCAATTCTAAATAAAATGGAAAGATGAAAAAAAAAAAGTTACTTCACCAGGGTAAGTGGATGCCTTTAAAATACCAGCTAATTATCTAAAACTCCTAAATACACTAAAATACTTCCCTTTAATACAAAGGATGTGTATTTTAGATGTGTAGTACTCAAAAAGAAAACTTACAAGTCACTTGGTCTCTGTCAGAGCTTGGCTTTTCAAAAGTTTTTGCCACCCTTTCAACATTTTACCAACAAAAGGATTTGAGGACATGGAGGCAAATGACCTCTAGGTATTCTAGACAGCCAACACAACATTACACTCCATTATTTGTGTAGATGCTTATTGTCTATAAATACCCGACATACAAAATGTCAGGCCAACCTGCTCCTTTGACAGCACATATCAGTAGATGACATCCCAAGTGAAACATCCCTTCTGCTGTCCTCTCCACAGGCTAAACTGTATCTCAGTGTGTCTCCAGAAAGAGGCAAGAGAGACACACACACTGTACCAGTCTTATTCTAATTATTATCTGCAAACACAACCTGAGAGATTAGGAGCTTTACCTCCCTAGGCTTTATCAGTAAGAGGACCCAAAATGCTTACTAATAAAAATCATCATCATCATCATCTGCTCTCCACACATTACATACTCACTCCCCCTTGTGGCTCATGTGCTTAAAGACAGTGAAAGACCAACAGTAAGGTGCACGTGGAGTTAAATAGAAACATTTTCATCTCCCTGACAGCTTTTGCTATTAGTCCATCTTCAAAACTATGAAAACTAAAAAGCAGCCCCCCTTTTTTTCCTTTCTTTGAAAAGTAAAGGCACATCACTACGTACCTATATTTGCTTTCACTGACATGGACATTTTGACTTGGGTGTATTATCAAAAGGCCGGGTTGGATGGGGCCCTGAGAAACCTGCTCCAATGAAAGGCGCCCCTGCACAAGGCAGGGGATTGTAACCAGATATCTTTTGACGTCCCTGCCAACCCAAACCATTCTGTGATTCTGTGATAACTGTCAGCATTTGAGAGCCACTGGGATTAATATTTTGGAGAAAACAGGTAATTCATTTAAATCCAAGTTTCATGAGATCACTAGAGATAAAATAAGACCCGTTTTTGTACCCTAAGACTTCTATCTGATGTTTCAGATTCAGACCTTTCCCGCTTACGTTTCTCATCTGTAAATAAGACCTGATAGTAGTTACTGATCCTCTAACAAAGGTATTGGAAAGGTAAACTAAGTAGCCACTGCCACTAGTATTACTACTGGTGCCAAGGAAACTAGAGCAAAGTAATTTTATAGTTTTCAACTCAAAGCTCAGTGAATGTAGTGGCTTTTGAGGACTCTAGACCAGACATCATTTGAGAGTTAATGAGTAATAACAGAAGAAGCAGAATATAGACATTAACTGGGTCAAATCCATGGTAGGATAACACGTAAGATTAACCATTAACATGCAAAGAGAGAATGCTTGCTGCTCTAAGAATTATCAGCATTTTATATTTACTAAAGCACCCTCAGCATTACAGAACTTGCTCCCATAAGCAAAATACTCTAAACTCCATTTCAGCATCAGCAGAGGGGAATGCATTGCTAAAAGACTTTGCAATGAAGGCCAGAATAATTAGAAAGCTACTATCCACTTGACTCAATTCATATAAGGATTATCATTCACAAAGAAAAAAAATTCCTCCTCACAGTACACTAACTCCCCTCACCTCTGACCCACAAAAACCAAAAACCTCAAGCAACCAAAAAACCGACAATCCCCACCAACCACAGAAAAACCCAGATCCTAGAGCTAATCAGGCCATTCAGGAACTGGGTGCTGGAAAGAGCAAAAAGCTCCAAACAGGAAGAGGCTAACTTGGGATTCGTTCTTCTAGGGAAACATGAACTAGGACAGTAGACTGAACGTGCATTGTCTGGCAGAGCTGTAGAATCATACTTCCTGCATAATTTACTGCAAACACCAGCTTACATTTTATTCATCGCTTTGCAGCCAATAAATTACAGGACTGCTGACTCAACCTTGTTTTCAGAGACCAGCCTGTTGGTCAAACAAAAGTCAACATGAGAAAATACTGAAACTGGGGTGTTATATTCCACCACTAATTATGAATAACTGCATTGTATCAAGTAAGTTTTCTTTAACTCCAAATGGACAGGGCAAGATTCTCACTGTGATTTCAGGGGAATTAAATACTTGAGTGCTGATGAATTTCAACTGCATATGTAACTCCTTAAGTACTTTTTTTATTTTTTTCTGGGCTGATGAAAGCTTTTAGGAATAATTATCATACATACTTAAAGAAATAGTTGACCTTTTTGAGTAGGGAAAGGGCAGACATTGTAAGAAACAAGCCTAGTATAAGGCTAAAAAAAAAAAAAAATTCTACCTGAAATTTTGCTATCACCAGAATAGGACTAAAAGCCAAGATGCTTTGTCCAACTTATTGCAACAGCCCAAACTTATCCCACTAGAAAATTAAATATAGGTTATGAATAGAAGATAGATGGACAAAACAAAACAGAAACCCCAAACCAAACAAAAACCCCTCAAACAAACAAAAAAAACCCACCACCCCAAAACCCCACCAACAACCTAAAACCAAAAGCCCCCAAAACCTAATCTCTATGTGCAAAATATCACAATTTAGGAAAAATTTTCCCACAATAACAATTCAAAGATTGTTAGACTAATCTAGTTTGGGAGGTAGAGTAGATTATCTTGGGATGATAGGGAATCTCTTCTGCTGGAAGTTTGGGACAAATCAGAGCATCTATTCTAACACTCTCAGTGACACCCTGACAAAAAAAACCTAACCCTAACCCTCAAGTTCCCTCTAGGACCTACTTCTATAACTTAATGACAGGGAGAAAGGGAAAAATGCCCCCCCCCTTCTATGCCTCTTGAGAAAAAAGCAACCAATTTCCAACAGTCAGGCTCCTACAAGAGTTACAAAGAAATTATTATGAAACGTGATTTGAATAACCATGACTTGATTAAAAATATCCAGTCAAGTGTTTCTTTTCCAGCAGAGGGCAGTGCACAACCAGCAACCACCCATCAAGACTCAAACCGAAGGTTTTGAGACCGATAATTAATGCATTTAACATTGGACTGGCTCTAACAGAATCTTATCTGTGTAATCTGAATTACACAGTTTACATACAAGAGGCAACTTCTGTGGAATGATGTTTGTGAAACTTCCGTTCCTGCTAAGTAGAGAAACAAAAAAAGGGAAATATCTCTGTCTGAAGCCTTACTGACATCACTGATGATCTTTGAGTTGGATGACAAGTCCGTAATGACAGAGATGTGTAAAGTCCAAGTCGGCCACGTGGGCATACTCCTTTTCTCCTCAACAAAACACATTCCATCTGATAATTCCACCTTCTGCGATACAGTTGCCCTTGCTGCAGTTGCAAAAAGTGTGGAAAAGAAGTCCTCAAACCACCCTACAGACTCAAAAAGGACCTCCTGATCATGCGGTGCCTTAGTGTCAGGCATTCCTCCCAGTTCTGATACTTAATGCTGTCAGGCAACGTAGAAACCCAACAAACTTTCTGCTCACAAGTCCCAACTCGCTTCCCAACAGGCAAGTCTCTGCAGGAGTGTGATACACAGCACGAACAGGAATACACTGTTGGCAAGTTTTCCAGTGAGGTGGGGATTTCTCTAATATATTTCCATGTCTAAAAAAGACTGCTTGCAAGGAAATTTCACTGTCATCAGGAAAAACTGTTTCCCAAACTGTGGCTACTTGTCATGCTAACACAGATTTTTTTCTAACTTCTCCTAAACATACATACACACATACAAACTTTACTTTTGATCACCCTCTTACTGGAGTATCTTCAGCCAATAGAATGGTGAGAGTCAAACACCCACACCTATACTGGATTGGCATCCACAATATTATGAATTTGTGCAATTAACTATACAAACTGTGCATCAATAAATCTCATAACCTGATCTAAGTTCCCTCAAGTTGAATTAAACCCACAAAATATTGTCCCATCTTGCAAAGCTATAGATAATGATCAACACACTGGAACATCATCAAAATTTTATTTTCAGTTGCACTAACCAAAGCCATGATGAATGAAGGTAATTTCTATGACAGTTTGCTTTCTAACAAAATCAAGGAAGAGTAAAAGTAGGGAGAAAAATTAACACTGTGGGGCTGAGACAAATAAATCCTTCAGCAGAACTTCACAAGAGACTCCTTTCCTGCAGCTGTAACTTCCTTAAACCAGCAACAGTTTTTTCAAGTCTGAATCTAAATATAAACTTCCCTCATGACCATGCTGAACAGACAATCAGTCATAAATTTTGCAATTTTTCCACTAATGGAATAAAATACAACTCCAAAACCTCAGGCCATAGTAATATTTATCAACTCACTGCTGATAAATATTTCTGTAATTATTAAGCACTATTTCCACAGGAAATGCTTGAAAGGTTTCCATGAAAGGAGGAGAGACATCTCTTTTTCTTTCTTTTCACCCTGATATAGCTTTGATGATTACAGCACAGATTTCTATGAAAAGATCCTGAAGTATTTATAGTGAATAGGAATGGGACAGAAAGCTATCTTTAGTTCACATGAATGTCATCAAAATGACTCACAAAAAGTTCTCTGGCACACTCAAATCTGCCAGCACTTGATTTTTTCTCTCCTGCTGCAGGAATCTGTTTCATGGATGTGCGGACTCAGGGTGTGGGAAGAACCTGCAGAGACTACCAATGGATCTATTATTTGGTTCATAAAACTTGTAAAAATCTCACAGAATGCACAACGTGCTATTGTGTCCCTGAATCTCTTTCATGACTTGGGTAGCAGCCTGACTCAAAGCAGTCTGGCCTGTTTTCACTTCTACCATAAAAGGTTTTTTTTTGAAAGAGCCATTTAACTGTGACCATGGTTTCAGCAGCACTGTGAATACAAAGGAAGAGTTGAAGCCATATGGACACTTCAGTATACTCAGACTTCAGATAATCAGTACATTTTTCCCCCCTTAGAACTTGCTTTTGCATAATTAGCTCTCTTTATATACTGAATGAATTAATACATCAGTATTCAAGATGTAGTAAACTGCAACTTGTGAGCAATGTAATTTACATTAAAGAATTAGAGACCACAGCTCATCAATAGAGAACATTCTCTTAAAAAAAAAAAATTAATTCTATAATCAGTGTTTTCTGTCTTGTATTTTGAGCAGAATAAAACAACAGAAAAAACCAATTTATTTTGCCTTTCCTCTGTTCAGAGTATTTCTGAATACAAGGATTTATTTATATTATTTTCAGTGACCAGCTTTCAGCAAGGAAAGGTTTGTTAAAAAGCAAATTGCTACACTCAGCTTCAAAGTTTACCATCAGTCTATCTGCTTGTAGTCACTACAGCCACAACAAACATCATGACGTTCTTCTCACTGGGAACCAGCACACAACCAAAACCAGCACTCTGAACCCTGTGTTATTCTTCCTCAAGACCAAATGAATTCTCCACATTCTATTTATAGCACAGTCCAGCTCTGAAGAGATGTTGATCACTCCCCAGCAGGAGCACATTCTAAGCAAGTATTAATTACCTTTCTTATGGGACTCACAGGAAACTCCAGTAGCATGTTTGCACCACTGCAGAAACAGCGTTGATTTGCAACTGTGAAGCTGCACGGTCAGCTCTGTGCCCAGGTCTTTTCATAAAATTACTTTTTAAATCTAGCTAGTTTAAAACTAGCTGCTTCTCTTGAAGGACAATAGGTACGACTGTGCAGCCTGATAAAGTGGATCAGTGATGAGAATGGCACCTATGTGAATATTTCAAAACAGCCACCTACAATTAGTGTGTCAGGGAGCAACAGGAGTGCGGCTGCTCCCTACGGGACAGCGACCCGGGAGCACAGGGTGGGCAACGTGCTCACAACAAGCTGCAGTCCCCCAGCACCCAGACCCAGCCAAGGTGAGCAGGGTGATGACACCAACAGGTCCTATCACATTCCGGAGAGCCTCAGGCCAGAGAGGTAACAGGCCAGGTATAAAGTCTGTCCCGAGCTTCCCACACAGCACTTGGGAAACAGGGCTAGAGGCAGGCACACCCACTGAACAACTCCGGAGGGGTCTGAAGGCTCCAGCCTGTGCAGCCCGTGCTCAGTGGGTGTGGGTGGAGCTCCCACGTGAAGCTGGCCAGGACACTTGAGAACAATTTGTGCCCTCAGGGCCCTGACACAGTACAATTTGCTCGGGACTGTAACTCTTGGGTAGAATTGCCAGAAGCCAAACTACCCTAACACGACTTAAATTTGTGCCATGTATTACTTTCAAGATAATGCAATTTTTTCAAGGCAAATTGATCCAAAGTCTCTATTCTCTTTACAGCCTGAAGAGCAATATGAGAGAAACAAGAACCAGTATCAAGACTTTACAATTACAATCTACAATTAGTTCGTGTTAGTTTTTATGTATGAGTGATACACCACACATGCTTCATACTCAAGTTTATATGTGTTTTCGGGCAGTAAATCAACACGTCTCTGTTGAGAAACAATATTAACTATATTTTCCTGTGCACCAGAAATATAAATCTCTCACTCAGAACTTTCATATCCTGAATCAGCAAAATATGATTCCCAAAAGTGCTCGTTTTCTCCCTCTTCTCTTACTCTTTTTAATTTAAAGGTATTTTTTCCCACTTAAGCAACGTCTGTCAAAGCCTCCCTGCTAGTTCAAACTACATATGTACAGATTACATACCAAGGAGACTTGTGCAAATGGCAATGGTGGTATAAACATGCTAGAGAAATCTGTTTTTTCAGCTTGAGAAGATTAGCGTTCTGCATTTTATACCTAACACTGCCACCATAATGTATTCGAGGATCTGGAAAATTTATAAACATTAATATAGTAGTTACAATAGGGTAAGTTATAGAAGACAATGAACACATACTGGATAAAACTGAAGCCAACAAAGGGAGTCCAAGATCCTGCTGGTATGAATTCACCCACAACTTTTACAGTTAAGAGATAACTGATAAACAAAATATTGATGAGAGACCTCCTTTATTTATGATTGATTGATTTCTGTAAGAACACATTTCTGGAATCAGTTTTGTTAGCAACACAGACTTTTACAGACAAAAAAATGTTTTGGGAAGTTATATTTATTAGAAAGCAATTTCTGCATATTTTTCAAAGCTGTAGTTTGAGATTTCTTGTCTAAAATTCCTGTTATAATACCACCGAACTAGGGTCCAAACTCGCAGTTCACTAAAGGTAGGGATATATATAGGAAAAACTGAAAAAGGAAGGGGAAAAGAAGGGATTGGTAACCCTTGTATTCTCCCTCTTAAGACTCCTTAAAGCCTCTTTTCCTCAGGCTTTCCTCCTCAACATCAAAGTTTTAATAACTAAGCTTAGCACCACTGCTACTGACAAGAGTCCAAGACAAGCTTCTACTAGAAAAGATCAGAAACCACATTTATAAGTCAGAACTTGCTGCAACAAGACAAGACACACATATTGATGAATTGGCACATGATACCTCTGCCTTCTACTTAGTCACATTATTAAAACTGTAACAGCATACTCGGTACAGCACAGGGCAAGATACACAGTAAATCAAATACAGCAATTAACATGTCCACCACTTTGTTGCCTCTGGCATCCCCTCTTGAGAAGACTTCTGGCCTTCTCTTCTCTACTTTACCATATCCCAGCTTTAGGCTGGGATTGAGGCCAGGGACCTCGCAACACTGAGCTACCTGTTCAGAGCAGAAATCCAGCAGCTGTTCTGAGAGTCCTGTGGCAGCCACTTTTCCAGGGACCTTTGTGTTCTGCTCTTCCCCTTCTCTTCTACAAAACCCCAATTCCTACATCTACCCCAACCCTAGGCAGAGGACTCTGCCACACTTTCAGACAATTACTTTCCTTTGACAATCCTCTCTCAACACTGCATTGCAATCTTCTAGTTTACTTCTTCAATCAGCCTGAACCCTAACCTGGGCACCTCTTCATTTCCCTTAACTATGAGCATCCACAGGGGGAATTCTAGCAGCAAAACCCCATTGAACTGGTTCTCCTCAGTCTCCTCCTCACCTGAACTTCTAACCTGTAGTAGAAATGCAGGTGTCTGAGAAATTTAGGCTGTCCACATTAATAACTATAGAAATATCCTATGTCAAGGATAACCTGTGTTCATCTGACACTTCTCAGGAAACAGAAAAGGCAGGGAACAAAGCCCAACAATTAGAGAAGCCCATTGTTGAATGGCTTCAACATTGTTTAACTGGCTAAAATGAAGATTTTTGCAAGGTTCTGAGGAATAATATTGACTTAAACAAAACATGTTGAAAAGTACTAATTCAGTAACAACTACAGCATTACAAGAGACTCCCAGTACAGAATCACATCTCTAAGGCTTCTCCCAAAGTCTCTACATTGCCAGTCTGGGATTGATTTTTGAATACAATTTATGAATGCTCCAGAGTACTTTTTATTTACTCTGACAAAATACACACACTGATCTTGTGCAGGAGATCTCACAACAGGAGAACAGAACACACAACTTTTCCAGGGTTCCAATTACTTTTTTGGACCAGAGGTGAATTTTTAACTGTAAATGTAGTAAGTATAATGCTAAAACTGTAAACCTAAATTTGACATTTTTATGATATTTTCAGATGTGATTCTTTACTTCCCCAGAAATCCATAAGCAAAAAATACAGCTTCTTTTAATCGGCTAACAAAAGCAAGAATTTAAACAGTCACCATGTAACTCTAAAGAAACCCCAATATAAAAATGCAACCTACACCCAAAGTACAATGCCCACAGGTATTTCACTGAAGCTTTAAGAAAACAGTCTGACATGTATAATTAGTTTCTCTGTACCAAAAGATAGACAGCTGCACTATTTACCTACAAATGACTGGAAATGCTCTGTCAGTGCTGGGTATACACCAAATAAAATATTTTGAGGGTAAGAAACAGTACCTTACCTTAACATATTCCAATGTAGGATCCAGAATATTCTGATCTCTGTAAGAAAATGGTACCAGGAGAGACAGGACAGAGAAACAAACAAACAAAAAATGGTGAGTCCAAATATAGCCTCATACTGAAGAGATGCATTCATATGAGCAATATGCTACTACTCACACTAAAATCCTCATTAAAAGCTGTGTGTTAGAGCTTGATGGCCTATGCTATCTAATTTTTAACAAATCTATAAATCACTGATTTCTTCTAGAAGGACAGGTAGTGAAGCCAATAGTAATTAATTTGAGAAATAATTATACCATTTCAAGCAAATAAAAAGAATCTTGAAATTCCAACAGATGGCTGAAATACTTACTTTCCACCTGAAATATTTTAAATAAATTTAAAAGAGAGCTTTCCCAATGGCTTTTGAATTTATTTCTTCGCTTTTATGTTTTCCCATTTAAGCTGCTGCCTCTGATAGCACTGGGAGGGCAGTGCTAACAGGAAATAGAAAGTACTACCATTCGCTTTCTATATATATAAAGAAAAAGTTCTCAAAATAATCATAATTTCAGCATCACAATTACCTGAAAGTCAGATAATCAAGTCATTGCCCTAATTTAAAAATAAAATATCTCATCATAGGTTTTCTATACAGACAGATGGCAAAGGGCACAGAAGCCTAAGTGAAGAGCCTTGCACTGTTACAACTCTTTCCATAAAATATATGTTTATTTCTATTTCAAAGCATTTTGTATATTTGTTTTTATTTGAGAACTAGCAGGTTAACAGAGTTTGCAGTACACGACAATGTTTTCTACAGAACCTGGGATGACATACATGGTGCTGCCCTTATCTACAAACATGTAACAGGCACAATGAAAACCATGCAAACTGAGAGAGGATCAGGCACCTGTTACAGCAATCAAGTTTGCCACTTGGACAACGGATACTCTAAATTTAGAAACAGGATCCTGTTTGGTGGAAGCTGTTACAAAGATGTAACACTGGAAACCTAATAAGCATAACTTCAGAAATGTAGAAATTGGGTTATATTGGAATTAATCAATACAGAAAACAATCTCTGAATTCCCTGAGTTGTTTTGAATGTAACTGCATATCATCTGAAACTATATTATTATTTTATAGTCAGTTTTTAGTCTGGTTCCCTAACAGCTTTTAATCCAGAATACCAGAATACTGAGCCTTCTCCATAAAATGATGGTGTTCAACTGTTCAGGCTGTATTCATGTATTACTGTTTCACATTATCTCAGTACTTATCAAGGGTCAAGTTCCATTCTCAACTGATGTTTAAAAGAATAAAAAGCTGGAAAATTCAATGGAAATAGAATTTGGACCCTTTGAAACTTTTTCCTATGCAATATACAAAAAAGGGTCAGCTTGGTAACTGTATGAGCATAAAGCACATTACAAGCATAGCAGAGATCATAGAGGTGAAGCACAGAGGAAAAAGAAAAGAAAGCTTCTAAACAGAAGAGATGTTTCCCTTCTCAGCACTTTTCAATTCGACTGGGGAAAAAAAAATCCCATTTTTAATCAGTTCAGCAAAGTCATTAAGCATGCCTGAATTCTTCTCACATTCAAATGATCTGTGGGAAGTTGTTCCAGTACCAAATGCTCCTGAAAAACTTTGCCATTTAGTTCTTTGCTTGCCTGTGGAATCTTTCAGGACAAAGGGCCTACCAGCACACCCAGCATGTGCAACACACTCTGAAAGAACAAACCTGCTTCCTCAGGCAGTGAGCACGTTTTGTTATGGTCTGCACTTACAACCTCCACTCCTGCAGACCAGCCTTCCTACAGACTCCACTGTTCCCACCTTCTGCTGCAAGGCAAATGATCTTTAGGATAGATCAAGCCAAACCAAAATGAAAGAGGTAGAAAAGCTTTAGGACAAAACAGTTTATTTACTGATATATAAAGCAGGACATCCAGAAGAGAGCAGAGAAAGAAGTGTCCTACATTTCTTTAAGCATCCACATGACAAAAGTGCTTTGAAAACGTTTGGCTTTGGGAAATGGATGGGGTAACAAGTATCTTCACAAGTACTGTAGTATTTTATCTGGTAAGCTGTTCCACAACAAAATGTACAAAATCCTGCAATTCACCATGAGTCATATAGAAAGATGTTTATGTTGGAGCCCTGCACATCTCAGATACCTGTCTCCAAGCTGATCTATCCTCTCTCTCCCCATATTCCCTTGTTATCTAAGCCTCCATCTCTGCACAATTTTTTTGAAGCTATTTTCAAGGAATGGTAACTTTCATTGATGTGCAGCAACTAATAGTAAAGATTAACTACTGTGTTTTCCTGTCATTCGATTCCACCACAGTACTGTCACATTACATGCAGAAAACCAGATTAAGCAGTTAGCCCAAATAACTAGAAGGAAACCAAATAAAACTAACTCCTGAATCTCAGCTCTCTGTTAGCAATGATGATGTGTTTCTTTATGCCATGTGCTCCCAGTGAAGGAAATTATAATGTCATGAAGTTAAGAAAAATATAAAGCACATTTTTTCCTTTCCATTTTCCCTCTCAAAGAATATTAATAAAAAATGGTGAACCCACAGTCTCACTTACTATATTAGAAGGTCTGCAGAAAAGAAAATTAATACTTTCAGATGACTAACATCAGACGAAAGATAGTGGCCCGTTCTGGCATCCCTCAAAATCAGTTTAACTGAGGGTTTGTTTCAATGATACTAAATTCTTATCTTTCATCAGATTTTATTACCTTTCAAGTAATGCTAATGTTTATCTTCATAATAAGCTTGACTTTACAGCTGTATTCATTTGCACCTGTTTACCTACAACATTCATGTGTTAAGAGTCTGCACATAAGGCAACCAGTCCTGTGTAAACTGTGGGTTCACAGACTGGATTTTATTAAGTATTTTAGCTTCCTAATAATCAGATGAGACCTGCTTCCATTCAGATAAAAAGCATATTTAATACAGAATGATGTCCCTGGAACAGATAAGTTTTCAGAATACCTCAAGCTGAGGTAAGTATGCAGTAGGACACACAGTATTGGCTTCATGCTCTTTCCATATCCTTCTGTCACAGAAAGGAATTTAAGACTCCCACATCTATTTTGGGTATTCATACTGCTGCCGCCTCTTGCTGTCACCTCGTTTTGTGACACAACAAAATCCCCTTCCAGCATGTTTTTGCTCATAGGAACAAAAAAGAAGAAAAAAAAGCACCTGACTTGCTACATGTAATTAAGCCCTTCTCCTGAGCAGTGTAAGTCCTCTGCTGACCCTCCTCCACATGCACAAGGTCTGTGTGGAAACTGTGGTAGTGAAAACACTCCTTCAGTAATATCTGACCACTAAAAGAAAGCATCACAATCCTAGCCCTCATGATTCTGAGGCTTTTCCTAGCCAGAAACACATTCTCTCTAGAGACTGACATCTGACAACACCTTTTTCAATGCTGGCTGATCTTGCAGACATACAATCCTTTAATTTCTCCCTAGTAGTCCTTGGAAATGATCTCAATTTCTTTTCAGTCCAGCTTTAAGATTCCTATCAAGATTCTTATGTGCTTTTTTTTCATGTATGTGTTTCTTGCTGGTACAGCCAAGAAAATACACAGAGCTTGCAACAAGTGTGGAGCTTCAGGAACTCCAGAAAAAGATGAATGCAAGACAACAAAAAACGTGAAGTTGCTCTCTTGCTTCCCTCTTCTTCTCCCCGTAGCAATGTTTTTTGCAACAATGAAGAGTTTGGTGTCATACTGGTTGGCATTGACTGTCTATGAGCAAGTACTGATACACTGACCACTATGAGAAACAATGTAATTTCTCAGAAAATAGGAATTATCGTTCTATGAGGACCCCTTCAAAATATAACTAGAGCTGAGATGAGAAAAGGGAATGAAATTCAGCTGTTATTGGATGCTATTTCTCCACTTCCCAACACCTCTAAATGACAGTCAAATGTGTGGGAATAATTAAAAGATTTTTAAAAAAAAGCCCTTTTGAGGTTGTCACCATGAACAGTCACTGGCTAAAATGAAGAAAAAAAAAAATCATTATAAGCAACTTGAATCATATTTCTGCGGTGACACACTAAATACTGCTATACTACCAACTTCAAATCCTACAGGGATTTGAAGACAATGAGCAATCAAACATGAAAATTGGGTAAAGAAAACTTTAACATCTGCGTAACTAGTCACTCTTTTAAAATATTTGATAAAATTCTTACGTACTCAAAATCAATGCTGCAATTGAAAAGCTGAATCCTGGCGTTCAACACTGACATCCATTATTCAGTTCAGTGGGCGCCAGAGAATAGCCAGAATTTCAGTAACTCAGACATAATCTGTTTTTCAGACTCTGCGGTTTGTCCAATAGTTCTCTATATGACTGCTTCAATAAAAAATCCTTAAGCTGATATCCCGTAATCTTTAGCTGTTTGATTCTATGAAAACCTCCACCTTTCCAACATTGTACATTACCTCCTCTCATCATTGTTGCTATCAAAAATCCTGCAACATGCAGACCTTGACACACTAAGCCCTATTAAGCATCTGCTTTTTCCAGGCCCTTGGCATTCTCACAGACCAATCAGCTACGATTATAAATTAGCTGTGATAACTTTAACAAAATTTACGTGCAGACACAACAGTATCATCAAGTTGCCCAAATCCTCACTATCATTCAACTCCCATATTACAACCGTTCTTACAGTGGTGGAAACTGCTGAGTGGCCCTGAATCAGCTTTGTGCTACTTCACACTTTTACAACTGAACTTGTGGGAAAAACACTGAGACACATTGCCAGTATTTGACAAATGAAAACATGTTTGTTCGTTTATTTTAAAGTGACTTTTGCTGGGGACATTTTCAAAAGCATCTCCTTTCTACCCCATTGAAAGAGAGATCACGAGAAGAACTATCTTCTCAATAGTTCCAACACCAACGGTGCCAATGCCAAATCTGAGTAAAGGCAATAGAGGCTCAAAGGGAGCCTAAGGCCCTGAAAATGTACCAAGCTGTTGCATGGCTGCTAACACAGACAGAACTGCTGTAAAATGACCAGATGGGATCAAATGCCTTCTTCAATTTGTGTCTTTGAAACCTCTCCATCTCTGCAGATTTTTGAAATACACACTACTTAAGTATGAAGGTGCAAGTTTGAGCATGCTGGACACGGCGTGTTTCAGTATATGTAGTGCAGACTGATGTTACTTGTACTGTAAACTAGAGTAAAAGATCCACTGATTTTATCCCCCAGCAGCTTCTGCTTCTCACACGCACTCCTGCTACATTCCTAAGGGCATTCCACCCTTCTGTCTACAGCTGCACAGCACCATGGACATGACTCATTCAAACACCAGTGGGAACAAGTGCGCAGTGCTATGACTAACTGTGTAATGACCTGCAGTTCACACAAGAACAGCAGGAACTCTTCAGTAATTAAAACTCAAGAAGAGATGCAATGTACTTTTCCTTGAATTAAATGAAATCTCACCTTATTCCTATTTGTTCACAATGCTCCAGCAGTGATAATGTTTCAGCCATTTACTTTTACCACTTCAATCTGCATTCCTCCAACTCGCTCCAGTTTACCTATTGCAGCAGAAAAATCTACACCATTTCTTCTACCTTTTCCAAAAGATTTTCTGCTTCTGCACCACGCACAGTACCAGTCTCTAAGACCTGTTCAAAAGCTCAGACTAGACATATCCATTCTTTTTTCTCTATTTTCCTTAACATTTAGGGTTACCAGAGCCAAAACTCTGTCCTTCAAAGCACTTCTGAAATCTTTTATCCCAAGACCTATTCTTGGGATGTAATGGTTGGGCAGCAAGACTATGGCTTATCCAAAACAGACACTGTTACTACAAACTTGTTTATATACGTGCTGTTGCCTGTTGACTTGTATCTTGAGCTGGCAACTCTTTACAGAGAGTGTTTCAGTTGCTGTGCAGTTATCCTGAATCCAGCGCCACAAAATTTTAAGTGTTCTAAATCAATATAACCTTACAAAATGAATACGCATATTCCAAAAAAACACAACAAATGTTCAGCAGAATCACAGTCTCCATTAATTAATCTGAAATTAATCTAATTCTAGGTACAGTTTATTCACAAATTATGGTTTTTCACCTGGCTAAAATGTCTTTCAGGAATGTGTACTTGCACTGAAGCATAGGAATGCTAATGCTTTGTTTTGGCACTGAAGACGATGATAGTGGAAGAATTGTCCTCCCTGTCTATTCCCTTAGCCCAATTTAAAAAGCTTGTTGCATCAGATGCCTCTCTGCATTGGATATGGCAAGTAAGCTTTAGGAATATACTCCCCTATGCAACATTTAACTACTATTTAGAGCATAAAAGGGACAGAAAGGAAAATAAATGCTCACATACGAACAGGAGGCAAGGTGAGGAAGTAATATAGCACTTGGTACAAGTGAACAGGGCACTCCATTACATTTATGAAAGAGACCAGAAAACAGCAGAGCTAGGGAAGGAACTTTGGGTGTGACGGAAGGAGTAATTCAAGAAACTTTCCACTACATACAGCGTCCTCCTCTCAAAGAAGAAAAAGTCAGAAAAAATTGAAGTTTTCAGGAAGTTTTTGAAAAATGACACTGACTAATTTTGATAGGGGCTCTGAGGGATTTGGGCTCAAGTTTACCTGGCAAATCATTCATTAACAATAAGGTCACAATCTCACAATAATTTCAAACAATGATACAACTGCACGCATCCCATAAGGCACTTCAGTTCCTCTGCTCAGGAGGTGAAGGACCATGGTTTAATTAATCTCTAATGCTGGAGAGATGGTCTCTGGTTTTGAGACATTTTGTCCTGTTTTCCTCATTTCCCTCTCCCAAGATCCCACATGGGCAGATTTCCAAAAATTGTCACCTGTAGCCAGTTTTCCAAAATCCCCATAAAAATCAAGAAGTGAAGCATTCGTTCTGCAGGTCTATGTCCACCAAGCAAAGAAAGAGGATGTGAGCATCAAATGGTAACAAAGGGGTGAAGCAGAACTTCACACAGAAGAATCTGAACCCAACAATGGACAGAGGGGCTTAACAGAAAAAGTAGAAGACAAGCCAAAAGAGAAACAACCCCTAGAGTCAAAGGATAAGAGGATTTGATACTGAATGTAAGCAGATAACATTAGCTATTCTCTGCTTATCCAACACAGCATTCCTTCTACCACAAACATCTACCAGCTTTAGTGGGTAGCTCTGCTCCACCTCTGAGACAGCAGAGATCTGCAAGTGGCACGTGAGAACAGGACACATCAACAGAGAGAATGGGAAAATCTGTGACAAAAAGCATGAAGTATTGGCAACATCTAAGGAATTCTTCCTTTTGAAAAACCTATGCATGGAAGAAGTCAATGAGATATTCAGCAGCCCCAAATTCAACCCACTTGTGTTACTCTTATTAAAGAAACACAACAACATAATAACAAACAGTTTGCTTCAGGTTTTTTCTAAAAACAAAGCTCATACTAAGGCATTACACCAAAACCATAACTATTTTTACTTTCAAGATTTTGTGGATTTATAGAAATTCCTCCCCACCTTATCCTAAAATTTAAAAGGGAACCAAAGGTATTGATCTTCTTCCCGTTAATCTTGCAAATATTTTCATACCTGAAGAACTACACTGCATTCTACAAACAAAAAAACCCCAGTATTATTCACTTTATTCCACACAGGAAATATATAAAATACTTATTTTACTTGATAAATTAAAATCTTGATTAAAAAATATTTTAAATTTGATTTTCAAAGTGCACCTAACCATACAAGAGTACACATAGTATTAGCATCACAAAGTAACACAAATTCAAATTGAAATTATCCAACAATGTTTTCAAAATCACTAATTAGAACAAAATAAATGCTGTCTAAATACCTGATCCACCCCATTCTCCAAACCCCAAGAAAAAGAGAATTTGCAGCACCTGGGGAAGCAAAACAGGCTTCTGGCTGCAAATTCTGACAAGGATTAAGCAAATCCCTGAAGTGTTCTCCTCACCAAGTACAGCTTTCCCAACTCTTTTCCCTTATAATTCTACTGTCAATTCAAGGACTTCAGCACGCCTCATCTATTGTGGTCATACCACTAAGAGAACAGGAAAAGTTTTGGGAACCCAGAATTCAGTCATTTATAGCTTTATACTTCAAGACTAACACCTTTCCAACTTCCAAATGTTCCAACTCCAAGGACAAGGTCCTGTAGAGAACAGTGAGCCTGCTTAGCTTTATGCTGATGAACTCAGCCGGTTAATGTCAGTGGTATTAGTCAAGGCTAAAATTGAACATACTTTTTTTTCTTCCTGGACAGTTATATGAGACAAGTATGTGAGGATCATCCAGCCAAACATGCAGAGCCTTGAAGATCAGAAATTCAGAAGAGAACAGAACATCCTAAACAACCAGATAAACTAATCTACTCTAGAATAACTCTCTGCTCCAGCAGTACAAAGTCCAATGCTAGCTGAGAGCACTTCATCGGAAACAGCTGACATAGAAAAACAAGAGTGAAAACAGTCTGCTGATCAGTACTCAAAATAAGAGACCGAAGTCTAGCTAAATATGCAGTCACACACACACACACCATACTTTCAAGAACTACAGAAAATAAGTGTATTCTTTGCACCTGTGCATAGGTAATTAGGGCCAGTCTATAAAATACACTTTAGTTTACAGGTTATTAATCACATTTTGATCTTTTGCAATAAGGTTCAATGAGCATTGGAAGATGTTAGAGCTACTGGTCTGCCCATTTCCTTAGTGAAAGGATCAAGCTAATCAAAATCTTTTCTTCCATGGCTCCCCACACCCACCAGATTGACATGCTTGAACCACGTCAAAAAAATGCTGGATATGGACAGTTCACACTTGAGATCCTGGCAGAGTAAAAAAAAGCTGTTATGCCTTGTCTACCTATAAAAACGAATAGTTTGTAGCCACATCAATAAAGAAGTAGTGTTGTAACTACAATCACAATCAGGACTTAAAGCATAGCCAGGAATTTACTGGGCTTGAGAAAAGAAAATTAAAACAGAAGAAAAGAAGAAAAGATTAAAATTATAGCTCTGTAGTTACAACTCTACACTTCAAATTCATACACTTAAAACTAAAGCTTCAGAAACAGGAAAAAAAAATCAAATTCTGACCAGCTGGTAGGTCAGAACCTCTCATGAATAGTGATAAAGCACCCAGGGCATTATACATTATTTAGAGAAATGCACAAAGTATTTTGATTCCAAGCCAGTTTGAACAATACAACCCTACTGTTTATCAGTGACTCTTTTTTTAAATGTCTGTATAGACAAAGAATGGAATTTCGACAAAAAATTGTCTTTACAAGTACAAGCAGATGAAATGGCTACTGGAAAGGGAGCTAGTAAACAGAAATTAAACCAGCACATATTCACAAACATCCTTTATAATGTGAAACAGCCAGTGAAAATTAATGTCAACTTTGTTTTAAGGCTTTAATTAACATGCAAACTTAGAGTGATTATTTCTGGCAGATGGTGTGTTTCAACACTTCCTAGGGGTAGGCTCAGCAGAGGGAAGATAGTGATTTAATACAAATGTATGACCACACAGTTTCTCCCCAGTTACCCAAAGCTCTATTCTTCAGGCTCCTATACTACACATACAGGCCAAAGACAAAATTAACTCATTTCTCTTTCTTTTAAATACGAAATTTCTCATACATGTACTTTTAGCAGTTAAGCATCTTTTTAAAAAAGCCCGAATTGAACACTAAGGCTTTTGAAACACTAACAGCTTTAAAATCGGCATGTAACTCTACAAACTGTGTAAAAAAATTAATAAACTTATTTCTAAGAAACTGTATCTAGCTTTGATTTTATTACTGTGCTACATTGTCCATCCTAAAATTTATATTAAATTCTTTCAAAGCATCATGCCCATCAACAACATCAACTCTGTGCAAATCCAGGTCTTATTTCTGACCTCTTAACAACTTAAAGTTTCACACTGGAGCTGTTATTAAACTGAATTTCACTTAATTTTGTTGCAAACCCTGTTTATTTCAACAGGAATACAGGCTATTTGCAGGCAATAGAGGAATCGCCAGTACTGAGAAAGGAGTACCTTTTCTTTCCTTCACTGTCTTTTAACTGATTGCGAAGATCACATCTTTATCAGCCTGACTCACTGACAACACAATGTTGAACCTATCATACCCCTTTTGCCTTACTTCTCTCCCCACGTAACAACCTTGGAACCTGTTTGACAGTGGGGTATCAAAGACACATTTCTTTCGCACAGTATTCTGTGATTCTTGTATCTTGCAACAGTACTAATTTCAAATCAAACCTCAACTGGAGAAAAAAGTCTTCAGAATATGCCTCATGCTCCTCTCTTCTTTCCCTGGTATGTGGTTTGGCTTATCAATAAAGTAACAAGTGTCAGTATGAGAGGATGAGAGGAGAAGGCCTCAAGTTGCACCAAGGGAGCTTTAGATTATTACAAATCTATTTATTAGGATTTTTTTTTTCCACGAAAAGGACTGCCCAGAGAAGTGGTGGAGTTACCATCTCTGAAAATGTTCAAAAAACATTTGGATATGGCACTTGAAGACATAATTGAGCGGTGAATGTGGCAGTGATGAGTTTAGGAACAGAAAATACTATAGCTGTCAGCTGACAGACAGACCACGAAGCAATCACTTGTTCTGCTATCTCTTGCAATCACACTGCGTCATGAAACAGAGCACGGTATCAGTACTGGAATCTAGTTTTGCTTTGGGATATTTGCAAAAGTCTTTGCTCTATTCCATCTTCTTAACAACGCCTCAGAAATTCCTTGCATCTCTACATTGAGATAACATTCAAGAATGTTTATATCAGAGCCAGTACCAGACCCACAGAGATAACAACTGTGTTAACCCAAGACTACCTGAGTACTGTTCATCCAGCTGAAATGGTATAGAATGTCAAAAGAGACCTTTGACAGCTGCCTTTATCACTACACCCAAGCTTACCATGATAGTGATAATTCTGAAATGCTTTTAGGTCCTGTTTATTTGAGGGACATTTGGCTGCGTTAATGAAAAAGCATGAAAATGCCCCAAGTCTGCTAAACTGTAACGTCACTCAAGAAGAACTATGATCATCCAAGTGCAGTGGAAAATTCTGGGTTTACTGATGGCAGCCACACGACACAGGCCAAAAATAAAAAGCTACTGCTTCTAGCAACAGATGGGGATTTGAACATTTTTCTTTTAAATAAAGGTGTCATAATACAAGGCAAAGCTAAATAACAATAACCCATGGACCACGTGTCAAGGGGAAATTACAATTAAGCTTTATTTGGGTTTAATTATCAATGTCAGATAATAAAGAACATTGCATTACAAAAACAGCTTTAGTTTTACATGTTAAAATGAGAATTGTCTTTTAAAAGTGAAGTTCTTCACTTTCAAGACTGAATTCTTTTTTAGCCAATAAAACCACCTTTCAAGAGCTCAGCTGATTCTAACTTTGGCCATTTAATTATTTCCAAGAGACTCTAAAACTCAGATGTAAGCTTTCTCAGGAAAGAAAACTTTTTTCCCTTTGAACTAACTAACTAGCAGAGATGTACATTCACAAACCAAGAAGCGAACACAATTTTATTGCATTGAAAATTGACAATATAATTTCTCCAAGTTATCAGAAGAATTTCAGAATCAGAAGAATACCATTAGGGAATGACACAGTTCATTGTTGTTTTCCTATTCTCATCACTGTGACTTATTTTTTGTTTCACAAAATAATGTGATGTGTATTTATATATTAAAGAGAGTATTACTCACTATGAATTATTAAAAATGTTATCATAGTTACGTTTTTTAAATTAGAATTAATCAAACAATGACATGACTGAGCCACAGTTCAAAATAATCATATCCATGTGCACATGAACACTGCAATCCTAATGACTATTAGTTCTGGCCCACTGGCATCAAACACAGCACTCGGGTTGAACAGTGCATCATGAAAACATTTCATTAAAATGTGTATTCACATGTTCAGGTTTTGTAAACAGCATTATAGCAATGAAAGACTGATATACTCCTGAATGAGAATATCCATGTAATGTTACACTATTTCATAAATTCCCACACTGAAGTAACAGGGCTTTTTTAAAAAAAGCACTAATAAGGAAACATGGACTCCCCTACACTATTAGGCCCAGATAACTTCAGTGTGAGTGTAAGCATTAGAATACATACCTTAGCATAAATGGCAAAATGCTTACCACAGGAAAATCAGACCTTCTCTCTCAATTTTCCTTTAAAGTAAAATAATGAAAAGTGCAGTGTCACTGCAAGAAGATTCAAGAAGTGATATATTTGCCGACTGCCATGTTGGTATTGTCTTCTGCTCTAACACAACTGTGCAGTCAGGTCATGGAGCAGAACATATAATGATCCATTGTAAAAATTAAAGAAACCAATTGTTAGAAGTTGTTACCATAGCATTCAGAGTGTGTTTTAGCAAAGTATTTGAAAGATCAAACAGGAACAGCACTTGCTGCTGACTCAATAGACACAAATTCTATTCACAGGCTGCACTAACAACATCCTTTGAATCTCTTTATCAATTCAAAAGCATTATGTTTTAATTCTGACCAGGCAGACCTTCCTGACATTTTCCTCTCAAGCATTCTGTTCGTATTCTTACTGGTTTGCCAAAATGTTCTTTATAAGACAAGGTTGTCATATGCGTAAGACAAGTTATCAGCAGGATTTGGTCTCTCAAGAAAATCATGTTTAGTAACTGCTCTTGAAAAAGAAGATATAAAATACAACTTCAGTGTGTATCACCATATTCTTTTCACACAACACCCCAGGCTGCTTGCGTTCTCTAAAAGTATGTAAATTAAAGAAGCAAATGATGTTTAAAAGTCAGTTCATGTAAGCAGGTACATCTTGGAGATCAGTGACAGAGGAGTACTAAACCCACTTAGGTTCTTTCTTCTTTTAAAATGAATGGGGTATAGAGAAGAAAGAGTTCTTTTTAGGTGAAAAGAAAGCTTGATCCCATAAAGTACAAGCAAAAAGCATAAGAAAACCACTCTAGGCCCACAGCCTTACCTAACTAGAACTCTCTTTCACTCACAAGACTCGAAAACCAAAAAGTTGCAGTGATGGACACAGCAAGACTGTAAATCGTAATTCTGGACTTGTAATTTGGATATCTTTTCTCAGCCTTTAACTCCATCAGCCAAGCAACCAAACATTCGCTCATTTCTAAGTCTTTAACTGATCCACTGCATGACACAGAATTTTTCTTGTTTTAGCTGGAAATTTTTTCCCCATTTTATAGACCTCAATACCAAAACCAAAAAAAAAAAAGGACATTTACAAAATTAATTACTTTTTGTAAGCAATGAAATATCAGTGATGGTAACAGATTCCCAAAAGAAAGGCTAGCTATAAGAGTATAGGTCTTTCTCAAGAGTTACGCATGTAACCACAAAGTCAGGCAGGAATAATAAATAGGGATAATTTGTCCTTAGCTCAGTGTACATTGGGTTCCACTAAGTCTTTCATGAAGAAGGCTTACACATAGCTCTAGATTTGAGGCAGCTGGAACACCACTCTCCTTTTCCCCAGCCCTCCATCCATACTGCATTGAATACAAATCAAAATCAAGTTTGAACAGTTATGACTTCATGTTTAAAATTGCTCTGTTACAACAATGCAAAGGGTCACATCAAAGCAATTCAGCGACTTTAAAAAATTTCCTCCATGGGAATAGTACACACAATATTATACCTTTTAAACATTCGGAGGCAAGACACAGTCATTAAAAATTATTCAGGTCTTCCATCAAGACCTAAATTGAATACTAGGGAGAAAACTTAACTTAAGAGTTATAGTAAACAGCTGTACTTATAACTGGACCTTTAGAGGCCTAGAAGAGTATGTAATAATCCCTATGCAACTAACATATGTAAATTAAGGTTTTACAACATACCTGGCATAGAGTTGGCTGCTCTTTCCATTTTCGGGAGGGTACTCTTCTATAACATCCTGTACAAAAGGTGGCTGCTGCCGTGTTCTCGTGTAAGGCAATGTTCCCACGTGGCTAAACATATCACAAGACCTAGTGGGAACTGTCCCCTTCTTCTTCCTGGGGAGAGTGCCGTGGATAGAAATGCCTTGGAAGGAGTTTGAGCGATGGTCAATTGGTGAAGGTTTTGTGGTCAAAAGGTCCATGGAAGAAGCTAATGAGAACTGGTGGTTCACTGGGCCGTTTCTGGGAAGACTTGAAAGTTTTCCTGCAGCTATCATTTTTGGTTCTGGAAAAACAAAACCAAGATTTCTTACTGTGTATCAATCATAAAAGCCCTCACCTAAAGGAAGTTAAGTAGCATGACTAACAAAGGTATCTGAAACAGAACTTTTGCTTTGCTTTGAGGCAGTCAGATACCTCAAGATGCAGTCACACTGCTCCCAACTGCACATCAAGCACACACGTATATAACTTTATACATGCTAAAAGTCACAACAAAAAACAACAAGTCTGGACAAACATGCAAGAGCAGGCCCTGAGCAATTCTCCATTTTTATTCACAGTTCCTCTTTTTCGCTCTTTCACATCCTCTGAAGACTCAAGCATCAACTTTGAATCACTCACAACAAGCAGAGTTTTAAAAACATTATGTCAGAAAATAAAGGACACTACAGCTTGGTTTGAAAGAATATGTTTTTAAACCCAGCAGTTGGCACACTGTGAGGAAAAAACTGTTGCTAAGGAGTCTTGCTCAAGTAATAAATCTAGCAGATAACTGGTCACATATTTCTAACAGGCTGTAAACTAAACGGCTCTACCCAAGAGATAAGGGCAGGAGCAGATTACTGGAATTCTCTTCTTCAGCATGCCCAGCCTGCTGGCTCAAATTGTTGTTGACAGAGAGATTTGCATAGCTGTCAGTCTCCGGTACAATCAATTACAGTCTGCTGTACAGTACAGGTTTTTCTGTTATCATGAGCAAAAAGCTTTGCGAGACAAACACTTCAGGCTCATTAACAAATTACTGTTCTGTTCCTCAAAAAATGCTGCCCTGTGCTCAATGTATAGTGTTGTATTACAGAAGACAGGCTGCCTTATCCTGTGCAGTTATATTAGCCTGCAAAAGCCCTTCTATGGAACATACCACCAGACCTAAGGGGCAACCAGTCCTACATTATTTAACCTAGATGTTAGTCAACCAGGTGCTTCCCACAGAAACTGGAACAGCCACAGATGCTGCAGAGATTGATATGAAATCAGAAAGCAGAAGCACTTTTGGAAATAACAGTTATGGACAGGGGGAATCTGTTCTGACCTCGGTCAAGTTTCATGCTGGAAAATAAGATGAGCACCCCAAAGGCCCAGCAGCTTCAAAGTCAGCTGCTTACAGCTGCACAAGAATTCCTCCTGTTTTGGGGAATGCACAGGTGTTGCAAGGAAAACAGAGGTGCCTCTATAGTCCACCCGCTCCCCTCTCCAGCTACCATCCTTCTCCAGCTACCGCTCTCCCTTAACATCACAGCTACCATCAAAATGTTTCTGCACTGAAGCTACTGTTACTTCTACGAAGAGGTTATCATAACAGGCTTCGTTTTACAGCAATGCTAAAGCTGATCTCAAAGTATGTAAAATTTCTGCTTTTTCCTGCCAGCTGCACTGCAGAGATTCACCAGCTGGATAAGGTTTTCGGACTTCAACAACAAATCCCTTCCCAATTCTCCCTAACTGAAAGTCCTACAATAAATACTCAGTAATTTTTTTTTTTTTTACTCTTCAATTTGCCAAGCCTCTGTCAGAGCACAGGTACTACGTACTATAGTAGAAAAGTCTCTGGAAATAGCACTTCTGCCCAGAGAGAATCTGTTTGACTCTGGTCACATCTCTTGATGAAAACAGTAGAAAAGATTTGAGGTATTAGCAAAGAACTGACATTTTTAGTCATGCGGATCTAAATAAAATACAAAATCCTAAAGAAACCAAAACACACACTCACAAAAATTCTGCCATAAATTATCACATAGGCCCTTAATGTGAAATAGTAAATAATCTCTCCATTTATGATGTGGTTGAAGGACACAGTTTCTGCTAGTTTCGGCTAGTACTGAAAATATCACATAATTATTTTCACAATAATTGCTGTAAAGTCAGCTTTGCATTACAATTGTTCTAAGCAAAAGAACTGGTCCACAGATAAAAGATCTAAAATGCAAATGCTTAGCACAAAGCTGAAACCTCCTCTAGCTAAAGCAAACTGACTGAGCTTGTTTCTTGTAAATTCAGCTTTGTTATTAGAACAGAATAATATAAATTATCTCCAACAATAGGGGAAAAAAGAGGCTTCTTATAATTCACACAATCATTTGAAACTCAACTTTGTGTATTCACTGTAGAAAAGCAAGAAACATTGTTTATGGAGTCTGAAAAAGTGAAAGCTAGCTGGCTCATATTGTGCAAATCTTGTTCTCCTTTCAGGGGCTGCTGAGAGTCTGTACTTAATTACTGCATTTCCTTATTGGTTTATATAAAAACCATCCCCAAACAAAATCCCTCTGAATTGCAACTAATTTAGTTCAGGTTATCCAGTGAGAGATTTTTCCTTAGCCTTTCCTGCAAGGTTACCACTGCTATGCTGAAATGGAACACACATTACATGCAAGCAGGTATCAAACCCAAGCTGTTATAAATGTAACCATCAAAAGCTTTGGTTTAATAGCTGATGAGTCCACAGTAGGCTTACTGTGACATTACATTGTCAACTACCTCATGTTTGAGGATCCACAAAGAAAGCTGCAAATTCACTCTCCTAACCCAATCACAAGATAATTCTTACAGCAACCCAGTAGGTTTTCAATCCAACAGTCTGAGAGTTTTCAACAAATTAACAACCCCCTGACGTACAGCATTTTCCATTTCATCCCTACTCCCAAAAAGCCCTTAGGAGTCAAAACCAAACTCCCAGAGTTGTCCTAATCATTGTTTCTTTTAAGTAGTATTCACATGACTTAAAAATTCAATCCACAGTCCTCAAATTCATACCTGAGTTTTGTTTTGAGGAATCAAGGTAGAGTTCCACAGTTAGCACAAAAATACCCGCACTCAAGAACTTGCAATACACTTAGCCACAAGTATGTGTGCAGAAGCTTTGATAATATTTCTAACAATCCTCCCTGCAAAACCTCTTAAAAAAAAACCCTCAAAAAATCCCAAACAAAAAACCCCACAAAACAAAACCCAAACAAATAAAAAACCCAACCCAAACAAAAAACCCCAAACAAAACTGAGAACAACAGGTCTGCTAACTTCCACCATACATTTATCTGCTTGCCTGTGTGCTGCTGTACTACGTATTCTTCATAAGTGTAAACAGGGGACTACAACAATCAGCTCAGTAACAAAAGTCCTGCCAAACTATCTATACAGTTTTCTTGTATTGAATATAAACACTGGAAAGTGGGGGCCTTCTCAGCTGAAGACTCTGGAATGTCTCAAATACTTTAGTATATGAACGTTTGACTTTACTAGATACAGAAACCCTGAAAATTTTACTCCCTAAGAGGCAGTGTGCTTCGAACATTTGCCATTGTGCAATCAACAATAGAAATGGTAGAAATTGTAACAGAACAATGGCTCAAAAGGAACTGAAATTTAATTGTACACATTCCTATTTGTCAAAATGCAGCACCTACCAAAACAGAACACTTTGCAAGTCATGCAAATTCCCCCTAATTAGGTGCAAACAAGATGGACTCATGCCAATACAATGTTAAAAATGGCAAATGAATTTGTATTTATATATAGAGTGGCACTTTTCTTTCTGCAATTTGTAATTTGGAAGAATATACGGGAACAGAATTGTCAGGAGTCACACTGCGAATACAGAGAACTAGAAAGCATGAAAGGCTTCCACGTAACTTCTGACATGTTCTAGTTTTCTGTTATGAATGAGGGTGAGCAAATGCAAATGAAGAGGCCTCTAAAATCAACATGGCATTTAGGATAACAGTATGAGATTGGACATAGAATAAAATACATATCTTGTGGGCAAGTCCAAACAGGTGGGGTATGCATCTCTTCACATCATTGCTCAAAACAAAAAAGAACCATGAACAATGAAACAAGTAACTTTCACTTCCCTAAAACAACATACTAAATATCCTTCTGCTTGTGCCATCTTTGGGCTGCAAATCTAAATTTTCTGGCTCAGCTTGTCCTCGTGAAAGCTTTCTAATGTTCACACAGTCTGAGGAAGTGTTCTGATGGTTCTTTCAAAATTACACGGATGTAGGACTAAGTGCCCCTTCCATACTACAACATAACATAACCAATGGCAGGGTCTTCTACTCTGTTGTTTCAATATATTGGAGAAAGAGAAGTGAGGGGAAGGTAAATCTTCAGTTCAGCCTCAGAGATGCATGAAGGGCATAGCAAACAGTCCAACGCTGTATATGCTCATGCTAACCTCATGCCAACCTTTTATGAGGTATGGAAACCTCATAAAAGAAAGAGAAAAACAATTTCAGAGTTCCAAATCAAACTCTCAAGCTATTTCAAAACTCAGTTATATCTAAATCAGTTTTGGACATTATACAACCCACGTTTCTCTCAAAGCCTTATTGATCTACCATTTGGGTGATTCTCTTTCTTAGATCTAAATCCCTGGAATTATCGTATCACCAATTTTCACCATTATATATGCTATGAAGCTAAGAGGGCTTGAACATGGTTTAAGATACTCAGCTGACTGTTCTCAAGTATTTAAAAGATGGAGTCAACTTTTGTGAAAACTCTACTTATTTTTGCCACATCAAATCTCCTCACAAATTCCTCCCACCCGTCTCCCCTCTCTACCTTGAAATCAGCAATAACAAATTTCAACAAGTGGAAGACCCAGTACTCTCTTCTCCCTGCTAAGTTATTTGGCATATTTGCATGCACTATGCAGATGCACACAGAAAAAAAAAAAGAAAGTCAACATGCTTAATGGTGAAGAAAGTCAAGGTCAGGACAAAAAGGCAGATTAATTTCCCCAGATTTTTTTTTGTGTGTCTGTATTAAGAGAATAAGGGAAACAGAAAAAGCATGACTTAAAAGCCTCTAAAGTTAACATACCATAGGAAGAAATACAATCAAAACTGTAGCCATTATAAATTCAAGGTGGATTTCATGTTGTCTCCCTAGAAGCAGTGTAGTATTCTTCATTATTGTAACAAAAAAGAAAGGATTTCTGCTCCCCCAAATGGCTTAGAAGCAGCTTTCTGCAACCTGTATTTTCTGCTTTTGTTATGAAAAAGAGAAACTGATGCAGTAGCTTCTATAGCAAACATGTCACAGGACTTTGAGAAGATTAAGGTTCAAGAACCTACAGTCTGTTATGATACAGAGACATAGATTGAGGGAGCATATGCAGTAGTTCAAAGGCTTTAAGCTACTATCAGAAAAAAACATGAGTCTGTCAAACATCAAACATCCCCACAAGATTAGAGTCAGGTCAGTGCTTCCAAAGGGTCTTGAAGTGCTATCACAATGTTCATGCTCTCCTTCTCCCTCTTTATATATGCCATACAATTTCCACCTTCCTCCCATACATCCTTGCACTGTAATCAGTCAGCTTATTTAAAAAGTTATTTTTAACTATTATTCTCACTCAACAGAAAACACACAGGCCAGGATAAATTATCCTTGAAATGTCTTTTTTTCATGAATAGAGAAACAGATAAACCCCATACTTCTCTTTGTGAATTTTCAAATGTAGAATGCCTTTGTATCTATAAAAATTACCAAGAAAAACTGATCATTGAAGATGATTTAATAGTAAGTACAGCTGTCTTCATTTGGCCATGAAATTATCTCTGAAATGTAAGTGCCCAATCAGTTAGCTCAATAATCCTGAACAGTATGAAGCCTTGATTTGAAATAAACCTTCTCTCCCCATTTTGCTGAAAGAAACTGAGAACTTTACCAAGGTTACAATCAAATCTAAGTACTTTTTAGCCAATTTTTCAAAGTACAAGCTTTTGTTTCTTCTCTGGTAAAGGAAGCAATTTATTTTGACTGCTCCTCTGTTCCCACGATGTTACAAAGAAAAAAAAAATAAAACAACCCACTTTAACCGAAAAACCTTTTCAGCATTACTATTTCGAACTAACAACCAACTTACAGAAACCACAAATTCGGACAGAAAGAAGTGCTTTTGCGTTCGCTTCTCTTCAAAAGACAAAGAAATAAAAAAGAACACAGCATTTCTTTTCTTTCTACTCAGGGAAGTATCTCGGTATTTCGAGTACACATCAGCGTTTTATACTTATTTAACAGATTTCCATGGGATCAATTCCCACAAAACCTAAGCACTGGATCCAAAGTCTCGGCCGTCACCGTCACAGCTACGGCAGTTCTAGCAGCCCGCAAGCCAACCCGGGCAGGGGCAGCGCTCGCGCTGCTCCCGCGCCCCCCGCCCCGACAGCGGTGTGGGGACACAGGGACACTCGCACACACTCACACACAACCAACTCTTCATTCTCTGCCCGAGAGGTCAACGCTGTCCCCGCAGTTACCGGCTCTGATCACTGCTGCTTCTCTCCAGGCTTTCTGTGGATAGGCTGGAGAGGCTGTTCTGGAGAAGCGATCTGGCAGCGAGTCCCGCCCGTGTCCCTCCCTCGGGGCCGCGGGGCCGGAGCGGGCAACCGGGCAGCTGGGAGGGGTGGCCGGAGGCCGGACCGCAGCAACAGCGGTGCGGAGCGCTGCCAGAAAATGAACCGGGACGTTCTCGGGAGAGCCCAAGGTCTGGCCGTGCCGCGGCAGGAGCCGGCGCGTACGCGAGCACCAGCCCGCCCCAAAGAAGCGCAGTTCTCGATAACTTAAGGGTGACTCAACCGCAGCCTTCTCCGAGCGCCTTATCGCTCGCTGCCCGGTCCGCCACAGCCCGGTTCCGTGCCTCTCCCGCCTCCCGCTCCCCACACGAGCCCCTCCCGGGCGCCCCTCACCTGGGACGGGAGGCGGCTCCGGCGGCTCCGGGCGCTGCGCAGCCCCCCGGGCCCTGAGTTACGGCTCCCGGCCACACCCTCCGGGCAGCTCGGGCTGAGTCTCGCCGAGCCCCCGGCGCACCAGCCCCCGGCAGGCCGTGACCTCCCGATGCCCTTTTCCATAGCTTTAACAACTTGGCCTCCATAATTTCGTCTCTCAAATTAGGACTACAGCAAAAGTTAACAATTTGCTAAATCCAGCCCGTTCATGGTCGATTCAGAGCCTATTATGCACTTTACACACACAATTTACTTACGTTTGAAGACGCCCCCCTCATCCTACCAAGTCGCGTGAAGTTATTTGTGCAACAGGTTGGTGGGATAAAATGCATTTTCTACAACAAAGGGTCAAATAGCTGTACAGAATCGGGAGCTACTGACAGAGCAGATGGTCACTTACCCGCCTTTTGTAAAGTATACCTTCAAAACAATAAGATAATTATAGATAAAACCTTAATTTTCAACTAATTACCTCAAGCACCTTCAGCTGTACCACTGACTCAGCCACAGGGCTTTTGCTCTAATACAAATCAAGGCACACTCAGTTGACTTTTAAAGCACTGTCTAGATCAGGTTTTTTTTTTTAACGTCGTATTTGTCTCTTTCCCATTGGCTCGGTCTTTCAGGCTGCCTGACCAACATTTTTCTGGTTTTACCATAGTTATTCCTGTTGTTCAAAGCAATTTCAGTTCCCATCATATCAGAACTCATATGGCAACATTTTTCAAACCTATTCACTGCTATCCTATTTGCATTAGCTTTCCAGAGGCAAATGCTTTTCTGCCTAACAAAATATTTAATTGATTTTGACATTAAATATTTGATCCCTGCTAGTGGTATGGTGGCTCTGTTTTGGAAGATCCTCTTCATGCACTATTTTCATTTCACTCTAGCATTCCTTTCATTCTCTTTCTCCATTTTTACCAGGACTAGCTTTCATAAATTGCTTCTGATGTATCTACTTCAGAGCTTGACTGCATGATGTTGCTGAAGTTGTGGTCCTAAGATATCTAAGTGATAAATGTAAGTAAGGATCAAATTATATATCTTCCAGGATCTCCGTATATTATCAAGCCAATACTCAAAAATAAGTGAAACTGGTCTTCTCACACTAAGCAAGTAAAACATCCAATAGTGACAGCAGCAGGATTAAAATTCCACATGATGATTTACCACAGTGACATCTCTGGGTACAGGGTAGAATTAGGACATCTACCTCTCTATAATTTGGCATCTTATGCATTGTCAAACACTGAATTTTGCAATCTGAGCTATCTGAAATATCTCACAGCAACTGACTTTTTTTTTTTAATGAAGCAATTAAAACCAAAAAACACTGGACTTTCATTTAAAGTGATAAACTGATAAACTAGGAAAGCTACCAAATCTTGACTAGCTGCTGGCACTCTGCATTTGTCTTGCCAGTTGTGAAAAGTATTGAGGATAGAGAGGTACCAGAAATGTTTCAGGCACAGTGACAGATTCCAGAACTTCACTGCCACAAGTAACAATCTGTGGAGATTTCACATAGGATATTTTGCTCCTAATCTTTCTTCAAAATATACTTGGGAGAGGGAGGGAAGGAGCAGGGGAAGGGGAAAGGAACCAAAGAACACCAGACTGTGATCTCATGTTGGACACCAAAATGCCTCACCAATATGTCCAGTGCAAGAAAAATTGCATTAGAGTGAGAATACAGAAAGAGGAATTGAGATACCTGGATTCCACATTCAGTTCTAGTATTCTGACCCACCTACTTCCTGTATGACATATACTAACATTTTTGTAACATACATCACAGTGGTAGTTATTTTTCACAGGGAAGACTGTATAGTACTCTATCAGCTTATCAAGTGGAAGATGCTACAGAAGTGCAAACTATTATTTTCCTCATTGCAGAAAGGAAAATTTCTTGCTTCTCAATCTAAACCACATGTTCCACAGTACAGGTAAAAGATATTTAGAACCATGCCAAAAACTCAGATCCGTTAGCACATAAGATGGTCTCTATTGGCTGATTCTAATAACTCAGGAAAAATTTAGGCACTGTAGTTACAGAGGAAGTAGTGTCATGCTTGTCATTTTTTTTATGACTAAGAACCAGAAAAAGGGCAGTAATTTCCTTAGTAGCATGCCTACGTGCTAAGTAATGGGACTGTAGCTGGGCAGCCCTGCCTAAACTGTGATTACTCTTGCATGAGTCATTACATTCTTCTCCTAAAGTTTTATTTTGTCTTCAGGTGAAATTGAAAATTGGTCTTTATCTTCATGTTCCACAATTTACACAACCCATCCTTGCACATACTTGATGCAAAGCTGTTACAGAGAATTTGCCTACAATATGCAAGAAGGAAAATTCACAGGACTGCCTACAGTATCTCTGTCGGTTGTGAGTTACTCCACATTAAGGTAGATTAGATCCCTCATTGAAAAACTTCTGTTGTTTTCATACTTTCTATCTACTTTGGAAATGAGTTTACTGAGCTGTAGGATGAAGTCTGGAAGCACCAATGTCCTGAAAGAAGCACAGCACCTCCATCAAGCCCCCCCATCAGCATTCCATGTTAACCTGCCATACCCCTGAGCCATCTGTTTATCTATATGGCATCTTGCTGTCTGTGTATCACCTTGCCACAGACAGTAGCACTGGAGCATTGTCCTTTGTGACATCAACCTGGGGGAGGCTGAGAAAGCAGCAGTGTGCTGGCCATTGATGGCCACACATCACACACTGCTGTGGCCTTCCGTGGCCACCCCTCAACTTCTGGTTTCTGAAGGAGGGGAGTATGTACAGGTGCATCTTTTCACCTGCAAAGACACCCAAAAAAGCAGCTAACTGAACAGATAAGTGAGGAGGAACACAACTGGGACATAGGTCCCAAGACCTGTGCTGTTATAGCTTGCATGCCTTAATTATGCCAAGAGTTGTGTACTTGCCAGTTCTTGAGACCATTTTCAAATGTGCTTGGCTTTCAAAAACAAAGAAAACAATGGGAGAAAACAAGTGGATTCATTGGAATTTTTCAATTGTCCTTAAATGTCAGAATTCCTGTCTTCCTCAACCAGGAGAAAATACATTTACTCCAAAGGCACTGTTCTGCAGCTGCAGTGATAAAATGCAGAAGTAACTACACACGATGAGGACGTGGCATGTGTGGATTGCTCACACAGTAGTTCTTGTAGATTCCCTGATAAAAAAAAGTCAAAGCAAGTTGCTACTAAAGACTTGTCTTAGAAGAAAAAGGACCCGAACAAACAAAATGCTACACCTGAGCCTTAACTCCCACAGATGCCACATAGAAAAAGTAACAATCATAGCTGTTGGCTAGGAAATCAAGTTTATTTGCTGGTAATTTTCAAGTTAATCAAAGACATCAGGGCAAATAAGAATGACAGTATCAACTGAAATATGCTCCAGCACTTGGAATCTGACACTATTTATTTTATCTGCGCTTTCTAATGTCCTCCCTGGCTGCCAACTGAAACAGGCAAGTTTAGTCAGCACCTATCCAGACTTCCATAATAAAAGTACCAACATCATCTCTTGCTATTTGACCTGTCTTAGGTCTGGAGACACAAGGTCTTTCACAGACTCCCAAAGAGTTATGTGTTATGAGTTGGTGTTCAGAGACCTCGCAATCCCTAGCCTCAGAAAAGCTTGCAAGCAGACATGTCCCATAGCTGATCAATCTGCAAACAATGTCATAGTACAGCAAGAGAGTTTGAGTTATATAAACTCAGTCATTGTCAGACATAAAACAATAAAACTATCACCTTGAACAAAAAATAATTAGTAATTAAAAAATTAGTAAAAATAAGTCACAGATTCTGTGACAATAATATGTTGTGGCCCTTTCCCCCCTCTTTCAATTTGGTATTGAAAATCACGTGAAGGAATTTGTGCTGGCATTGATTAGACAGACCTGTTTCAGAAGTTTGAAATACACTGGTAAAATGGCATTAAATCCAGTTTTCTTTTGATGACTAGTTTTGGTAAATGATACTTTAAACTGGAAAGAAGCTTGACAAGGTCTTATGGGTCCCTTTTTATCAGAGGCTCTGTTTTCCTCTCTTTGCTTTAACAGTGGTAGAACTGTTACTGGGGATCTAAGACTTCCTTGCAAGTTTCAGTTTCTCCATGTTTCTGTTAAAAGTCTCAAATACAAGAGAATTACCAGCCTCTCTTTGCCTGTGACAGATGTTTTTAATTTAGAACGTAACTGATGTAGAGGTAAGGATAAACAGAAAGCACCAGTAAGCAAATTTGGAAGTTTCAGTAGATGAAATGGTACTGTCAGAGGTGTTTGTTAACAACTCCATAACAGCATTTATGCTTCTGACTTTCTCAAATAGAAAAAGCAAAAAACTCCAAATCCTTGTATCTCTCATTGAGAGCAAAACAGACCACACAGGTAGCAATGCCACCTCTATTATGCAGATCAAAGCGTTCAAAGCAGCTTCCTCTCCCTCTGCTGGCAAAGCTACCAGCATACTTTAGCATGATGTTGGAATCTGACAGGTTGACACTACGTACCACTGCCCCAAAGCACTGTGGTTGTATTTGTAATGTTTCAAAGAGCAAAAGCACCAGAATGTGTAGAAGGACTTTATCTGAGAGTGAAAAAGGCAAGATATTTGGGGTTGACAATGCCAAACCAGTCATGGCTTTATGCTAATTAAATGGCCATCTAATAAAAACACGGGAAAGACTCCCTCAGTTATTTTACACCTTCTTTGAAGATGGACTTCTCTATTTATATTGTCCCAAGCACAAGTCAGGCTCTGTGCTTGCTCAGCTTGCTTCTTAATACCACACAACTTAGGTCTTCCATATAATGACAAGAAATCTCTTCATATTTAACTTCGTACTACTGCAGCATGGCAAGAAATACAACATAGGCAGAAACAGTTATCTAAGAATTTAAACGCAAAATCTAAAAGCAGGAAGTTATAGAATATTAATTGCATTCAATCTAATTCATGTTTTGAATATTATTTTATGTTTACCCACAATAAATGATGTCAATGCATACATTTTATTTAAATTCAGTAAGGCTGGCCTTCTTCGTATGTTAAAAAAAATCATAATAGATCTAAACATATATCCTATTAAAACTCCCTATATAAGAAAACCTGTACAAGAGAAAAAGGAAATATTCTTTATACCTTTTGCCTCTCAGAGAAAAACACTCCAAGATGTTAATGAAATCACATTAGGCCATAAAATGCTATTATTCAGAATTGATCTCAGTAGAAGAAGTTACTGGAAAAACAAAGTTCTAGCTCTTAGAACACTTCCCTAAAAAAAACCTTATCACATAGCTTTCTGTATTTCTTTCCACTCATAACTCAACCAGTGATGCATAGAAACATACATCACGAATACATGCAAATGTATACAAATATTTTAATAGTCAAATAATACAAAGTTTTCAAATATAATGCTGTATTTAAATTCATGTCCCTAAAGGGAAAAAAGAACTATCTTCCAATGTCTGGCAATATCCAAGGCCATTTTTTTATTGTATCAGAATAGACATTTTCATTTATGTGTTTACATTTCCCTCTCTATAGGTAACATTTCTACTGCACTGAAGAGGCTGGTCACATCACGGTGGGATTCTCAACACATCTGGAGCATGATTTATTCTTTTACTATAGGTCATAAGAAATCATAATAGAATCACACTCCTACAGACTGTAGCACACTATGGTAAATAAGATTAAATACAACAAACATAAAACAATATGATTAAATGACACTCTGCTCCAATCCCACACAGCATAAACCCTGCTTTAGTTGTATTAGAGGATACCGAGAAAACCCCAGTTCCTTCCAGAAGCACTGCCCTACAAGTACTGGGCTGTGGTTTTCAGGATGTGTCTGAGCTGCTGATTGTTGCAGGACAGAGTGCGAGGCCTTATGCTCAGGGAAGGAAGACCTTTTGAGTAATACAGGAGTCAGATTACACCTAATTTGTCACCAATTTTTGTCATACCACAAGGAGCCTCTTCTAGAAGAGGGTAAGTAATTTCCTGGCTTTTCTAAGATGCCAAACAAATATTTCAAAAAGGTGCCAGATAGCCACTGGGAACATTCCTGTAAGCATAGCCCATATTTTTTGCTTTTCTTAGAAGTACTAGTACCCGAATTTTGGATGCATCTTGATTCCACACTGTGACAAGCCCAGGCATGTCGCAGGCCTCACCCCTTGACTCTATAATTTCCCTGGAACAGAAAACAAAATGTACATCTCAAAGGAGTCACAGCATGTGACGAGTACATTAATGGAGACTGGTGTAGATGGCAGGACATCAAGATCCACAATATGCTACAGTGCACATCAAAAGGTAAGTCAAGATATAGGCCAAAAGACTGTGGAATGAGTATTTATGTCTCTTCCCATTCATATCTTTTTGAAGCATTTTGTTAAATTAAATGCTTAGAGGCTGAGAAAGTATTCTAGGAAAGCATCATTATGGACTGCTGTGCTCTTTCATGTTTTCACTTGACATCTACTTTGCCACTAGCTGATCCTGGAGAAACTATTAGTTTGACTCTGTACACGGCCACACAGTCTTCGGTTCATGAAACAGGGGTAGGAAGTATGTTTGGAACTGGTAACAATTCTGCACTTAGGAAGAAAATCTTCAGAAACTGGAAACTTTTCCACTTGTATACTTTGATTTGCAAGGAAATGAAAGGTAGTAATAAATCCTAAGCAAATATTGGAGATCATCAATATTTAGAGAAAAAGAAACACATGCTTTCTTGAAATTTGTCAGGCTGCACTCAGAGGAAGAGATTAAATATTCCAGAACAACCACAGTTTTAGCTTTTAGGCCTAAATTAATTCCACCAGCTGTCAGCATTTGCTGAGAGATCTGTCAGGAAGTCAGCCATCCTGGTATATCTCTACAATCAACAAAAAATATAGACATCTACAAAAGGTAGTGAACTGAATTATCTGCTGAATTCATCTCTTTCCAATAGTAGAGGGAGCAGAGAATGACTTGCCTCCCACTTAACACCTTCAGCTATGGTTTCAGTCGGGGCAGCAGAGCTGTTTCAGCCACCAGGGCTCAGTTCTGATGTGTCTTCTGTGGCCACTCGGGCTTGTACGAGCATTTGTGCAGATGAACAGTGAATTGGCTTGGGGACTTTATGTGGATGGAGAGGAGAGGAAAAAAAGGTTGTTTTCCAGCTAGACATATTTCCCAATGGGTTCACCATGCAGCTACAGGATAGTCTTACAGACAATTAAAGGAATGATAGAGAGATGGGAAAAAGCAGCGAAGGAAAGATGAAAAGGACACAGACTGCTTAGGCTGTCATTTTGGAAACTCAGCTTCAATTAAGGTCAAGAGTCAACAGCACAGCAGCCTTTAAGTTTTCTGATACAGACCAAAAATATCGGACCCCCATTATTCAAATCACTGATCCACTATTAAATTTATTCTGCTGGGCTGAAGTGGTTTAACAATTTTGAATGTTTATTTTCCTGCTAATTAGCTAATGCTGCTCACAAATCAGTTATCCTAGTCACTTCCCTATCACTGGCTGCCATAAAGATGGCATAAAAGCCTCAAGCTAGTGAACTTTGTTCTGTATACTCTGCCTAATTCAACAGATATGTGATCATGTGCACATGTTTCATCCAGGTCTCATGGTGTTGCTGGGCATTATGTCAATGCACAGATCTTGGTATTAATTACTGTGGAAACACAGCCCAAGTAGCTAGAGTTAGACAGGATGAATCCAAATCTTAGTGTACTGAGACCTGTCCTGTTCAGAGTAGTTTCAGAACCAAGATAACATTTTAGAAAACAGAAAATGTTTTCACAAAAATACCCAAAATTTTATTTCACTTTTAACCCTGTGAAAATGCTTACATATTAAAGTGCCTTATCACTTGAAGCACTCTCTAGAAACTGTTGAACCAGCACCAAATACAATGCTGTTGTTTAAAGCTCAAAATAACAGCAAACATAGCCTTTGCTCTGTTCCAGTAAGTACATTAGTAGGACATTCACATTTATTTAATAGGATAGAAAAATTTAAGTTTACCATAATGTCTGACTACAGTAAAGTTCAGTGCTGGAAAACAAGCATTTCAGTGTAACTGACTAGGCACTTTGCTCCTAGGCACAAAATTCTGTCAATGACAGACACAAAACAAAACCGTGTCATAATAGGCTGGAGACCAGATAATAGCCATTAGTCCCTACTGTGAAAACAAACCAGTCTGCACTCTCATGTATGACTGACTGAACTGATCTGTTGTCAACCTTCCCAGAAATCCTTAATACAATAAGCAAAGCTACTGAGGATGCAAATATCCTGGTGCAAACAGAACTTGGAGATCAATGTGTCTGTATTTTTTTCAAGCACATAATTCAATTATACATTTAATTATCATTAGCCAAAACCCAACAGTGTTTGGAAACATTGCTCAAGATAAATGCCCATAAAAATATGAACCAGCACTAATTTTATTAGAATTAACTTAAAGAGTTCTAGCAATTAACTGCCAAAAAGAAAAAAAAAAACCACAAAACTCAAATGGCATCATGCTGTCACTTTGCAAAATCTGTGTCACAAGGATAAAAAAATATATATATATATATACACACACCATGTTAGAAAGAAAATTTTGGACTCAAATTCATATTCACTGAAGTCATCAGCAATACATCAAGATTTGATGTCAGCTCAACATATCTGAAGCTGAACAATCATGAGTTGGAACATTCTGGCGAGTTGAACGAAATGTTGCATAACTATCTACAAATCAATTTACCACATGAATGACAGTTTGAACAGTCCTTTCCTCTGAAAAACAGTGCTACACTGACAACTGTAATACATTCCACACTCCAGTACCTGAAAAGATTACGAAATACAGATACCAACTGAAACACATCCAGTTTCACTGCAATCATCAACTGAAATAATTTCCTCATCTATTCACAGTAGCAGTTACAAAAACATCATATTTACATCCATATTTTAAGACAGTCAAACCTATGAACAGTAGAAGTTGTGTAATTGTTAAACCAAAATTGAACTCGTCAGAAAACACTGAGGAAATACACTGACCTCCTTGTACACAGTCAGTTCTAGTTCTTTCTGAAAACTTAATAGCTAAACACATTTTATGAATATTCAATTTCTACACATGGTCCAAAAGTCTTATCTTGACCAAGAGAATGCAGAAGCAGGATTGTTAACCAAGCAACTAACTCCTTCACATTAAATTTGTAAAAGCCTTAGGCAGTGATCTGAAGAATTATTGGGTAGAACGCATAATACTTGTATCTCATTATCTTGTGAACAATTCTCAAAATACCCAGTACAAAAAAGTCATAGTTGAATAACATCTCACTATAGCCTTCCACTCAGACTAGAATGTCTTACAGGGCTCGTTCCAACTCTCATGAACTTGAGTTGAATTTTGATACCGATAAAAACCAGAGCTGATAAAAACAACAAATGATGCAGTGATCAAGTCAAAATTCATAGCAAAGTCCTTAAAGGAAAAGAAGGGTCAGAACTGTGTAAGCACTCATCCTCTCCTCAGTAGGGATGAAGTGGGATGTGCACAAATTAGCTTGGTTTAGACCTTCTGATATGATCTTTCCAAATGAGGAAGACGTTTGTGACACAGACTTCCGTCAATTATGTTAACATTACTGTGTCTTGTTAAGCTGAAGACTGTGAGAGCAATAGAAACTGAAATGAAAGTGGAGCGTTTTCTAAATGACAACTTTTATAAAAAATACAGGGTTTATTTTGTAAACCCATGCCAAAATATGAATGCTTAATTTTTGTTTAACTAACGTTTAACAATTCCTCTTACTGTCTGTGTAAAGTACCCCAGTGATCTGCATTCAGAGCAGTATCCCAGGCTGAATCAGGGTGTTTATCATCCTTTGTGACAGAGAAGCTCGGGTTTCCTTAGCTCATTCCTTAGTCTTTAGGAGACAGTGTAGAACTCTTACCTCTCTTTTGTTTTACCTCCCGAAGCAGCAAGATATTGGAAATGAGGTGTGTTCGGTGGCCTTGATCTTCAATTCCCAGTTCTCTAAGATCAACTTCTGTAAGATGGAATAAGTCCTGTAGCAAACGCCAGAGTAAGGAAAACATTATACTATTAATTAATTATACTATTAATACAGGAGAATTCAAGTGTCTTTCAGATACATTTGCTGTTTCTTGCTTGGTACCATAAGACACAAAACAGCAAATGTAAGTATATTTATATTTTATATGAAGCCCCCTTGTCATGATAAGGTATGTCACTGAAGGAATGAGATATTTTTCTTTTAAAACATTAATTCATTGTCTCTCAATTTCTTATCTAAACAAATCTGGTCAACTTAGCTGGAGAGTTTCTAAAAACTATGACTCCTTTGAGTGTAAAAAAAAAAAATT